>JANVFO010000036.1:0-398301 GCA_027919855.1 Lentinula guzmanii | reverse complement strand
TGTCCTTGCGCTCTCTGCTCCGCCCGTGCCTGGGCGCGCGAAGAGATTCATCATTAGCAATGGGACGTTCCTGTGGAAGGATGTCACTGCGTTGGTGAGGAGGAGGAGACCCGAGTTGGCTGCCAGGCTGCCGAAAGAAACATCAGTACCTGGTCCACAAACCAGTGCGCCCATGGATACAACGTTTTCGAAGGAGATTTTGGGGATGACCAATTATATTTCACAGGAGGAGACATTTATGGAGGCTGTGGATGTTGTTCTCCAGTGGGAGAAGAAATTTGGCGGGAAGAGCCTGTAGATACATTATGGTAACTCCGTTATACTTAGCACTTGTTGCACTTAATGTCTCATAGCCCAACATACATAACAAAAATCAGTCGCATTGCCATCATGGAGGATTAATTCGAAGAACAGATAGAACCGAAGAACTTGTTACTCTCGAAGTCTAATCACTTACATGTACACCTTTCGAAACTCAATAGATACTAGCTGTTGACCCCTTCTGTATTTTCTTCGATGCACCTCTTCAGGCTCTTCTTAATCGGCTTTCCCTAACAGAGTTGCAAAATGCGCAGCCAGTACCGCATTCTCTGATGACGATGGAATATTGCGCTCTGAACCGGGAGCGCACGAAGCGCCTGTAGTAGGTATGCTGGACTGAAGAGTGACATATCTATTCATGTGAAACGTAAATCCCTCCGACGGCGACCATTGAATAGTGGAAGATGGTTGAGAAGCTGGCCGCGAAGTGGAAAAGTGCGCATAAACATGACCTGGTAGGTATGTCAAACTTTCAGATATCCAGACGACGGTCGAATCACATACCGCTGGAAGTGGGACTGCGACGGTGATGGATACGGATGTACAAGGGGCTGTGATGTACACGGCGAATTAACTCCTGGTCGTCTGGCATCTCCTTGTCATCCTACGCGCAAATGATTTGAGTGTCAATGCATTCCGTGGTAGGGTCTACCCCCATGATAGCAAGACGTGATGGGTCCGGGACGACCTTTGGAGGTTCGGGACGACCCATGGACCTGGATCGAGCAAGGGTTAATGGCCTTTGCTTTAACTGTGGCGAAAAGGGCCACATCAGTAGGAACTGCCCAAAGAAGAGCAAAGCCGTGGTTCGTAGCGTAGAACTTATGAACTATGATAGCGAGAGAACGGACAACGTTAGTGAAGAAACTAACGTAAATAGTGTAGATGTAGTACCAGGGTTACCAGCTGGTATGGACATGAATTCATTCACTGCCTGGGTGAATAGTATGGGTTTTATAAGAGCTCCCCAGTAGATATAGGTCTGGTGGAGCGTTCTGAATTAAATACTTCGGACATAGTAGATAGTGGACTTGATTTCACAATCAAATATAATAATGTAGAAAAACACGCTTCTGCATTTACTCATAAAAAACCCGAAGTACTTAAAAAACCTATACGATACGAACCCGGCACAGCTGAATGGACTGCTCAAAGGCTCAAGGAAGGGGAACTTCCAAAAGCCGTTGGACTTTTAAGGACATGGGTACCTTCCTCGCGAATAAGAGAAGCTTCGGAGGAAACCGTCATGGAAATACGAGCATTGAACTGGAAAACAGCAGTCAAAGCTGTTAAGAGTCTCGCAACAAAGAAAAGCTACGTCCGTGGAACACACGGAAAAAGCTTGAAACTCCCAGTCATTGTCGAAACACTAGAGGACAACAGGCAAATAGTTACACAAGGACTAGTCGACAGTGGAGCCACAGGTTCATGCATTGACGCAAACTTTGTAAAACAACATAGGATTGTAACCAAAGATTTACCTATTCGAATACCTGTCTACAATGCTGATGGTACACTCAACGAGAATGGCTCAATAACCAAATACGCTGAAGTCCGTGTAACTATCGGAGACCACTCGGAACGAGTTCAGTTTGGCGTTGTCAATCTTGGAGAACAACACATCTTCCTAGGACTAGATTGGTTGCGACATCATAATCCAAGTGTCGACTGGGTTAAATCAGAAGTTACTTTTGACCGATGTCCGACTCGGTGCGGATATAATCCTCACTTTTGGATGCCTGAAGATGTTCAAACAAGAGCGGTACTTGAAGACGGCGAGAGACTTTTCGTGTTTGATTGGGATCGATATGTACAAGAACAGGTAGATTCCAGGAAATGGACAGAGAAGAAGGCGGAAGAAGAAACACGAAAACACTTCGACACTTCCACTCCGTATATAAACAAATACCCGGATGTTTTCAGTCAAAAGGAATTCGATCAATTACCACAACGACGCCCTTGGGATCATGCAATTGAGTTAACACCTGGTTCTAAACCACTCGATTGTAAGATATATCCTTTGAACCCGAAGGAACAAGAAGCGTTGGATGCATTCCTTGAAGAAAACATTCGAACCGGACGAATTCGACCCTCGACATCCCCGATGGCCTCACCATTCTTCTTCATCAAAAAGAAAGACGGTACCCTTAGACCAATACAAGACTATCGCAAACTGAATGAAATGACGATTAAAAATCGATATCCACTCCCTCTCATTCAGGAGCTTATTGATCAATTGAAGGGCGCTAAGATATTCACAAAGATGGACATTCGATGGGGATTCAACAATATACGGATCAAAGAAGGAGATGAGTGGAAAGCCGCGTTCAGGACCAATCGAGGATTATTCGAACCAACTGTTATGTTCTTTGGATTAACCAACTCACCAGCGACGTTTCAAGGATTCATGAATCATATCCTTCGAGATTTGATAAATGAAGGACATGTTATAGTCTACATGGATGATATACTTGTGTTTACAAATGACTTGAAAAGTCATCGAATAATTGTAAACCGAGTCCTTGATATTCTTCGAGAACACAAACTCTTTCTCAAGCCTGAGAAGTGTTCTTTCGAGAAAACATCTATAGAGTACCTTGGAATAATCATTGAGAACGGAACAATTCGAATGGACCCGAAGAAGGTCAAAGCTGTACGAGAATGGTTAACCCCATTGAAGAAACATGATGTCCAACAGTTCCTTGGCTTCTGTAACTTCTTCAGGCGATTCATTCGAGGATTTAGCAAAGTTGCCAAGCCATTGACAAAACTTACTGGAAATGCAGTCTGGGAATGGACAGTGGCCCAACAGTATGCATTCGACGAACTCAAGCGTCGAATCTGTGAAGAAGTAGTCCTCCTCATTCCCCGAAATCATGGCAAGTTTAGACTTGAAGCTGATTCATCTGACTTTGCAAATGGTGGTTGTCTCTCTCAATTTGTCGACGGAAAATGGTGGCCTGTAGCATTCCGATCTCGTTCACTCAATGAAGTTGAAAGAAACTACGAGATTTATGACAAGGAATTAATGGCAATTATGGACTCGCTCGATGATTGGCGTCAATATCTTCTTGGAGCCGAAGAACAGATTGAAATCTTTACAGACCACGCAAACCTACAGTATTTCAAGAAACCCCAAAAGCTAAATCGACGACAAGCTCGATGGGTTCTTGAACTTGCGGAATATAATTTTAATCTAGTTCATCGACCAGGAAAGACAATGACAAAAGTTGACATCCTGTCAAGGATGACAGGTCTTCAGACGGGGGAAAAGGACAATGAGAACATCGTCCTTCTAAAGCCCGAATTTTTCATTCGCGCCCTTAATATCTCCTCACCAGAAGATGTATTCCTGTCAGAAATCCAAAAGAATCGAAACCACGTTGATCGACTTGTAAAGGATAACCTCGATGCCAAAAACCCTGAGTGGAAAGAAACTGAAGGGATTATTGAGTGGAAAGGACGAATCTATGTACCGAAGAACAGAGTACTTAGGTCCAAAATCCTTACTAAGTACCACGATTCACCACTTGCAGGACATCCTGGACAGTACAAAACAGCGGAACTTGTCACTCGTGATTACTGGTGGCCAGGAATTACTCGAGATGCTGGAAAATATGTGGAAGGTTGCGAGAAGTGTCAAGCGACAAAGTCTCATCGCACTCGACCCATTGGACATCTTCATCCTCACACCGTTCCAACTGAACCTTGGCAAGTAATCGGTACTGACATGATTGGAGAACTTCCTGAATCTGGCGGTTACAATGCGATTGCAATCTTCATCGACCACTTCACAAAGAGACTGAGACTTGTACCAACCCATACCACAGTTACTTCAGAAGGAATGGCGAAGATTTATCGAGATTCCATCTTCTCCACCCATGGACTTCCACGCAAGATAGTTCATGATCGAGGACCACAGTATCACTCGAGGTTCATGAAGGAACTCTATCGGCTGTTAGGCATTGAAGCAAACTTTACTACGGCATACCATCCACAGACAAACGGTCAATCGGAGCGAACAAACCAAGAGATCGAACAATATCTCCGTTTGTTCATTAATTACCAACAAAATAATTGGCACGAATGGTTACCCTTAGCAGAGTTCAACTACAATGACAAAGTTCATTCGGCGACGAAAGTTTCTCCCTTCTATGCAGATACAGGAAGACACCCGTATAAAGGCACGGCAACTCAAATGACTTCGGACAACCCCTCAGTACAAGCTTTCGTAGATGGAATGAAGAAGATACGAAAGGAAGTAGGATCAGCTTTAGAGAAAGCAAAGGTAGAGATGAAGAGGCAGTATGACGGAAAGAGGAAGAAGGGTATAGAATACAAGGTTGGCGACAAGGTGTGGCTAGAAGGAACCAACCTGTCGGTAGATCGCCCAATGAAGAAATTAGGTGACAAGAGGTACGGACCGTTTACGATCCAACAGAAGATAGGCGCCAGCTCCTATAAACTGGAAATCCCACGTACATGGAAACATGTACACAATGTCTTCAACGAAGTTCTTCTCACTCCATATAAAGAACCTAGTTTTCCTACACAACCCCAAAACACACGCCCGCCTCCTGTAGTTGTAGGAGGAGAAGAAGAGTTTGAAGCAGAAGAAATCCTTGATTCGAAGAAAGTAGGACGAGGAATCAAGTACAAAGTACAGTGGAAAGGATACGGTTCACATGAACAGACCTGGGAACCGCGATCAAACCTCACAAATGTTGACCAATTGCTCAAGGAATTCCATGAAAAGAATCCGACGAAACCAAAACCCGCAATATTTCGTCGAATTGAAATCCCTATTTCCTTGTTCCCTACAGAATTGTTTCGTCCTCTTCCTCTTGCCGACACTGATACACCCTGAAATAGTCTGTGCATAAAAACCTGGAATTTCTGAGATTCTACAAGCATGGATAGGTGATACTTCTAGCAGGTCTACAGTACATTGTACACTACAAGAATTGTACAGAAGGCCACTACAGATGAGCTGTGAAGGTTCTCAGTGGTGATACTCAGTTATAATCAGCTTGAAGCAGTACTAAAACCCATTCTTTGTGCCCAACTACACCTGTAGAAAGTGGTTTTTTGTGATTATCATGCATGATGAGTCCTATAAGCCAACCCAGTTAGTTTCCAGTGAAGCAGAAAGCAAAAACTCCGAAATTTGTACAGATGATGATGATCCAGATGACAGGTTGGCAAGCTACCAAGTTGACAGCTAGGGGCTAGACAACAGAATTCTGATTAGAAAAGTGTCATGACAGTAATCTGACAGTTGTCATGTGTCATGACAGGGATCTGACAGTTGCAATGTGTCATGACAGGAGTCTGACAGTTGTCATGACAGGAGTCTGACAGTTGTCATGACATGTTCTAGAACTGTGGAGCTGGGAAGCTTCTGGAATGATTAGTAATATGTAGAACAGCAGATCTGGATCTATGGGTCAGGATATAAAAAGGGCTCAAATCCAAGAAGAGAGACAAGCTTGCTTCCCCCCCCCACTTTTGTTGTGAGTGCTAGTCCAACAAAAGGGAAGTTTAGTTTCAGCACCAGAATAGAAAAAGCAGAGAGATCAGAAGTCAGACAGCTTGTATAACACAGAAAGATTGTACTCATAACTCAGAAAGAAAAGAAAAGAAAGTAAAGTTATTCAGAGTCCAGTTCAGTAAAGTTATTAGAAGCAAGTCAGATTAAAGAATCCAGTAGCAATTGCAAGCCCAAGTTTGATAGAACTTGTGTCAGAAAAACTATCAAAACCATTGAATACAGAGTTTAGAAGATTGTACTTTGAAGTTTAGATCCTCTTTGCACCCTTAAAGAACTTGTGTTTGAGTGTTGGTGTGTGTGTGTGTTGGTGTTAGGTTTCTAGCATCGTCATTTTGCATTCAGCCCTCAGTCAGCATATCAACACAGAACCCAATCCCGCTTCACTACCCTCCGAAAACTTTCTTTTACAACAAGCACATCGTGGAACTCGTGCCCTAAGGAGAGGGTGATGTTACGAACTGACTCTTTTTCAATTTCTTTTTGTCTATCTTATTATACTTTTTCCTTTATCTTTTCCTTTTCTTTCATTTACATACATGTGACAGCCTTGACATTCTCGCAATGTCAACGCATTTCTCTCATGTCTGTCAGACTGTTGACAGACTGTCATTCCCGCGCTGTCAACACAACTCTCTCATGTCTGTCAGACTATTGACAGATTGACAGTGTGAGAATTCTCTCATGTCTGTCAACCATTGACAGATCGTTGTATAGCCTCACAGTTATGACGTGAGATAGTTCCCATGGGTTCATTTCAGAATATGTATATAAGATAGGGCATTTCTTAGAGTAGTCTCTATCTCTGATCTCGTCTATCCTCCTCTGTAGCTAGACAAGTATCTGAGGGCATACTCCTCCTGCACTATCCATTATCTTTTGATCTATTCTCTCTGTGTGACGCCTGGCTCAGTATAAAAGCTATCGAGTCGCTGACATTAGTAAGATTCGACCGTGGTTCCCATGTCTGTTCATGAGAACCATATCCCTTCCACTGCACTTTATACTTGATGCCTCTGCCTACTTTCTTCGAGTCGAGAATTTCTTCTACTTCAAATTCTTCTTCTCCTCCAACAACTACAGGTGGTGGACGAATGTTTCGGGGTTGAGTAGGGAAACTGGGTTCTGTATACGGAGTGAGGAGGACTTCGTTGAAGACATTATGTACATGTTTCCATGTACGTGGAATTTCCAATTTATAGGAGCTGGCGCCTATTTTCTGTTGGATTGTGAATGGTCCATATCTCTTGTCGCCTAATTTCTTCATTGGACGATCTATTGACAGGTTTGTTCCTTCAAGCCAGACCTTATCACCAATCTTGTAATCTACGCCTTTCCTCCTTTTTCCGTCATATTGTCTCTTCATCTCTACCTTAGCTTTTTCTAAAGCTGATCCTACTTCTTTCCGTATCTTCTTCATTCCGTCTACAAAAGCTTGTACTGAGGGATTATCCGAAGTCATTTGAGTCGCCGTGCCTTTGTACGGATGTCTTCCTGTATCTGCATAGAAGGGAGAAACTTTTGTCGCTGAATGGACTTTATCATTGTAGTTGAACTCCGCTAAGGGTAACCATTCGTGCCAATTGTTTTGTTGATAATTTATGAACAAACGGAGATATTGTTCGATCTCTTGGTTTGTTCGTTCCGATTGGCCGTTTGTCTGTGGATGGTATGCCGTGGTAAAGTTCGCTTCAATGCCTAGTAGCCTATAGAGTTCCTTCATGAATCTCGAATGATACTGTGGACCTCGATCGTGGACTATTTTGCGTGGTAATCCATGGGTGGAGAAGATAGAATCCCGATAAAGCTTTGCCATCCCTTCTGAAGTAACTGTAGTATGAGTTGGTACTAGTCTCAGTCTCTTCGTGAAATGGTCAATGAATATTGCAATTGCATTGTATCCACCTGACTCAGGGAGTTCGCCGATCATGTCTGTTCCAATTACTTCCCATGGTTCAGTCGGAACTGTGTGAGGATGAAGCTGTCCAACGGGTCGAGTACGATGAGATTTTGTCGCTTGACATTTCTCACAACCTTCTACGTACTTCCCAGCGTCTCGGGTAATTCCTGGCCACCAGTAATCACGAGTGACGAGTTCCGCTGTTTTGTACTGTCCGGGATGTCCTGCAAGTGGTGAATCGTGATATTTAGTAAGGATTTTGGATCTGAGTACGCTGTTCTTTGGTACATAAATCCGTCCTTTCCACTCAATAATCCCTTCAGTTTCTTTCCACTCAGGATTTTTGGCATCGAGGTTATCTTTCACGAGTCGATCGACATGGTTTCTATTCTTTTGGATTTCCGACAGGAATACTTCCTCTGGCGTGGAGACGCTAAGGGCTCGAGTGAAAAATTCTGGTTTTAAAAGAATGATATTTTCGTTATCCTTCTCCCCCGTCTCAAGACCTGTCATCCTTGACAGTATATCGACTTTAGCCATCGTTTTTCCTGGTCGATGAATCAGATTGAAATTATATTCTGCGAGTTCAAGAAACCACCGAGCTTGGCGTCGGTTCAGCTTCTGGGGTTTCTTGAAATATTGTAAGTTCGCATGGTCTGTAAAAATTTCGATCTGTTCTTCTGCTCCGAGAAGATATTGGCGCCAATCATCGAGCGAGTCCATAATTGCCATGAGTTCCTTGTCATAGATTTCATAATTTCTCTCAACTTCATTGAGTGAACGAGATCGGAACGCTACAGGCCACCATTTTCCATCAACGAATTGGGATAGACAACCACCGTTTGCAAAGTCGGATGAATCGGCTTCAAGTCTAAACTTTCCATGGTTACGGGGAATAAGAAGAACTACTTCTTCGCAGATTCGGCGTTTGAGTTCGTCAAATGCATACTGTTGGGTTGCCGTCCATTCCCAATTACTATTCCCAGTGAGTTTCGTTAAAGGCTTCGCAACTTTACTAAATCCTCGAATGAATCGTCGGAAGAAGTTACAGAAGCCAAGGAATTGTTGGACGTCATGTTTCTTTATTGGGGTTAACCATTCCCGTACAGCCTTGACTTTCTTCGGATCCATTCGAATTGTGCCGTTTTCTATGATAATTCCTAGATATTCTATGGATGTTTTCTCGAAAGAGCATTTCTCTGGTTTGAGGAAAAGTTTATGCTCTTGAAGAATGTCTAGGACTTGATTTACAATTCTTCGATGACTTTTTAAATCATTCGTGAATACGAGTATATCATCCATATAGACTATAACGTGTCCTTCATTAATCAAATCTCTAAGGATATGATTCATGAATCCTTGGAACGTTGCCGGCGAATTTGTTAGTCCAAAGAACATGACGGTTGGTTCAAATAATCCTCGATTGGTTCTGAACGCAGCTTTCCATTCGTCTCCTTCTTTGATCCGTATGTTATTGAATCCCCATCGAATGTCCATCTTTGTGAATATTTTGGCACCCTTCAATTGATCAATAAGCTCCTGAATAAGAGGAAGTGGGTATCGGTTTTTGATCGTCATCTCATTCAGTTTGCGATAATCCTGTATTGGTCTAAGGGTACCGTCTTTCTTTTTAATGAAAAAGAATGGTGAAGCCATTGGGGATGTTGAGGATCGAATACGCCCAGTTCGAATGTTTTCTTCAAGGAATGCATCTAACGCCTCTTGTTCCTTTGGGTTCAAGGGATAGATTTTACAATCGAGTGGTTTAGAACCAGGTGTTAGTTCAATTGCATGGTCCCAAGGGCGTCGTTGTGGTAGCTGATCAAATTCCTTTTGACTAAAAACATCTGGGTATTTCTCTACATATGGGGTAGAAGTGTCGAAATGTTTTCGTGTTTCTTCATCTGCTTTCTTTTCCGTCCATTTTCTGGAATCTACCTGTTCTTGTACATATCGATCCCAGTCGAATATGAACAGCCTCTCGCCGTCTTCAAGTACTGCTCTTGTTTGAATGTCTTCCGGTGTCCAGAAGTGAGGATCATATCCACATCGAGTCGGGCATCGATCGAATGTCAATTCGGAATTTATCCAGTTGATGCTCGGGTTATGTTGTCTTAACCAATCTAATCCGATAAAGATATGGTTTTCTCCGAGATCTGTTACTCCGAATTGCATTCGTTCCGAATGATCACCTACAGTCATTCTGACTTCGACGTATTTACTGATAGAGCCAGCAGTGTTGATTGTTCCGTCTGTGTTATATACAGGAGTCGAAATGGGTAATTCCTTGGTCGGAATTCTATGTCGTTCCACAAACTTTCCATCAATACACGAACCAGTTGCTCCACTATCAAGTAATCCTTGTGTGACTATTTGTCGACTGTCTTCTAATGTCTCGATGATGACTGGAAGATTTAGGCTTCGTCCGCGTGTTCCACGAACATAGCTTTTCTTCTTTGTTGCAAGACTCTGAACGGCTTTGACTGCTGTCTTCCAGTTTAATGCACGTATCTTTATGACGGTTTCCTCCGAGGCTTCTCTTACTCGCGAGGAAGGTATCCATTTCTTTAAAAGTCCAACGGCTTTTGTAAGATCTCCTTCTCTCAGCTTTTGGACAGTCCATTCTACCGTGTGGCGTAGGTATTGTATAGGTTTTTTAGGTACTTCGGGTTTTTTATGGGTAAATGCAGAAGCGTGTTTTTCTACAGTACCAGTTTTTATAATGAAGTCCAGCTCACTATCTATCATATCCGAAGTATTTATTTTAGGCTCCTCCAGACCTATGTCTACTGGGGAGCGTTTACAAAACCCAAACCAAAACCTTTTGCTAAGGCAATGAACGAGTCCATATCCATCCCTGCTGGTAGTTCTGGTGTAATGTCTACCTTTCGTACGTTAGTTTCTACACTAACGTTGTCCGTTCCTTCTTTACTATAGTTCATGAATTCTACACTACGGACTGCGGCTTTGCCCTTCTTCGGGCAATTCCTGCTGATGTGGCCTCTCTCACCACAATTGAAACAAAGGCCGTTCGCCTTTGCTCTGTCCAAGTCCATAGGTTGTCCCGAACCTCCAAAGATTGTTCCAGATCCATCGCGTTTTGCTATCATGGGAGGAGGTCCTGCCATTCTTGCGCCCTCCCATTTCTTCGGCTGTTGCGTAGTCCCTTGGCTACGACTTTCTTGTGGGCTGTAATTCCAACCCGCCTTCCATCCGCGTTGTCTGTCTTCTAGACGTCGGCGGATTAAATCATTTCCTATGGCTAGCTTCTTTAGCTGTTCATAGGATTCGAATTCTTCAGACCTCGTTCGGACTAAATCGCTGAGGATCGTTTGGCTGATTCCCCTCTCAGCTAGTTGAAGAACGAAATCGCTCTTCCTATCATAGCCTGCTTCTTTAAGCAGGAGTTCGAATTCTTTAAAGAATTCATCGGCTGTCTTCTTCCCTTGTCGGAAGTGTTCGAGTTTGTCTCTCGCTTGCTTTTTCTGCGAGATGTCCGAGAAGCTGGACTTCAGGTCTTCGAGGAATTGGGCGTATCCAATATTCCATTCACCAGTGACCTCGTTTCGGTGATCATTGGTATATACTTCCGCCCATATATCAGCTTGACCTCCTTGAAGATAGGAGACTGCAATGCTGATGGCGTAATCGTCATCTTCGATCTGTCGAGTTTTCTTCAACTCGAAGATATAAGCGGTGAGCGTTCGATACCACGCTCGGAAGTTAGTGATGTCTCCATCAAAGACTCTTGGTTCTTTCAATAGCGGCTTCTTGGATCGGTAGATTGGTGTAGTGGTGTTATCTTCTTCATTGTCTACATGACCACCGGCATGCATAGAGGTATTGGAGGGATCAGACATTTCTGATCCTAGTTCGGTTGTGAATGAGGGTGTAGGGGTAGGAGAGCCTAGACGAACAGTTGAGTCCGAAGATGCGGGAGAGGTAGAGCGAGGTTGTGGGTATGGAAGTGAAAAGTCCTGAGGTCTTGATGCGAACGCCAGGATATGAAGGAGTGAATGCTTAGGGGTAGAGGCTCGTGTCGAGTTATGTGTTAATCCAGAAGACTGTCTACGTTCGCTCCTCGCGCAACGTTGTCTTTCGAGTCGTCTGCGTGAAAACTTTTCGTTCCAACGGCCCTACTATCGAATCTTCCGAAGAAGAGACTCGATATTCTGTTAGTAGCCCTGATTTACACTCTTTGGTAAGAGTCAGGCACACTAGAGAGAGTATTTTCCTCTCAGCACGGGTTGAGCCGTACTACAGTGTCTCGATGTAGGTATGTATTAAAAAAGTTTCTACGCCAACGCTGGCCTTAACACAGACGAGCTTATAGAATGGGAAGTGGATAATGAAGGAAGAGGAAGGAGGTATAGGTTTGTCAGTGATGATAGGAAAAAAGTGTGTTTTGCAACGTAGCGGTGTCCAGTATCCAACCAAATGTCGAAGACTAGTAGGATGTGACGGGTGGTTCGATGATGATCTCTGATCTTCTGTCAGCGACTCGGTAGCTCAGTGCTGGGCCAGGCGTCACACAGAGATAATAGATCAAAAAGATGGATAATGCGAGAGGAGTGTGTCCTCAGATACTTGTCTAACTACCAAGGAGAATAGACGAGATCAGAGATAAAGACTATTCTACAAAATACTCTGTCTTATATACATATTTGGAAATGAATCCATGAGAACTATTTCGTGCTGCAGCCATGAGGCTATACAATAAAAGCCACCTGTACACCATGATGAAACAACGAGGTAATATGAAGGAATGTATGTAGACGGCCTAGATCTGTCAATGCCTTGACAGACACGAGAGAGTCGCGTCGACAATTAATGATAATATGAAAGCAGCAAGGCTATCGCATGTTCATAAATAAAAGAAAAGGAAAAAGATAAAGGAGTAAAACAAACGCTTGTGTAAGCGCTCTGCAAGCGCTAATATACCTAAAAAGAGAATGAGCGTCTAAAGTACTAAAAAGATAATGAAAAAGATAGAGTTCGTAACACTGTGGCGAAAAAGGCCACATTAGTAGGAACTGCCCGAAGAAGAACAAAGCCGCGGTTCGTAGCGTAGAACTTATGGATTATAGCAGCGAGAGAACGGACAACGTTAGTGAAGAAACTAACGTAAATAGTGTAGATGTAGTACCAGGGTTACCAGCTGGTATGGACATGAATTCATTCACCGCCTGGGTGAATAGTATGGGTTTTATAAGAGCTCCCCAGTAGATATAGGTCTGGTGGAGCGTTCTGAATTGAATACTTCGGACATAGTAGATAGTGGGCTTGATTTCACTATCAAATATAATAATGTAGAAAAACACGCTTCTGCATTTACTCATAAAAAACCCGAAGTACTTAAAAAACCTATACGATACGAACCTGGCACGGCTGAATGGACTGCTCAAAGGCTCAAGGAAGGGGAACTTCCAAAAGCCGTTGGACTTTTAAGGACATGGGTACCTTCCTCGCGAATAAGAGAAGCTTCGGAGGAAACCGTCATGGAAATACGAGCATTGAACTGGAAAACAGCAGTCAAAGCTGTTAAGAGTCTCGCAACAAAGAAAAGCTACGTCCGTGGAACACACGGAAAAAGCTTGAAACTCCCAGTCATTGTCGAAACACTAGAGGACAACAGGCAAATAGTTACACAAGGACTAGTCGACAGTGGAGCCACAGGTTCATGCATTGACGCAAACTTCGTAAAACGACATAGGATTGTAACCAAAGATTTACCTATTCGAATACCTGTCTACAATGCTGACGGTACACTCAACGAGAATGGCTCAATAACCAAATACGCTGAAGTCCGTGTAACTATCGGAGACCACTCGGAACGAGTTCAGTTTGGCGTTGTCAATCTTGGAGAACAACACATCTTCCTAGGACTAGATTGGTTGCGACATCATAATCCAAGTGTTGACTGGGTTAAATCAGAAGTTACTTTTGACCGATGTCCGACTCGGTGCGGATATAATCCTCACTTTTGGACGCCTGAAGACGTTCAAACAAGAGCGGTACTTGAAGACGGCGAGAGACTTTTCGTGTTTGATTGGGATCGATATGTACAAGAACAGGTAGATTCCAGGAAATGGACAGAGAAGAAGGCGGAAGAAGAAACACGAAAACACTTCGACACTTCCACTCCGTATATAAACAAATACCCGGATGTTTTCAGTCAAAAGGAATTTGATCAATTACCACAACGACGCCCTTGGGATCATGCAATCGAGTTAACACCTGGTTCTAAACCACTCGATTGTAAGATATATCCTTTAAACCCGAAGGAACAAGAAGCGTTGGATGCATTCCTTGAAGAAAACATTCGAACCGGACAAATTCGACCCTCGACATCCCCGATGGCCTCACCATTCTTCTTCATCAAAAAGAAAGACGGTACCCTTAGACCAATACAAGACTATCGCAAACTGAATGAAATGACGATTAAAAATCGATATCCACTCCCTCTCATTCAGGAGCTTATTGATCAATTGAAGGGCGCTAAAATATTCACAAAAATGGACATTCGATGGGGATTCAACAATATACGGATCAAAGAAGGAGATGAGTGGAAAGCCGCGTTCAGGACCAATCGAGGATTATTTGAACCAACTGTTATGTTCTTTGGATTAACCAACTCACCAGCGACGTTTCAAGGATTCATGAATCATATCCTTCGAGATTTGATAAATGAAGGACACGTTATAGTCTACATGGATGATATACTCGTATTTACAAATGACTTGAAAAGTCATCGAATAATTGTAAACCGGGTCCTTGATATTCTTCGAGAACACAAACTCTTTCTCAAGCCTGAGAAGTGTTCCTTCGAGAAAACATCCATAGAGTACCTTGGAATAATCATTGAGAACGGAACAATTCGAATGGACCCGAAGAAGGTCAAAGCTGTACGAGAATGGTTAACCCCATTAAAGAAACATGATATCCAACAGTTCCTTGGCTTCTGTAACTTCTTCAGGCGATTCATTCGAGGATTTAGCAAAGTTGCCAAGCCATTGACAAAACTTACCGGAAATGCAGTCTGGGAATGGACAGCGGCCCAACAGTATGCATTCGACGAACTCAAGCGTCGAATCTGTGAAGAAGTAGTCCTCCTCATTCCCCGAAATCACGGAAAGTTTAGACTTGAAGCTGATTCATCCGACTTTGCAAATGGTGGTTGTCTCTCTCAATTCGTCGATGGAAAATGGTGGCCTGTAGCGTTCCGATCTCGTTCACTCAATGAAGTTGAGAGAAACTACGAGATTTATGACAAGGAATTAATGGCAATTATGGACTCGCTCGATGATTGGCGTCAATATCTCCTTGGAGCTGAAGAACAGATTGAAATCTTTACAGACCACGCAAACCTACAATATTTCAAGAAACCCCAAAAGCTGAATAGACGACAAGCTCGATGGGTTCTTGAACTTGCGGAATATAATTTCAATCTAGTTCACCGACCAGGAAAGACAATGGCTAAAGTTGATATACTGTCAAGGATGACAGGTCTTTGTTACGAACTGACTCTTTTTCAATTTCTTTTTGTCTATCTTATTATACTTTTTCCTTTATCTTTTCCTTTTCTTTCATTTACATACATGTGACAGCCTTGACATTCTCGCAATGTCAACGCATTTCTCTCATGTCTGTCAGACTGTTGACAGACTGTCATTCCCGCGCTGTCAACACAACTCTCTCATGTCTGTCAGACTATTGACAGATTGACAGTGTGAGAATTCTCTCATGTCTGTCAACCATTGACAGATCGTTGTATAGCCTCACAGTTATGACGTGAGATAGTTCCCATGGGTTCATTTCAGAATATGTATATAAGATAGGGCATTTCTTAGAGTAGTCTCTATCTCTGATCTCGTCTATCCTCCTCTGTAGCTAGACAAGTATCTGAGGGCATACTCCTCCTGCACTATCCATTATCTTTTGATCTATTCTCTCTGTGTGACGCCTGGCTCAGTATAAAAGCTATCGAGTCGCTGACAGTCTTCAGACGGGGGAAAAGGACAACGAGAACATCGTCCTTCTAAAGCCAGAATTTTTCATTCACGCCCTTAATATCTCCTCACCAGAAGATGTATTCCTGTCGGAAATCCAAAAGAATCGAAACCACGTTGATCGACTTGTAAAAGATAACCTCGATGCCAAAAACCCTGAGTGGAAAGAAACTGAAAGGATTATTGAGTGGAAAGGACGGATCTATGTACGAAGAACAGAGTACTTAGGTCCAAAATCCTTACTAAGTACCACGATTCACCACTTGCAGGACATCCTGGACAGTACAAAACAGCGGAACTCGTCACTCGTGATTACTGGTGGCCAGGAATTACTCGGGATGCTGGAAAGTATGTGGAAGGTTGCGAGAAGTGTCAAGCGACAAAGTCTCATCGCACTCGACCCATTGGACATCTTCATCCTCACATCGTTCCAACTGAACCTTGGCAAGTAATTGGTACTGACATGATTGGAGAACTTCCTGAATCTGGCGGTTACAATGCGATCGCAATCTTCATCGACCACTTCACGAAGAGACTGAGACTTGTACCAACCCATACCACAGTCACTTCAGAAGGAATGGCAAAGATTTATCGTATTCCATCTTCTCCACCCATGGACTTCCACGCAAGATAGTTCATGATCGAGGACCACAGTATCACTCAAGGTTCATGAAGGAACTCTATCGGCTGTTAGGCATTGAAGCGAACTTTACTACGGCATACCATCCACAGACAAACGGTCAATCGGAGCGAACAAACCAAGAGATTGAACAATATCTCCGTTTGTTCATTAATTACCAACAAAATAATTGGCACGAATGGTTACCCTTAGCAGAGTTCAATTACAATGACAAAGTTCACTCAGCGACAAAAGTCTCTCCCTTCTATGCAGATACAGGAAGACACCCGTATAAAGGCATGGCAACTCAAATGAATTCGGACAACCCCTCAGTACAAGCTTTCGTAGATGGAATGAAGAAGATACGAAAGGAAGTAGGATCAGCTTTAGAGAAAGCAAAGGTAGAGATGAAGAGGCAGTATGACGGAAAGAGGAAGAAGGGTATAGAATACAAGGTTGGCGACAAGGTGTGGCTAGAAGGAACCAACCTGTCGGTAGATCGCCCAATGAAGAAATTAGGTGACAAGAGGTACGGACCGTTTACGATCCAACAGAAGATAGGCGCCAGCTCCTATAAACTGGAAATCCCACGTACATGGAAACATGTACACAATGTCTTCAACGAAGTTCTTCTCACTCCATATAAAGAACCTAGTTTTCCTACACAACCCCGAAACACACGCCCGCCTCCTGTAGTTGTAGGAGGAGAAGAAGAGTTTGAAGCAGAAGAAATCCTTGATTCGAAGAAAGTAGGACGAGGAATCAAGTACAAAGTCCAGTGGAAAGGATACGGTTCACATGAACAGACCTGGGAACCGCGATCAAACCTCACAAATGTTGACCAATTGCTCAAGGAATTCCATGAAAAGAATCCGACGAAGCCAAAACCCGCAATATTCCGTCGAATTGAAATCCCTATTTCCTTGTTCCCTACAGAATTGTTTCGTCCTCTTCCTCTTGCCGACACCGAACCCAATCCCGCTTCACTACCATCTGAAAACTTTCTTTTACAACAAGCACATCGTGGAACTCGTGCCCTGAGGAGAGGGTGATGTTACGAACTGACTCTTTTTCAATTTCTTTTTGTCTATCCTATTATACTTTTTCTTTTATCTTTTCCTTTTCTTTCATTTACATACATGTGACAGCCTTGACATTCTCGCAATGTCAACGCATTTCTCTCATGTCTGTCAAACTATTGACAGACTGTCATTCTCGCGCTGTCAACACAACTCTCTCATGTCTGTCAGACTATTGACAGATTGACAGTGTGAGAGTTCTCTCATGTCTGTCAAAGCTATTGACAGATCGTTGTATAGCCTCACAGTTATGACGTGAGATAGTTCCCATGGGTTCATTTCAGAATATGTATATAAGATAGGGCATTTCCTAGAGTAGTCTCTATCTCTGATCTCGTCTATCCTCCTCTGTAGCTAGACAAGTATCTGAGGGCATACTCCTCCTGCACTATCCATTATCTTTGATCTATTCTCTCTGTGTGACGCCTGGCTTAGTATAAAAGCTATCGAGTCGCTGACAGTATCGAAGCGACCGGATATGCAGCGTTACAGTTAGCAACAGCACAAAGATAGCGATGGGACCGCCGTTATGCATTACGAACCCCCAATTAGGCAACAGCCCCTGATGAACAACTTGACGCTTTCCTTCTACACTTCCTCTCCACTGCTCATATTACTTGAACAATGTTAAGACTGTGCCGGTGAGGTTCCGTCGAGTCTTAGAAAGGATAGGATGAATCGAAGTGTTCCGAAAGTGATCGGTAGGAATCGAGACTATGGTTTATAACCGAAGTCTCAAGGGGAGTAATCGAAGATAATCGGTCAGCTCGATTACAACGGAAGATGATAAAGATGAACTAGAACCTTGACACTACTTTCGGTAGTGCCCCCGCTTCGTCGTACGGTTCGGTGAATGTTCAGAGTGACGAGTAAGAGTATAGAGACGTCCGGATAACGATCGGTTATAGTGCGAACGTTAAACGATTAGAGGAGAGAGTTCCGGACGGAGTTCAGCAGCAATCTAAGTTGGTATTTAAACTGAGGAACTATGTACAAGATACTACAGCTTATATACCTGTATTCCTAATTGTTAAATCTATAACAATAAGAGCTGTAAGTAAAAAACAATAAGGAATATAAATCGACGTCATCAATATAAATAGAAAAGACAATAAAGTCAAAATACTTAGCATTCGATAAACGAATGCTTCGTACGACTTGATCGATGCAATCGATCTCGGAAGTAAACATGAATTATCCTAAGTCCACGTCCGAAGTCGGAAACTCTGTACGGAGGTCCGGAAGCATACCTGTAACAAACAATGAATTCTCTTTTGTTTTCCTAAAATGCCAAAACGACCTACTTACTGCTTTCAGGCCACAATGGACAGTAGAAAGGTATTTAGAGAGGGTAGACAATTCGAACTTGAATGAGAATCATGGCTCTGAGCCCATTTAACAACAACGGGAGAATTCCTGAGGTGTTAAGCTCTCGACTCGATTACCTTGCTATACTTTTTTCGAATCTTCCTTCTCATCTACCGCTCTCATCACCCAGCTCGAATGATCAGTTCTTTCTTGATCCAGAAGATGTCAATGAAGAGGGCTACAGTTATGCTCTCAATTGATGACTTGAATTGGCTTTTCAAACCTCATCTTCGGGGACATCTGGTCGCATCGTTTTCAAGGAACGTGGCCCATGCTTTGATGATTTGCTTGAGCTGTTTTGGACCACGGCCAAGCAGCTGTCTGCAAGTGACTGTGCTTTCTACATAGAGCAATGGGTTGAACGGATCATTGTAGCAGCAACTGAAGCTACTGCATCCAGTCCAACTTCAAAGCGAAAGTATGTTATCCATCTATCAGATGGTTCATTTCAATGCTGATAACTTTTCTTAGACACGCTGATAGTAACTCCGAGTCCAATAACAACAAAAAAGCCTTGAAAAATCCCCCAAGCACCACCTAGCTCACCAATAAACCTCAATTCGGTGATGATGAAGACTTGCCGCCACATCCATCCATCCCCCCCTCTGCATCCACTTCCTCTACAACTCGACGAATTCCTTCTGCCTCGTCAACATCCTCTTCTGCTTTCACCTCCATGTCTTCTCATCAACCACCCAATGTTTCTTCTCAGGGACCAAGTCGTCAGCATACACTGTTCGATTTTGGCATCAAACAGGTTACGTATGAGGAATACAATCAGCAGCAGGTTGAATTCGCGCAAGCATACAGCAAAACAGCAGAACAGAAGCGTGCTCAGGAAGCTAAGGCTAGGACTAGACAGAAGGAACATGAACTAGAGCTCAATCGTCTGCGACAGGCTCAACATCAGAACAAGGTGAAGAATGCAAAGAATACAGGTGTGCAGGTGAGGGAGGCCATTCTTGGCTATGACAAGAGTTCAACCTCGGTCTCCAATGTTGCAAAAATGTCTAGGCCAGAGAAAAACTGGAAGGACAAACGCAATGGGAAGAATGGTGGCACTGTTCAACGTCGGCATGAACGTGTCAACTGGTATCATCCTTTCCTTTGGGTCCACTGTCACAAAGAGGTGACGACAGTGGCAAGACTGAGCGGAAGCTTAGACGGAAGCAGACGGATACTGATCCCAACGACAAAGTTATATTCATAATAAATACTGAGAAGTAAGTAAAGACATACCTGATCCCAACGACAAAGAGGTCAAGATAAGGGATCAGGTTGTGGGGGGGGCTGGCTTATATATACAAAGGTAAGGTACGGGAACCATGATGTCATACTGTATAGTTCAGGAACGAGGAATGGAACGGAATGGACTGGAAGGTTCCGGATCGATTATGATAGGTAACAGTGATGGAATGATGTATTGTAAAGAAAAGGAAAATAATAGGGGCGGCTCACTTCATGACATCCACATTGCTCGTGTTGCCCCCCAGGTAAACTGGTCTCCCAATCTTATTGTAACAACCCTTCGAGCCAATGTACCTAAGCTTTTCAGTAGCATCGAGGGACCGTTTCAAAGTGGATTGTCAAGGGGGGGAAGAGATGGACTACTCAAACATTAGAAAATGTTCAACGTTGCTCAGCTCTATCCCAGTCGGGACGTGTCGGTGTTTTGGAACCATATCCAGATGTTGTCGAGGAAATCAAGGACAATCTTCGTGGTTATCGGACATCTGGCATTCCCATTTCTCGTTTGGTGGCTCGAACTGTCATGCTTGCGATTATCCAACACCGGGCTCCTCAAGTTTTGCAAGATGGCTTCAAATGTAGTGAGGTAAGTGACGATGTACTTCCGCCCAGACCAAATCTCAAACTTCTTGCAGTTTTTTGTCGGCCAATTTCTGCAAAGCACATTATATTGGTCAGTACGCTGCGGTACTCGAGCTGCTGCGCATCTACCATCTAACGCTTCTGAGCTTTGCAAACGCTCATTCTTTTGGATCGTTCACCTAGTCAACATGTATGACATTCCGGCTCGCCTTCGTATCAATATGGACCAAACTGGAATTGGGCTTATGATGACCAGGAACAAAACATACGAAGCCAAAGGCAGTTGCCAAGTTGATATTCACGCCACTGATGAAAAGCGTGCTTACACCTTGTGCGTCGCTTCAACACCTGATGGTGACTTGTTACCTTTCCAGGTAGTATGGAGTGGGTCTACTGCACGCTCGCTTCCTGATTCCAATGCAATTGGGATGGATGAAGCACTCGAGTTTGGATTTTTGCAGCAAGTAAGAAGAAGACCAGCCATTTCAGTACACTGAAGACGATGAAGGAGGTCTGTCCGAGTCTATTTTATCTCTTGCAATCTGGTTGCATTATACTGATAGAGATGTACTTCTGTTTTCACAGTGGATGGTTAACATCCTGAAGCCATGGATCAATAGAGCTATAAAGGATCTCAAGCTTCCGGCAGATCAGAAAGCTATCCTTTTCATTGATTGCTAGCCTGTGCACACTGGCGAAGAATTCCATGTATATGTGTTCAAGGATTTCCCCCACATATTCCTTATCTTTGTTCCGGCAAACTGTAAGTACAATGCTTGTTGCTCGTTAATGCATCATGATCTAATGATCCAATTCCACTGCTGGCAGGTACCGGAATGTTTCAACCTGCGGACGTTGGAATTCAGCGCATTTTGAAACATTTTCTTCGCCAACAAATCATTCAATACCTTGTTGACAGCCATACAAAGCAAATCGATGATGGCCTCACCCCAGAACAAGTCAAGTTCACGACTGCATACCCCCAGCTCCGAAATGCATCCGTCAAACCTATCATTGAAGCGTTCAAATTTTTCAACAATCTTGATGGTCAGGCCATTATTCGCAAGGTAACAGCTTTGATTCTAAATAATTTCGGTAATATTTACGTGCCCTAAACTCACTAGGCTTGGGAAAAGTGTACAGTCGAAGGCTTCAATCTCGGCAATGAATGCATTGAGAGCCGTGAAACCAAAGCGGCATATCGTGATTATCTTGCTTCCGATGAAACTTTTCGAAGTGAAATCCGCAACAAGATTGGTACAGAATCTTTTGACAAAATGGAAGCTCAATTGCAGGAGGAGGAGAGGGAGGAATGCGATGATGATGGGGCAGAAGATGACTCCGACATTCCACTTGACATCATCATCAAGGAAGTCAATGGGCTGGACATTCAAGTGGCGAATTCTGGAAGGTTTACCCATGTGTCAACAGCAGTTGAACGAGTTACGAGGTGAAGATGGATCACTTCGACCCACAGCTGAGATGGAAGACGTATGGTCTTATGACAAGGATGGGACTCCGATGGCCACCGTAATGGCCTCTATAGCTTCTGTAGATGAAGATGACATTATTTAGATATTAAACGAGGTAAATTTCGTGCTTTTTTCGAAGGGTCAAAAGTTAGCACCAAGGACTCCGTTATGCGTTACGACCTCAAAATTAGGCAACCGCCAAGTGCTCTGTTATGCGTTACAGTTGCTTCGATACACTCGGCTACAGTACTTACCGTTTTACATTCCTTTCTAGATGTTTCTTACACTTACATTGCCTCGTTGTTATATACTTCCGTGGACGCCTCTCTATTTCTAAACTTGTTTCATTGACTTCTAGTACCGCCTCGTAGTTACTTATAGTCTACCAATCGATACTCGCCCCCTCAGTCGTTTCTGCCGTTTGCGTGTTTGTCTGAGTACTTAACGTATATCTTACATCATATTCAATCACCCAGAAGCTACGACGGGGGTTATTACCAACCTTGAAACAGCTTGAAGTGAGGGCTAGTTAAATTTTTGTGGTGTATAGTAAGGGTAAGTTAGCCGCTCAATTCAGCTCACTGGGGCGCGAGCCATCTAGCAACGTGGTATGCACGTGCTCGCGTTTTCGGATAATTATTGGCCGAAGTAATACGTTGCTTCCGCGGCACCAAAAATCACTTCGACTTTTTTTTGCATTGCCAACTCCGACTCCGTTGAACTTATGAGAAGCTTTATGTGAAGCCATCTGACTCTCTTACTACTACCATTACTTATGTCCTTCTCTGAATCTGATATACCAGACCTCCATGATAAGGTCGCTGTTGTTACCGGTGAGTTTAAGCACCATGAACTAACTTTCTTGCTGCTCTGACCAGCAGCTCTCAGGCGGAAATAGTGGTATCGGCAAACAGACTGTAGCTGTCTTGGCAACGAAGGGGCCAAGGTTTATCTTGCTGCCCGCACGAAGGAAAAATACGAGCAAGCTATAAACGAAATACATGCTTCCCATCCTGCTGCAGTTGATGCGCAGATTTTATTTTTACAACTAGATCTCTCTACTGCTGCTGGCGCAAAAGCAGCAGCAGAAGATTTTAAAGCGTATGTGCAGAATATACACCTTGAATCATCGTGGTCAGTACTCAGGAAATGAACTGAACAGGAAGGAGAGCGTTCTACACATTTTATACAATAATGCTGGAGTGATGGGTACGCCAAAAGGCAAACTTTCAAGTGATGGTTACGAATATGTGCGCAGGCTTATTAGGTCTATCGTATCTCTCTTACTGTACATACATAGCAATGGGCCGTCAATCTTTTCGGGCCTTTCGTTTTCACCTACCATCTGCTCCCTGTTCTCGAGCAAACTGCGGAAAACGCTCCTTTCAGCGCTGCCCGCATCATCAATACCGCATCGAATGGTGCAAAGCAAGCCCCTAAATCCGGTATTCCACTGGGCGATCCCACAGTTGGGTCCAGCGCTACTCGATTTGAGTGCTATGGTCATAGTAAACTGGGTATAATCTTGATTACTCGTCAGCTCGCTGAGCGATACCCGAACATCCTGAGCTTGGCTCCTCATCCTGGTCCTGTTCGATCGGATTTGACCAGGGAGTTAGGAATCCCTCGTCCGATTATGTGGATACTCAATGTAAGGGCTATTCAAAATCATCGTCCTACTGTGTTCGCACCTGACTCGATGCTACTAGCGTGTGGTATTTAAACCAGTACAGTATGGCGCCCTTACCCAATTATACGCAGGGACCACAACTAGCATAGATCATTCCAAGAACGGGTCGTACCTGATTCCACTTGCGTTCGTATCTTTTTCGTTTGAGCAATATACACTGACTGATGGTAGCTCTCCTCCAGAAAACTCGAGAAGAAACTTCCTCACTCTCAATGCTACGATGATCGATTCGGGAAGAAAGTTTGGGACTGGAATATGGAAGCAATGAAGAAAGCAGGTTGTGACTAAAGGAGACACCATTTCAATTCAGCTGCCCTTGATTCTGCAGCAGTGTGTTTTTGACCAAAACCTGGTCGTGTTCATTCAACTTTCTACATGTACATGTTAGCATTAAGATTAAGATTTGTTGGCTTGTTCGGGTCCTTGTAATCTATTCATCCTACATATCCGACTCCGTCGTGTAATATTCGTTTACTTGATCAGCCCTTACCAAGACGCAAACATCCAAGCAGCCATTGGCTCTCTGCTGAATAGAAAATCTATGAGGCTCGCTCCTGTAATCTTCCAGTATCTGTGCCATGAATATTCTTTGAGCAAGTTCTGATGACTGGCTGTCTAAGTGGGGGATATTCCACCCGAGGAAGAGTCGGTGCATGCGGCCGGTAGGACCGTGTGGAGGAATCCCGACATCGTCTGGGTCCAAGGAATGAAGATGCGCGACCAGGCCATTGCTATGAGTATATCGCATTCGGTAAGTAGAAATCAACCATGGTGGACAGCCACGTCGACCTAATCGGAATTGAGGACCAGGAGCAACCTCCCCTGTGTACGGGTAGCAAGGCGGTTCCCATTGAGCCGAGATGTAATACACATCGTTGCCCTGTTCCCCATCGCTGGAGTCTTCGTCTTCATCACCATCACCACTCCCACCCCCTTCTTCATCAGCTGCACTGTTGTCCTCTTCGCCAGGTTCGCCATTGCTATCGTATTCGCTATCATCTTCGTGTATCTCCATCTCTGAATCGGATTCACTATACAAAAAGCCGAACGGCATGGCTCCAACCTCTGATTCATCCTCGTCTTCATATTCTTCGGCCTCGTCGTCATTGAGAAAGATTCCTTCCCATGGATCGTCGGAAACGTATGGGCTACTGCTGCGACGGGTTCCGCTAATACCAGCAGCACCTCCTGGACCTTTGGCCTTCTGCAAAGCACTTATGAGATCCCTCACGAGATAGACTGGCAAAGGTCGACCGTTGACGGTAGCACGACAAGCAGGACATGATTTCTGACGATGCAAGATATAATCAGGGTCATCTGTATCGATGTCCATATCATCGTCCGTTGGAGGAGCTTTTCTGAACCACTCTTGTAAGTCATGCAGGCAGAATGTATGGCCGCAAGGGGACAATCTGATGAAGTATGTAGCTTGTACTGAGAGCGAGAGTTCGCAAGCACGACGACGTACGAGAAGGGCTTGTTCAAAAGCTCCATGCAGATGTTGCATGTAAGAGACGATTCGAACGTGATCAACAGTTCCTCGTTGCGCATATGTTTCGATTTCAGTAGCTGAAAATGTGCTTCCTGCTCATCCCTGGTCTGAAATTGGGTACGTTAAACGTATCAAGTCTTATTCGGTACGAAGTCTTACCGCTTTTCCAGTAGCGATTTCGGCTTTGAGTTCTTCAACTTTCTAAATTCGCGAGTCGATTAGGTTGCCTCTCAGCATAGATCGATCATACCTTTGCTTGTTTCCTAGCGGCTTTTTTCTGTTCACTCACAATATTCTTCAATGAATCAATCTCCTTCCTCATTCGCTCAAACTCTGCAGCTGCTAGAGGCCCTGAGAAAGACGCATCCGCAGACCCATGTGATTTCAAGTGACGTTCCTTCCCTTTGTCCTTCTTCTGCGCACCGGACGTTGAGGTTGCAGGAGTAGATGGCCTACTCCCATTCGATTTCTGAGACGAAGTGATGATATTGGACCTCAAGCGTTGGCCAGAATCGGTGATCAGGTCGGAATCATGCGAGGAAGTGCTTTGTCTAACACTAGCGGAGCCACTGCTCCGGGAAGAGCGATTTCCGCCAGAAGATATTCTTGCAGCAGTCATAGTAGCGTTTAGGGCTGCAAAAGGATCGCTTCTGGCAGCACGAGAGGGAGAACGAGATTTACTTCTAGAGGACAAAAGAGCATTGTTGTTGGTGACGAAGACTTCATCCGAGTCCCTACGAGGTGCATGCAAATTCCTGAAGCGTCTATTGGCACTGGGGTTTGAAAAGGATGTAGTTCTGCGAATATCCATGATGTACAAGAACAAGGTGAAGATCTGAGGGGATGAAGAAGTAAGGTTGCCGCCAACAACAGCTCCTGCGTGTGACAAAATCTTTATCACATCAGATTAGATTAGTGCGCCAAGATAAGCACGTGCGACGGAAAAAAACTTTTGCGCCGCGGTGACTCGAATTTATACTCCCTTTGCTTTGAACATTATCAACGAGATGCCCGCAAACTCTGGACGTGTACTTCTTGCATACTCTGGTGGACTGGGTAAGTCCCGGATTAAAGATCAAGCTATTCTATAATCCCTATCCGTATAGATACCTCATGTATCCTGGCCTGGTTAATCGAACAAGGCTACGAAGTCTATGCCTTCATGGCAGATGTCGGTCAAGAGGAGGTTAGCTATTCTTCTTTCATAAATCTTCCCTGTCTCATCGGAGAATGACAGGACTTTGCCGCTGCGGAAAAGAAAGCTCTCAAAGTCGGGGCCAAGAAATTCTTCTTGGAGGTAAATAACTTTCGAAACTTTCAGTTCGATTCTCATCCGAATGCTGTTCGATATAGGACATGAAGCGTGAATTCGTGAATGAACTCATCTATCCCGCAGTACAAGCCAACTGCATATATGAGGTACGTCGATCTTCCTCAAATCGTTCTAGACAAGTATTTATATCAATCCAAAACACTACCTCAGAATGTGTATCTTCTTGGTACATCCCTAGCTCGACCAGTGATTGCTCGTGGCATGATTGCAGTTGCAGATCGGGAAGGATGTGAGTAAGTATTCGATTGAATCTACGAACTTGATTTCTTCTTATTCTTCTTGTCCTTGACTCTATAGTTTCGTGTCGCATGGCTGCACTGGAAAGGGGAATGATCAAGTTCGATTTGAGCTTGCTTTTTACGGATTGAAACCTGACATCAAAGTGATCGCCCCATGGCGAATTCCTGGTGCGCCAGCAAAACGTATTCCTATATTTTTCATCATACAAATCGTCATCCATCTTCAGAATTTTATCATCGATTTGCTGGTCGTAAGGACCTACTAGCATACGCTGCTGAAAAATCAATTCCAGTCACCCAAACAACCGCAAAACCCTGGTCAACCGACGAAAACCTCTTCCACATCTCATACGAAGCTGGTATCCTCGAGGATCCCAATACCACTCCTCCAGCTGACATGTGGAAACTCACTACCTCCCCGAGAATGCCCCTCAGACACCCGAGCAAATTACGATCGAGTTCAAAGCTGGACTCCCTGTCAAGGTCATTGTCCCAGAATCAAGCAAAACACATACTGATCCAGTCGACATTTTCCTCGCACTCAACGCGCTCGGTCGAAAACATGGCATTGGTCGTATCGATATTGTTGAGAACCGCTTCATCGGCGTGAAATCCCGGGGATGCTATGAGTCGCCTGGAGCCACTATCTTACGTGCAGCTCATATCGATTTAGAGGGTCTTACCCTTGACAGGAATGTTCGTGCTCTCCGTGATCAGTTTGTCACCATTGAGTTCAGCAAAATCCTGTACAATGGTCACTTCTTTACCCCTGAACGGGAATTCATCACCGCTGCCATTCCGGCTAGTCAACGGACTGTTAATGGTGTCGTGAAGCTGAAGCTTTACAAGGGCAATGTCGTAATCGAAGGACGTGAGAGCTCTGAAGTTAGTGTGCTATTCTATCGAATTTCTGCCTGAGTTCATCACCATTATCTATCTTACAGGGGCTTTATGATGAGCAGCAAGCCTCCATGGACGAGCTTGGCGGATTCGAACCTTCTGATACAACAGGATTCATTGCTATCGAATCCATCAGAATCAAAAAGTAAGTTTTGTCGTCTTGATAGGTTCTATCACTGACAGCGCTGCTTATTACAGGTGGGCACAGGCCAACATTGCCAAAGGTCAGGCTGGTGTTGCTCCTAAGGATGTGTATGGTAGCCGGGTTTAGATGCTGTAGTTTTTGTGTGCTGTTACTTCGACATTTTTTGTACATTATCGACATTGTCTTGCTTGTGTTGATAGCCAGACTATTCAATCTTTGTTATGGATGATATTGCGCGCTTTGACTGCACCGTTTTTGGACTCACCAAATTGTGTAATAAATCATAACAGCAGGCAAAAAACCTTTAGGAGGTAACTTCCCCTAAAGAAGTTGGTAGAAAAATGGGTTGTATGATATGCAGGAGAAATGGCACAAGGCTGTTCTACAAACTGTTAGAAATCTGAGTCTATGTATCACGTGTCACATATTGCGCTTCAACCACTGGCTTGCAGTTCAGTTATATATGATCTTTTCCTTGTCGCAAATCTCTTGCGGCTCTTCCTCATAGCTCCGATGGAGAGTATTATGGGAGGAATGTCTCAAAGAGGGACTACTTTTGGCTCTGACCCAACATTACGTAGGAGCCGACAATTGAATCCACGAGGCCCCGCTGGACAACTGGTGCAGGACTTAGGCTCCTCAGGATTCGCGTCGAACCGCTCAGAAAGCTCCAATAAACTTTCTGCAGGCACCCGGAGGTACGAGGGACGCGTCGAACGCGGTTCCTCCAGTCAACGGAAGAAGATAGTCGAAATTTCTGACGAAGACTCTGAGTCAGACGAGCTTGATTTTCTGTCGAGAGCGAGCTCGGATAACGAATCCGACAAAGGGCCCTTGAAGATAACTGCCTTTCAACCTTCCTCTCATGATCCAGAACACCAACAGACCAAAAGTGACGTATTGAGAAGGTTGAAATTCAACAAGAAGTTCGAAAACGATAATGCTATCCCCTTCAAGTCGCGCATGCCAAGCTCCAATATCCTGGAACCAAAGAGCCCGAATCTCTCTGGCAAATCCCGTCTTCTTTCTTCTACAAAACACTCGTCACAATCATCATCGCAATCGCGTGAAACTTTCCGGTCTTCGCACAAAGCTTCTAGCAAGCCTAGCATGGAAAATGTCAACACCAGGCGAGTAAGGAGGGTGATTGGAGGCGATAAGTCATCGGAGGAAGGTGGAAATGGCACTGATTTCGTTCGCGGAACTGAAGGAAAGCAGAAGGAATCGGAAATAATCATGTCTTCCGAACCTTTCCCATCGAAGAACGAAAGACCCAGACCCAAACCGCTTCCAGTAAAACCTTCGTCGTCCAAGTCCGCAGTTTCGGCCCTTCTTAAACCGCCCGCTGGTAAATTGCGACCCGCGCCTCCCGCCGAATTTCCCGTCTTAGCCTCACCAGCGGACACACCCAAAAATAACCTGAATTATCTTTTGTCTAAACCTCGTAGCTTTCCCATACCTGCTTCACCCGACACTCCAAAGAATCAACCCAATGTTCTACCTGCCGCCTTCCCGTTGTCTCCCAATACTTCTCAACAGAAGAAACTGGCGTTCAAACGGCATCGACTAAATAATTCGGTGGGCGACGACGACGACGACAATGACAAACGTCAATCACAGTTGAGCGCAAAAATAAAGAAAGGCACCACTGTCCCAGCAGCCGCGCCTTTTCCTTTGAGTTGTTCGCAGTTCACTTCCAGAACGGGTAAGCATGCTGGGAAACGCGCCTCGAATGCGTCTTCTCAATATGATGTTAGTCCGTTGAAAAAACAACGCCTAGATGATCATGTGTATGTTGTGCCATGGATCAGCCTTGTACTCTCGTTGTTCTGATCTTCAACGGCTAGGGTATCTTCTTCTCAAAGCCTTCATGACAGCGACGATAGTGATCATGATGATTACTGTACGTCTACCGCTCGCTCTATCTACTTACTAATCGTTCTGAATATACTCACTAGTTTACAATCCATTGGTTGACGCCAACACATTATGCCCGTACTGCGACGAATCCCTTCCTTCCTCACCCACACCGCATCTCAAACACCTCCTCGCTACCACCGCCAAAAAGTCAGTTCGTGCTCCAAGGCCGACAAATCCCATGGGCCGCAAGGCCGCTGTCAGCGTCTTCATTAATGTCTGCCAGCGCCATCGGTTCGAGAGCAAGATTCTGCCCGAGGCAGAAGCAAAAGGCTGGCCAAAGTCAATTGAATGGAATCTAATCCACGATAGGGTAATGAGGATGAGGAAGCATCTGGAGGCGCTTATGGAGAATTCGTTCTCTGGGGATCCGAAGGGTGACAGTGATGACAGTGATGCCCATGAAGGCGTTTCGCAACGAATGCGGGCTAGAGATAAATGTTTTTTCTGGAAAGAAGTCATGAAAGAGGTCAAGGAGAAGGGAACGCGTGCCGCTGCGAATGTCAAAAGTCAGTTTGCGAACTTTCAGAACGCCCAGCCTGGATAGTGAGTGTCGTATTCTCGGTCAAAAATCTGTGTACAAATCGTGCTGATATGTTCCTTCTCATATTTTTCTAGCTACGGTGAACTCGGTTCAATTCTCATCCACCAATCTCTCTGCGAACTTTTTCCTCCAGAAACCACGCATCCCGATCTGGTCTCTCCCCTGAGTCCCAAGGAATTCATCAATCGAGTCTTACTCCCCGAGGTAGCCCTGCGCCTCATCATGGAAGATAAACTTCTTTCCGGCTCTTCTGGAGCTAGAAAATCACTCAAAATCCTACGAGACAGTACGACGTACGGTGTCGCGATGTTCCCGGAAGACACAGGTGAACGAGGGAAGGTGACCAGCGCAAAAGTGGAGAAAGGGAAGAGCAAGGGTAAAGGGAAAGGGAAAGAGAGACATCGGTCAGAAGACTTGGATAACGAAAAGACTATTGAGATGAACGTTGCTGATAAGATGGTTAGAGAGAAAGCTCGAAGGCGTAGATTGGAGCTTGAGAGGGAGGATGAGGATGAGCAGGAAGAATTGATACAGCTAGAGCAAGCTGCGAAACACAGTCGTCGCAAAGTCAAAGGTAAACAAAAGGAGAAGGAGTCTGAACTCCTCGCTCAGGCGTCATCCTCGCAGAAACCGAAGCCGAGACCGAGGCCTAAACCGATCCATAAAAACGCAAGCTCCTCTCTTGTTACTACGATTTTGGAATCCGGGTCTGAGGACGTACCAGCCTTCTCAGATGACGACTTCAATATCAACGAGTCTGATGTTGATAATGCACTCGCGGATTGGGCTGTAGATGATCTGACAAACGATGCTTTCGTTTCGACGAAAGACAATGGCTTATCTACACCTAGTTCTATTTCCGGTCTTTCCACTGCCTCCAAACAACGTACGGCTGAACTCCCGCCTCCGTCGTCGTCATTGAAGCCTGATAGCGCCCGGAGTACGAGTACCTCAAATGACGATGCCATGGACATTGCTTGTTCCTCTGCAGAAGACGCCGATTCCATTGTTCGAACTCGAAAAGCTCGCAAGCCAACTACCAGGAAGGCTGGGAAAATGCCCACTCGAAATAGATCATCGAGTACTGAAATGTTTTCGCCTGATGCTAACCCTGCTACGATACCCCCACGACCGCCCCCGTCCTCGTTCGATATGGATGATACGCCCAAGGCTAGTAGACCTCAGCCGTCGCTGTTCTCTTCTTCAGTGTCTTCGACGTCGTTTGCTAGTCGCAATAGCGATAGGAATATTGAAAAAAGCGAACGGAAAACTACCTATGAAGACACGGACCCAGAACTTGACCATTGGGACAACGATCCCGGTAGTGCACCTCTTGCTTATATACGGTCACGGTCTAAACCCACAGTCCCGTCGTGAGTTATTTGCGAGGCTTTCTGCATGCGTCCGTCGCTTAAACACCTCATATTAGACTGGACACTGAAAGAAAAAAGAATCGTGAAGAGAGGTCCAAAAACAAAACTCAGTCGAATGTCAAACGGACGGACTCGATGCGCTCGGATTCTCGCTGGTTACTGTCCGATGGAAGCAACTATTGATGAGTGGTGATATCATGCATAATTAATGTCAATATTCTTGTAGACCTTTGTAATTCTGCACAGTATGATATATATAATCTAGTCATTCGCCCTTTCGGTGCTACATGACCAAACCCCAATTGTGAAGCGTCAGAGTGAGACATTGGTTGCCATGTATATTGAAAAACCACTGGCATGTTGACCATTGACATACATGAATTCGGACTTATTCAAGCGCGTGTGCTGCAAAGAACAAGGCAGGTTGTATCTATTTAATTGTCTACGATACAGCGTCCCACTATCTAGGACCATAATGAACCCAGTAAATTCCTCGTCTGAGGTTTAATTCGATCTCATCACCCTGAAAATAATACCTACGTAGACCACTGCAAGCCGCAACGGCCCACGACGTAGCACCCGCTGTTTACCGCTTGTAAACGAGCAAAAAAGATCCGGACAACCTAAATCTAGGACAGACTAGAAAGGATGGCTAGAGGCAAGATCACCGGGTTCGATATGTTCAAAACGACATTCGGTTTCGGAAAGGCACAACTGAAAGTCCTTGTGGCAACTTATTATCACCCGCTATCGTTGTGCATTGCGGGGAAACAATATAACTTACATTAATGTGAGGTTTCTGAGAGCTTGTATAATATAATGTGAGTAGAGGAACATGGTCCCATGTCCAGTACAAGGCTTCGAAGCAGTGCCCAGTGTGTCTGAACCCAGCGCACCATAGCAAATTAGAAAAGGAAGTTAGTACTTGGGAGGTCATAGTCTTCACCCAATTGTTTGAAAGACTGGATGTGTACTGATTTTTTCATGATCAAACATGTCCTGGCCAACTCTAGTATGAACTGTATAAGGAGGTATAGAGAAGTTGAGCAGAGGATACACCTGGAAATGTAGCAAAAAAATATGTACAGGAGAGCATTGGAAGAAATTGGAAGATATTGGAAACTGGTTGTAGGACTCACAACATCAAATGACAATATGGATGCACAAAAAACCGAGGCAGTGAACCTTCAAGTTCCCACATTCAGCTATTTTCTTAACAGTTCGGAACAGTTCCTAGCGCGGGATCGTTATATGAAAGATTCCTACAGCCGAACTGGCCCTAAATATAATATAATGGATGGCGGTCGCGCCTGACGGTGGCGAATATTACTGGAAATCCCTCTCTCTGGCTATTGACCATACATAGAGAATCTAGCTTCTCGTTATCTTATCATGAGTCATAAACTCACTGTTGTTTCGGCTGCAGTTGCCACTCTTCTCACATCGTACTACTACTATCAGTTGAAGGATTCACGAATTCGTGCACAGGTGAGTATCGAGTTCTTTTTTTTTCATAAATCCGCTCCCAACGCCTTCATAGCTTCCTTTAGATATTGAGACTTGGAGATATCCAGGTAGAAGTTATGAAGCGGAAGAACGAATTTGGAATGTCTTTGGCCCGATACTTGCTCGTCATGGTCTATTATCGTGGCCATGGTCAGGACACAGTTCGTTGAAGACCCCGGACGATGAATATCCACGACCCAATGGTTACAACGAGCTCTTTGACGAGTCGTCGTCGATAAAGCTGGTGAACCTGAAGAACTGGTTCTACTGGGTGAGTGCTTCATCGGACATATAGCTGCCGGCATTGACAGTCATCCTAGAATCCCCTCAATCGCGCTATCAGAACTAAGGAAGGTCAGGACGTGGTATGTCGCGTCATCGTTGTCAAAGGAGAAGGCGTCAACGCCCTCAATTCTCTAAGACGAATCTCCACCGGTCTAAACTCACTCGTGTCTCGCAACCATGCCTTGCCGATGTTACGAGAATTTAGTTTTCAAGATATCGTTTGTGGTATCTTTCCGATGTCTGGAAGCTCATTCGGTGAGCTTTTTGGGCCTAACAGTCATGACCGGTGCGAAGCTAGTGTGGGTGACACACTAGACCTTTTCATTCAAGCATTCGAGGCAAGCATTCCTTTCTGCGCCTCTCCTTATCCGGTCTCACAACTTCTTACTAGGCACTTGCATTCATACATGAGAAACGTGTTGCCCATCGAGTCTGTCCCATGCCCGTTAATTATTTGAAATTCTGACCTTTGGAGTACAGGATGCATTCTTCCATAATTACCTCGTACAGTGGGATCCCGAATCGCTAAAACATCAACATGTCCGACTTACACGTCCACGTCTTTACCTCATTGATTTCGAAACAGCTCTCTGCTTTCCTGAAGATTCTCTATACGACGATTGTACCTGTACAGGCTTACCATTCGGCGATATCGATGATTATGCGCTACCTACTCCTCCAGGAGTGGCGGAAGGAAAACCTTACAATGCCTTTTATCTCGATTTTTGGCAGTTGTGCTATCATTTAGCGTTTCTGCAGGTACGGACTTAGTCTGTGGTTACCTCCTTGATGACACCCCTCCTTCAGACTGGCATCCCAGAACTTGACGAACTGCTGTTGGGGTTGGTGAATATGGGGACTGCTGCAGCTGCCCTGGATGCACTGTCAGAGAGGCTGGGACTGATACCGCCCATCCAGCTCCATGTTCAGCCAATGTACCGCGAGGTAGTTAATGGTCACACGTTTTATCCTAGACGACCCTAATCCATACGGAGTAAGCGTTCCAGTAGTAATGCCCTCTTTTTTGCTGATTGTTCTCGTTGTCTAAACTTACTAGGGCTACAATCTGGGCTACTGAGTTGGATATGTTTTCAACTGACGAAGACTAGCAAGGTTAAGCCGAAGCTAGGGTTAGTAGTAGTGTGATAGGCAGTCGTTTCATTCATCAAAAGGATGGTTTGATTGTCGCTCGCAACAATCTATGCCTTGTACACCATACAGCGTTCCACTAGCCAGGACCATGATGAACCCAATAACTTCTTCCTCTTCTGAGGTTCAATCCGATCTCGTCCCCTTAAAAACAATACCTACGTAGACCACTGCAAGCCGCAACGGCGCATCCTACGACGTAGCGCCCGCTATTTGCCGGTTGTGTACGAGCAAAAAAAAAAAACGGATCCGGACAACCTGAACTTAGGACAGGTTCAACTTACTACTCAGAAAGGATTGCGAGATCACCTGCTTCGATTTATTCAAAACGATATCCGGTTTCGGGAGACACAACCGAAAGTCCTTGTGCTAACTGACTTGTTATCAGCCGCTATCGTTGTGTTGAGAAGCATAGCGGATGTTCCATCCCTCAATTCGATGAGAATATCTGTCGAAAAATGGATAATCCAAGGTTCAGGTGACTCTCAAGAATTTGTTCGTATATGGAATGGTGAAGACCTTGGAAAGATAAGAAATTGGTGTCCGTTTATTGCGCTGCATTCCGAACTGAAGCAGATAAGTACCCTCAGTACATCTTTCCAGGCGCAATGAACATTGTCGTTGTACTTACCAGGGAGGATTACATAGAACCCATAGCCATCATTATCCTTTCACCTCAACTTCTATCGGGGCGGTCTTCCCAATCAGGTTACTGACAAAGGGACAGTAATTGTTATCTCTATACTGCTTGGATTGGCCTTCGTCAGGTACTGTCAGATACCAGTTCCGACCTTCGTTCGCGACCATATTCATTGAAAAGTTCAATTTCACGTTCAGGATTGGAACAGCAGGATAGCCGCAGTGCCAGCAGTTCATCTGGGATTTCCGCTTTCATGCAAGCCATATAGCGGACTTTTACCGACAATGCATACTTGAAAATTTTTCTGGAATTCGAACTCTATTCAATTAATATGGCGTTTCCTCTCCTCCTACAATGGTAGAGTAATATTTTATCTGCTGTCATCATCAAACTGACGATGTGGTCTTTAGACTCGCGATAGTACGTACGATCGGATATATTGTCCGAATCATAATACCAGATCGACAATTCATTACCTTTCATAAGGCCCATCTTCTAGTTATAGAGCTCAAAATAGCGGTGAGTTGTCTTCCTGCAGTGACATCGCTAACTCGGAATAATCCTGTTCCTTGAAGCCATTCAAGTTTGCTGGACATTCATATTTTTTGAGATTCCTGCGTCGCATGGTACCTCCTTTGCCACCTGTCGCAAGGAACACTCCAGCGGATTTTCGAATTAGATTTGCCGTTTGTGAACCAAGGTTTTCGGATATAAAGACGATATGGATTGGTTCAGACAATCAAAGCGAGCTCTTTAGACAGTCTCGATCCCTCCCTACACCCAGTTTTTTTTTTTGTTTCGCGATGAAGCTCTCTACCGTTCTATCTGGCAGTGTTCTTATTTTTGCGCCCTTGACGTGGGCACTCCCTCCCCGAGGCTTGTCCAATCGTGGGTCAAAGCGGCACTCGAATCCCTCCTTTCGCATTGAAGAAGCTGATACGGCGAGCAACTCCGCCAATACTACCATCCAATACAGCGGAAACTGGTCTGGCGCCGTTCTGGTTTCGCCTCCCTCTGGCGAGATATTTAACAGCGCCATAGGCACCTTCACAGTCCCATCGATGCCTCCCGCCGGCAGTAATGGTGCTGCTGCTGCGTGGGTTGGTATTGACGGTGATACGTTCGCAACTGCTATCTTACAAGCTGGCGTTTACTTTAGCGTCAGTGGGGATTCCGTCCAATATGGAGCTTGGTATGCTGATTCTTCCCCTTCTGAATACAACATGAATGACAATGATGTTTTATTACAAGGTATGAATGGTGGCCAGGTAAGCTGTTATGTTCTTTCTATCAAGCGTGGTCTTATTTTTGTTCTTTCAATGAGACTATGCTACTGATATTGACACGGACGATTTCCCTGTCTCTGCTGGGGATGTGATCACCGTCAACATTGAGGCCACAAGTAACAGTGAAGGTACTGTTACCTTGACCAATGAATCTGCCGGAATGAACTTTGCCATTAACCTCACTTCACCTACAAAATTGGTATGTGCTCTGCATAGCTCTGGAATGTAGGGGTACTATATGTTTCTCCATGAACAGTCCTACCTCGGTGGTCAAAATGCTGAATGGATCATTGAAGATTACACACAAAATGGTGGACTCGTCCCACTTGCGAATTGGGGCACTGTCACTTTTGTGAATGCTTCAGCTTCGACTTCAGCGAACAACAAGCTTGGCCTCGGGGATGCCACCATCTTTGACATCGAGCAGTATAACGATATCATGACCTCTGTCACAATTGATAGTGACTCTTCCGTCTCGATTTCCTATGCATGACATTAGGAGTCGAAGTAGTGCCTACCTATATATAAGTGACCAATATTCACAGGTAGTACAAAGTGGATACTAGAAAGTTAGATGCAATTTATAGCTGATCAAGGGCAACTTTTGCGAAAGATCATTGAGGAGTTCAAATGAAATTTGTCTTTAGCTTCTACCGCCCTCCTCCCTTCAATACCATCGGAACTCGGGATTGAAGCCATTGCTTAAGACCCAATCATCGGAGGTTCAGTGCGGCATCACCTCGTAGCACGTAACGGGGCGACGAGATGAGTCCCCGTTTTGCCAATCCCACCGTTTGTTGCATACTATCCTTGGTTCTTTACGAAGTTTTCCAAGATACAAAGACCTTTCTGACCCGAACAAAAAAAAAACTCCAAAGACCGCACCGCATCGTTCATCAAGATTGTTCATCAAGATTCGGACGAAGCTCCTCAAAGTTCAAACTCGCTAGAGCCAATTTGTCGGTCACCAAATTCTGTCCGCTGGGATAGGATCTTCTCTGTAAGTAAGTAACTACGACCATTCTACCCGCAAAATGTGTCATTTGACTCGTATAACCCATGTCCGCGTTGGCATAAGAAATGGAAATGGAGCTTGACCGCTGAGAGAGAGGGGGACCTCTGGCAGAGAAGATCGTACTGAACGGTCTGATTGTCATGCAAGAACAAGAACTTTACGGTAGATTGTTCGGCCGAGTAGGAGAGGTGATAGGAGGATGTATCTGCATAAGGTGGCGTTTGGTTTGAGTAGTATCATGAGAGTCGGGTTCGTTGATGCCCCCCTCAACTCTTGCAGAATATATTAGCCGTGCCAAAACGCCACTCAGCGCGTATTGTTGTCTATGACATGATAAACGCTATGTATAGATGAGTTGCTAATGCAGCTAATTCATCCTGACGCTCCTCAGCGGGGCATTTATCCAAACCCTTTTCGATTCAACTACACAGCTACAGTACGTGATACAAGGTTACACAAATAGATGTGTCTTTATATGAATTCGCACAAATTACGCTGCTTGTTTTGGAAAAATCAAGTATTAACGATCCTCTGAGCAAGAGCAAAAAAAGCAAGGCAACATCCCGGTCGCCGATAATGATAATGCCAAAGAATGCGAGGTAAAAAGAAATCATAAAATTTGGTCGTCGTTCAACATGAAATTCAAGCAGAACCAGTCAAACCTCCAGTCGCTCCAGTAGCAGCGATACGGGCCTCAGCATCAGCAGTAGTGGCGCACGTAATGCTAGTACCAGCAGAGTTAACCAACGGCAATGCCGCACACGTCGTTCCACCAGCACAAGCCGTCGTCTCAAACTTGCCGCTGACGCATTGAGCGAACGCACCGTTCACACAAGCGTTTTCGCCATCAGTACAGGTCGAAGATGCAGAAAGGGTGGCAAATTGGGCGTTGAGTTTCTGAGCAGCCTGACCGTTGGATAGCGCAAATGAGGAAGTGGATGATGAGGAAGTGGCTGCTTGGTTGTCAGAGGCGGTCGCACTTGTTGAAGAAGCAGCTGCGGTAGAGGAAGAAACAGCGGCAGACGCGGAGGTATCGGAGCTCGCGCTCGAGTCAGATGCAGTCGAACCATCACCAGTCAAGCCTCCAGTTGCTCCAGTGGCAGCAATACGAGCCTCAGCATCAGCAGTAGTCGTGCAAGTGATGCTAGTCCCGGCAGAGTTTACCAACGGCAACGCGGCGCAAGTTTCCCCGCTTCCACATTGAGTTGTCTCAAACTTGCCACCTACACACTGCGCAAACGCGCCATTTACACAGGCATTCTGACCATCGGTGCAGCTTGAACCCGCGGTCAGGCTGGCGAACTGAGCGTTTTGGGCTTGAGCGGCCTGCCCGTTAGAAAGAGCGAAACCGGATGTGGAGGAAGTGGTCGAGGAGGTTGTGGTGCCTGCAGTTGAAGTGGAAGAAGAAGCGGAGGATGCGCTATCACCAGCTGCGGCACCAGCACCGCTATTGTCAGAGGTGGATGCAGAGGACGAAGCAGTAGCGGGTGCAGCAGACGAGGCAGTAGAACCGCTCGATACAGAAGTTGACCCAGATGCAGTGGAGCCAGAACTGGGAACACATGGTCGATCAGGATCATTGAATGATCTTTAGCAAACAAGAACTTACGACGAAGGAGTGCCGGGATTCTGAGTGATGGCGTTGAGTTGTTGGCCATCGGCAACAGGTCCATTGGGATTGGCTGGACATGACCCAGCAGGACTTACAGCGGCGCTTAATCCGAGAGGAATAGTTCCAGCCTCGCCAACTGAGAGACCTCCAACAAAGGATGTTTGATCTGATCCTTGGAATTGGCATTGGAAGAATCCATTCAATTCACTGTTCTGCGGAGCCGTATCACAGTACGGCACGGCTAAGGAATTGGGCTAATAACAAAGAAAGCCATGCTTAGCCCGAACACTTTGGGGACAGAGGCGAAAGTACGCACCGAGTTTCGAGGTTGCTGAGCAAAAATTTGAGCAAGGGAAATCATGTTGGCGTCATTATTGAGAGTCTTTGCTAGGCTAATCATAGCATCAGCAGAGTCTTGCTGGTCGCAGTTCCCGGCTGCAGCAAGCAAAGTAGAAGCAGCGGTGACTGCGATAGGATTACATTGCTGGCCTCCTCCTGCGGAGCTCTGTGGAATTCGAGGACATGTCAGAATTGAGTATCGAAATGAAGAACAAAGAAACGACATACGCAAGCGTCCTCCCAGGGCGTTACAGAATCGATAGTCGTCTGAGCAATACGCTTGTTCAACAACAAAGGCGCAGCGCGAGCAGTGGCACTCAAGAGAGCAAAAACGAGAGCGTCGGTGAATTGGACCATTTGTGAATACTTGTACAAGTTCAACTTGAAGTGTTGGTGTTTTATTACAGAGCCGTCTGAAGCGGTCAGGGGATTGTGTGAGGGATTATCGGAAGTTTGGCGTCAAGCTGTAGAGTGAGAAAGAAAGTGGCGAGCCTAGCTCAAAAGATCGATAAGAAAACAAGCAGCGTAAGGAAGAGGGTAAGGAGAAAGGATGAGAAATAGAGAGGGAATGACAGTCGGACTTTTATAGAGGCTTGAAAGGTTGAATTTGCTAAATATGGGAATTGACCATCTCGGATAAGGAACAATGGGATCCCTCCGAGGTGGAGCTTCCCATTCAGCCACAAACCACAATTGGGCTTTTGTTCCGTAGACGCCTATTGATATATTGATGAACAATGGGGTGTGTTACCCATGAATGCCTTGATACTCCCTTCGACAACGCCTGAGGTAGGCGGGAGGGGTCGAGCTTGATTTTCAACGCCTGCGACGTTAATCATTTACACATGCGCGGAGGAACCTTATGACTGTAAGTCCCGAATGTCATGACGATGGTACAATATGCTCATCCATTGTATGTATATGCGCACATGTTGCCGCAGTCAGCCTAATAGCATGGCTCTGCAGCAGCGAATTCAGTGTCTGATATACTATATAGAATTCCATCCAGCTGTTCGACCCAAGAGCGATGAGTATAATAATACCGCCCTACCAGTACCAGCTCCTACCGTAAAGAAAAATGATCATCCGAGCACGGTGACCCAAACACATCCGCAACAGTAAATTTCCTGGAACATTCACATTCAGGAACATATAAAACTGAGTGCAGGATTGACCAAATCTCGAATCAGTTCACTGCCGTCGAACGCGTTCAAACAGCCGCAGACACTCGAACATCGCACAAGTAAAAACCTAAACACAGGAATAAGCATCGCATAAGATGATCATGATTCCCATCTGTTACTGTGAACCCGAAACTTGAGGGAAAGGGGAAAGCTGCACATACACACACAACGGCCATCATTGCAAGATGTGATTGCGGTTCAAGAATAGAAAAAGCATATGCAGAATTGAATGTCGAGGGTCTAGCCTCAACTGAAAGCATTATTGACACTGACAGAATATATCAGAGTGACTAACACCAGTGTCATCGCAGAATAGATCGAAGGAATTGAGAGCTGTACTTCCATTCGAGTGGCGTGACTACTTATTCAACAGCTTAGAGACACTCGAAGCCCAAAAGGAGCTAGCGAATGCTATATGATGTTACCATGGCCCGGAAAGCGTCAAAACACCAGGCACGATACTCTGTCTCTCTACAAAGTGTACCGAATCACAATCAGACCGCAACCACAGGAGCCTCTGCGGATACATCAACAACAATCGATGGACGCCTGTGATTCAGCGAAGCGATGGGCTGCGTCACCAGCGTGTCTAAATTTGGCCTTCTTCCCTTCATCAAGGTCTCGTTCCCCTTCAGATCCGTTTGTACGTTTTGCAGGAACTATACGGATGAATCAGATACTAGGACGTATGTTCAACGTGAAGGGGGAGGACGGAAAGAGGGAATTTACGAATAGCGAAAGAGAAGAGCTATCAACTCCGTGACACGAAGATAACAAGAAAGCGAGAAACAAAGAGAGGAAAACTAACCAGTAGCAGGGGCAGGTTTCGGAGAACGCCAATAAGGTTGCGTCAACCAATGAGGTAATATTCTCAACCCAGTAGCCTCATCAATCGTCACCAGCTCATCCAAACTCTTTCCTTCAGCCCCTTTTGCATCACGCTGGGGGAAAAAATAATCAATCAAATGTTTCATTTGCACAGAGAACAAAATTAGAATAGAGTAAAATCTGAAGTAAACTCACATCCATCCTCTCCTTCATCTCCAAGCAAACATCTACGTACGGCTGTAGCGCCCCTTCAGCAAAATTCCCTGTCTTCTTGATAGTAACTTTCCCCAATCTTTCTCGAAGATCAGTTTCCCTACTCAGCGCGGGCCGCATGATTTTGAAGAGATGACCTTTGATGGCGCTCACGGATGTTCGTGTCTTCAGCGATTTGACAATGTCGAGGTATTCCAATGCGAGGTCGGCATGTCGAGGGTGCTGAGATAAATTAAGAGGAGGTAATGCGGTTGGTTTGTCAGTTTCTGATAGCGGGGCAGAAGACGTTGTGGATGAATGTTCGGGTACGGTGGAAGTAAAGGGTAGTGAAGTAGAGGAAGGATCTGATGTGAGACCTGAAAACAGAGCAACGTTGTACAACTGTCCTTCGGCGCTCATAACACCGTCGCACCCTGTCTCTCGCAGGCATACTTCGATGTCAGACTGGAAGAGAATGTTGCCGTTCGCAAAAACTGGTACAGAAACGGCTTCTTTTACTGCGCGTATCTTAGCCCAATCGGCTAAACCCTGTATAACGCAATACGATAAACAAGAGAGAAAGAAACCGATAAGCTTTGCATCATACCGCATTCTGCCCTCTCTGTTCTCGTATCCGACCATGGCAGGTAAGGATTTGCGCACCGGCCCGTTCTAGCATTTTGGCATACTCGACAGTCTTTTCGACTGTTGAAAATACTCGGAATTTAGCTGTCACTGGTATGGACAAGTTGACGTGCAAGATGTTGACTAAAAATCATCTGCGTTAAGTATGAAACTCCAGATAGAATAAGCAAGATGGCACACCAAGTTTATAAATCAAATCCCAATCATCTTGCAAGAAAGCCCCGTACTTGCCCTTCTTCGCAATCTCTTGAGGACATCCAAGATTGAGATCGACAGCATCACAATGCTCTTCAAGAGCTTTCGCAGATTTGAGGAGTTTCTCTGGATCGTTGCCGCAGAATTGAACAATCAAAGGCCGGTCGGCAGTGGGATCACCTTCTTCGCCAGTCTCCAAGTCGAAAAACGCGTTACGGATGACTTTGTTGGTCGAATCGGCCCAAATCTGGATAGTAAATGATAGATATGGTTTAGAGATTTGTTTGGGGAAGCGTACATACTTTGGCATTGATCATAGGCGTGTAGATGAGCTGCAAACAAGGTTCACAATCAGAATGGACGAGGATATTAGAAGTTCAGGGGATAAAATTTACCTGAGCACCATATCGTCTAGACAGCCTCCTCCAAGCCTAAGCCTCACATGAAGCATTAAATTCTACTTCGCGATTAGAAGATTAATCCAGAGCTCACCAGTTCGCTTTGATCCACCATCGGCGCGACAACATATTTCGGGCTTCCTAAAACCTCTCGATAAAATTGATATCCAGCTAGCTTGCGTGTTGTAGGTTTGAAAGTCGTCAAATTTTCAGTAGTGGTAGTCATTCTGCCATAGATTAGGGTTCGAAACGACCGAAGAAAAAGTGAAAGTATGGTTGGAAATTGAGAAAACTTGAAGAAGTTGTGTAACGCACAATTAGGCGCCGGTATTCGTCATTCTAACTTCTAAATCTCCGCCACTGGTAAAGGATTTTGCCTTTTGCTCTATGTATTCTGCACGCCAGTAAACACAGTCTCCAATCCAACACCATCTCTGATATACAAATGATCTACGCTCTCCAAGATTCAGATGCAATTGTTATTTAACATTGTCTGTCTTCCGGCTCCACTGACTTGTTGAATCTCGAGATACCCCTTGAATGACTATGCCTTTGCTCAAAATCGAGTCAGCTTGCGTGTTACTCAGAGAATTCTCAATGACTTTTCTGTCTTTGGAAAATTCTTTCCCTCAAGTTTGATCTTAATTCCAGAGTTGACTGGAACTACTTTCAACTGGAACCTGGAACGACAGAAGAGGTGGGAAGACGATGTTACACTCAGATATCCTGTCAACCAGGCCCATCTAGGCTGATAAAAGAACATCCATGGCATCATCAGCGGAACTCCGTGCGGACCCCAAGCACATAGCGCGGGTGCATCCAGACATCATGAGATTGGTTTAAAGACTCGCAAGCTCAATCCTGAACTTCCCTTTGGAATGTATCTGCGGCCCCAGTAATGACTTGATTCGTCTTATCGATGGTGGCCATCCAGTGTGTGTTTTATTCCCAGCTTTGGGGAAAGTTTATAGTCGACGAAGTTTTCCCGTTCGCAATCTTTTGTTGATGCGCTTGTCATTGAAAGGTAAGTAATGTGATTGTTCGCTGTCATTTATACTCTTGTCTGAGCAATGTTGCTGATCTTTCCTCTACTTATCCACCTTTTTCGCTCTTGCTTTCAAGTTGCTTCCTATTTGGATTTGCAATGCTCAGTGGCAACTGTATAGTTATCAACAAAGCGAGCGAATCTTTCATCATATGCCAGGAGATTGTAGGCTATTTCTGGGCTGTGGTAAGGTCGAACTAATGGTGTATGATGAATGCACTTACTGGATCGAAAGGATCTCCCCGCTTCTTCCTCTTCCATTGTTCCAACTACGACAGATATGTCTATATCATCTTACCCGTGTTGTATTGGAGCTATCTATGATGGGCCGCTCAAGCGTTCAAGCACACGGTCGCGTCCAGCTGATTGTCATTGGTACTTGGATTCCGCATCCGCCCTTCTGCTTTATTCCAAGTGTAGCGTAATATATTATTATTCGTTGGCCTAATTTCATCTGATATTCCCTGAGTACACTCAGACTTTTACACTCTTCCCCTCCACCTTCGAATCCATCCTGGGATCCCGTCTCATGGTTCTCTCTAAACGTGGGTCGGCCCGACAAGTCTCCATAAATAATCGATAACGGGTTACCCATATGATCTTGGCTACTGATGCACTCCTTCATCCTACGATGAAGTCGGTGGCCAAAACTTTCCGAAACTAACTTGTATGGCTTCTAGTTCCATTGGACGTGAGCACGTCGAAAGCTGTGCTTTGGCAATTCTGCTGTGGAAGGTTGGAAACGTGATTATCATCCTCCATTTCAGGATTTTCTCCGTGCTGCTGTTAACTTTTCTCACTTAAATCTTCTCTTCTCCTGTACGTTCCTGTCCGATAGCGGTAGGATATTTTAATTCCGAAGCTTTTCCTGTGACGTTGTGGCAAACGAGATAGGAACGTTGGTTGCAGTTTTTGGGCCTCTTGCCGTTACAATGTTGCGACCTTCAAGGCTCTGTTAATCTGAATCTTTTGGGGCACCTTACTACACACCCGGCCTTGTCGAGGAATCTGACCTGGAATTCGGAGTACGGGGATACGTGGCGTACCAGCACAGCTTCCAGGACCATTTTTGGCAAACCTGTGCAATTTCTGGCGGAGGGCTTCCTAATATGGATAGCGACATGGCCAGGGAAGCTCGGCAAGGTTTTCGGCATTTCTTGTTGGAGCAAACGCCTATCTAGATAGTGACATTTATGGTGACATCCAAAGACCCGTAACCACTGACATCAGCAATCCACAACAAACCTCCATATAAACCGCGCCACTCTTTTTCCAATCCCTCAATCTACTCGCAACTTGCTTTTCTGCCACTACAACACCTATGCCTTACGAAGCTGTCTCTCTACCCGGCAAGCCCATCGCCATTCAGTTTGGCGCTGGCAATATCGGACGCGGTTTCATTGGTGCTGTTCTCTCCCAGGCCGGCTTTCACGTGGTGTTTGCCGATGTACAGGAGAAGATAGTCAACGCGCTAAACGAAACAGGTCGCTACGACGTTCATATCCTCAATGGCGAGACTCAGATAGAGACTATCGAGCCTGTATCTGCTGTCACGTCAACTGACCTCAAAGCCATCGAAACTATTGCAAGGGAACCTTTGTCTATCATAACTACTGCCGTTGGCCCTAGTACGTTCAATTCATGTCGATATATACTTGTCTCAAAATCTCACGATCCATGTAGATATATTGCCTCGACTTGCAAAACCCATTGCGCAAATAATTCGCACGAGAATGCAGGAGGGGATGTGAGTTCTGTTCTGCATGCATTACAACTTCAAATACTCATTGACTTTCAGGGGACCAATCAATATCGTTGCATGTGAGAATCTGCAGAACGCTACGGACAAATTGCGCGAAGCTTTAGAATCCGAGCTTAACGATAAAGAACGTGTATATATGCAAGATAACATTGGTTTCGCCATTTGCTCCGTGGACCGAATCGTTCCTCCCTTCTCGTCGGATAACATTCTTGATGTTGGAGTCGAGCCATTCTTTGAGTGGACCGTGGACTCCAACAGCCTGAAGAAGACCGATCCGGATGTTGTCATTAACGGAATGCACAGTGAGTCTATCAATGCCTGGAATGCTATAGAATAGTTCGCTGAAATTACTTGATAGCAACGGATAACCTAGATGCTTACGTTCAGCGTAAGCTTTTCACACTCAAGTATGTGTTTCATCCCACTGCGGCCATGTTTTCCATTGCTAAAATGATTACACAGCACCGGCCATGCCATCACTGCCTACCTTGGATTCCTTGACAAAAAGGACACGATCCTTGACGCCATCTCCGATGACTCCATCCGTACCACTGTCACTCAAGCACTTCATGAATCGGGTGCTGCCCTACTCGCTAAGCACCACCCGTTCTTTTCTCAAGAGCAGCACGAAGAATATATCAAAAAGATATTGAAACGTTTCTCGAACCATAATCTGAAGGATGAGGTATCCCGTGTCGGACGGGAACCTTTGCGCAAGTTGAGACAAGGCGATCGACTACTCGGTCCTGTGGAGATGTGTCGTGAACGGAATCTAGGACGTGATACCCTTCTTCTCGGAATAGCAGCTGCTCTTCTGTTCCATCCAACTGGGGTTCATGAAGATCAGGAAGCGAACGAGATGCAGGATAGGATACGACAGGAAGGTATCGAAAAAGTGGTGTCTGATCTCACTGGTTGGGAGAAAGATGATGAAGATTTACAAAAATAACTCGGGAATATTCTAGGTTGAAGAGCGCTTGAATGACCATCTTCAACGTTGCCCAGTTCTTTCCGTTTCATCTCTCTTTTCGAAGTTGATTTATGATCTTTCTGTATGTTACATATCCGCACCGTTTGCATTCTCTATATTATGTCCATGATATCTTTATTCCTAAACACTTCCCAGTACCGTTGGTAGAATGATTAATTTCCGAGGGAGTATGGCTCCACTCTCAAAGACGCTTGGAACATGCAAATGAAGTGTAAGATGCATCAAGAGGTTTCCAACTTGATTTACATGAATCGCAAGCTACACCGACAATAATTTATGAAACTTATATCATGCGTTTTACAACGATACAACGTACGTTATAGAGTACATACAGCACCAGCGAATCAAAATACTCTAACGAAATTCTTTAGATTTCAACATAGGATCCTCCCCAAATTCTGCAGTGGTCAACCAATCTGATCGTTCAGAGTTGATACTCGCTGTAGCCGATACAAGCTGTATCCCAACTGACGATATCGAAGTATGTGAGCGTGAACCGGGAGCACGTTGCTGAGATTCAACATCTAGTGCAGCGGTACACGATACAGTGCTAGTCCGTGCTTTGTTCCAAGCGCGCAAGTGAAGAAGAAAGCGAGCGGTTAGGAGGCCCGATAATCTATAACAGCATTAGTTAGTTGTACGCGGCTGGTACACTAACGAAGAAGTATACATACGGCAGAGTGAATGCGTTCAGAAGATCATGCAGGTAGCTGGACTGTGTGTTACCTGGGTCAGTGAGCGGTCAGTTTGAATTATCAGAGTCAAGCCACCTTGGTCGACTGAAAAAAAGGCCAGATATCAGAACAGGGGAATAGGCAGTATCAAGAGATGCTTTCACCACTTTCAGAACAAAAGTAGCAACCGTAAATAACGACACAACACTAGAATCCGCTTGTGTTTAGGTTGGTTGGAAAACATGCCCAATATCTGATGCGCACCAGAAGTAGACAGCACCTGTAAGGTAGTAGTAAGTTGTCAATTTCATGGAACGTGTCAGGATAGTCAAGGTCTACCTTCTTGCATCAGGAAATATGTGAAGCTATGCTGATTCGGATACTTCCTGAATGCTTGAAGACTTCGAATGAAGATAAGAGTTGCAGAAAGTGTTTCAAAGACGATTGTTAGAAGCGAGCGAACTATGTCGACTACAGGAGATTCTTAGTCATGGTCGGTAAAACATGAGTACGGTCTACTTACTTCTGCAGTCGGCAAAGAGAAGAACCAGATTTCAACCACGAATAAGAACTTTGTTCGCTTGCGAGATACGTACATTGCCGTGTCTCCTCTCGTACTCGCACAAGTTTGACGTGGAACAAAAATCTGTCCAGGTTTTCCTCGAGATTGTAGACCACATAGAGACAGCGAGTTTATACACACTGCGTCAGTTAATACTGTTGCTATACCAAGCATGACCAACGATGTAAGCACAATGCGACTTTGTGCCCATACGACGTATGTTCGTAATGTGAACGTCACTATCGCAGTGTAGTCATTAAGAGACCAACCTGAGGAGATACGTAGATGAGTTACGCACCAATCACAGCCGCTCGACCCAAAACACCCAGGACAGCAATAATTTTGTACCAGGTATCGCAACTAGCGGTATCTAGCTTGGGTTTAGCTATATGTGTAACGTCCGAAGAAACCCACTGTAGCAATTACGCGTTATTGAAGACTTCTAAGTTCTTCATACTCAAGTGATGCGCTCACCCTCAACCCGATTTTGTCCAGATGGGCCAGAAGATAAAGTAGATTTGCGACCATAGCATACCGACAGAGAATGTACAACAACGTTGATGAAGTGAACTTCAGTCCCCATATATATTCGACTTCTTCGTTGAAAGTCAAACTGTAATCATAATAGAGGACAGCTAACGGAGGAATAGCAAGACATTTCTTATGGATCATAGAGCTTTATTCTCTTACCTAGACTGGCCCAGGTGAAGTCCTGCGCTAAACGACTAAAGCCCTCATGAGATCATGATCTTTCAAAAGGGGACCGCTAGGCTTACTCGCTCGCAGTGTCCATCGCCACTGCTGGTCGACAATGACCGTCAAACGGTATGGGCGAAGAAAAGATGATTACCAACATCCTAACCGGTATTTATTCGACTCCTGTATACATCAGTAGATCCCAGTCTCCCTAAGCATATGGTCACTATGTAGCCAGGGGTTCAAGATCAGTCTCAATCATTGTGCACTTAGTGAAGTGATCAATAGTTACCTCCGAGGGTCAGATTGTCAACGGCTCCATACCTGTGCAGTCTGAACGTACGATATATCGAAGATACTGAGTGGTGAATTGTGAAGAGACATCTAGGTTCAAAAGAGAATCTGTGGGTTTTAGTCACTTTCCCCGACGAAATCGCAATGTAGGCTGAAGCATGTTGTAGCTCGCATCGGTGCCAGTGAACGTGAATCCCTCGAACTGTGCAAAGGCGATGAAGTCTGATGAAGTTAATTTGATGGGCTCGTTACTGTGATCTATGATTTAGACTTGGAGTTACATGAAATTCACTGTTCTAATTCACAGAAATCCCATATGAGAGATCGGACACCGGGACTTGCGGGTCCATATGATCATCCTCACCACCACTAAGCCGACAATCAACGTCAACCTGGACAACAATGGTCCCGCTTTCTGATTGCCGAAGCACTCGGGCTACCGGGTCTTCTCCGAACTGGCCAATTGATGAAACAGGCTTGAAGACAGCTTCCACATCAACAATCCTAGAGTCGCTACTGGACGAAGAAAAGCTAGCATTTTCTTGGGGTTCACCATGACTCCGCGCGGTGGATATAACATACACGCCAGCATGTTTTGCTTGCCAAGCACGCAGATGTAGAATGAAACGAGCCGTTAATGCGCCAGATAGACTGAGCAAAGTGAGCGGCGGTAGAGCCCAACTAACTAGTCACTTACGGTAGGGTCAGGCCATCCAGAAGACGCTGGAGGAATCCCGTCTGAATTTTTCGTGAGTACTAAAGTCAATGCCCGCTACTTTATCTAGGGATTAGCAGCACGTACGGGAGCGCGCTGAGGGATAGGTCAGAAGAATGTAAGACATGAGCCTCCAAACCAGACTTACAATATCGAGAATTACAGATGCCGTAGTAAGAACGGATACAACGCTTGTAGTTGATACATAAGAGCGGTGTTGACGACGGACAAAAGAGTAGTAGCATACCAAAAATATAAAACACCTGAAGAGTCATTTAGAAACATCTTTCAAGCAGTGATCAAGGCCATACCTTCTTCAAAAATCAAAAACATCAACCGATGTCTTTGACTTTTCCAAGGACCCCCAGCTCTTAAAGCTTGAACGGTTCTTATAGTAGTCAAACAGGCTACCGACGTTTCGAAAGCAATCATGAAGAATGAGCGAAGTGCGCTGGCTGAAAGTACGACCTCTCAATTAGCGATTGAGTTTTCTTGTTCCAAATTTCTCAAACCTCTGAAATTAACGAAGATCATCAACATGGACTTTGTCACGGGCGAAGAAACAGACATACATTGCAGGATCCTCCGAGTCGACACATTTTTCCGTAGGTACATGAAGCTGGTAAGCAATGATCAATCGCTAGAAGAGTCGTGTACCTTCAAGTCATCTCACCGCATCGGTTACAACGCAAACTATCCCAAGCCCAATCAGGTACACCGCAATCCATCGGTTCTGCGAGCAGACAGCATATGTCCGAGCAATTAGCGTTGCTAGAAGCAACAAAAACCAGTCAAAACTTATTACGTGTGAATATGTAGAAATTCATTCTCACCAATGATAGCGGCTCGACCGAAGACACTGAGCGCAGAAACAAATTTCTTCCAATCATCGCAAGACAGCGAAAGACTGGAATAAGTGAATCCCCGCACATGAATCAAAGCAGATCAACACACTGGAGGAGGGAACACTCAGCGCAGAGTAGTATTAATTATGCAAGTAGTGGCCCACCCTGGATCCAAGTAAATTCGAAATCTCCAAAAGATACAATACATTCGCCAGGAGTGCATATCGACAAAGAACATAGAACACTGTTGATAATGATAACCTCGCTTTCCAAATGTATTGCACCTGTGACATGGTCATCGAGCAGTGTTTAGTATCCATAGATAATCTCGAGGTGAAAGTGATGCACCTCCTCCGGAATCGTCAATAGCCAATCATAATACAGCAACACTGTTTGCCTTGTCAAGTCTTACATCGAGGGACATGACTTGAAGCCTACCAATGCTGGCCCAAGTAACATCATACTGCAAATAGCTTTTCAACAAGAGATCAGTGTAAGCGGCGTGCAAATTGGGAATGGCAGAACATAGATAACTGACTGCGTGTTAACAGTGGCACCAGTATTTGTTCTGTTCATAGAGAAAGAAGGGAGGAAATCCAGCTGCCAGAACTCTGGAATACGATCTATAGGTTATATTCACAAGCATTACACAATAGCTGTCGAGAGTCAACCATCAGCTAGGGCAGGTCATGATGAACAAGATGATAGAGATGGTCATCTTTGTTGTATGCCTCTGGCTTGAAGGCCTGATTGATATCAACGATGAGTTCAATATAAATCAAAAACCACGAAGAATGTTGCTATTTGCCCAGGCTACTATTACCTCCTATTGCCTCTACTATTCATATAGTATAGTAGCATGTGCATGTATATAAAGTTCTGTATTGTGAAGGGCCTTACCCAGAAATAATCTGGCATCTTTCGGAGGCATCAAGGATGCTGAGCTCAATGCCTACATTTTGTCCACAAACAGAAATTTATGAACAATGTTGCTACAATTCGGTTTGGTTTACAAACCTTGACATTTTTCCCAACCCCTTGCCCCAGGTTTAGAGGTTCAGGGCTCAAGTGATGCGCCCAGTTCAGACCAGGTCCAATAGTAACAGAGGTGATTGAAACTTCAACTTCCAAATGCCAGTGGTTGTTCCAACTTCCAATGAGATATGTATAGGTCAATCTGACTCAAGGGAAAAAATGATCCTAAAGGATTATAGCAAATAACATACATTATAATGGGGTTTTAATATCTGTGCCCTTTTGCTGATGTAGCTACTTACTAAATATTGATGCTGAAGAATTCGGCGTTAAAAACAGCTGAAACTTCCAAGTTCTCAAATCGAGCCCCCTAAAAAATTCGTCTTCACATCCAACGTTTGTGGTGCACAAACAAACTTCTAATAGGCATATTCAAATAAGACCAATTTACTTCATATGCTCTGCTGTAGCTTGGAGAAATTTGAGCTTGAGCATCAGAAATTGTTCTTGATAGTTGATGGTGTTCATTTCGCTGGTTGCAGATTCCCCACCGACTCCGTAGTGTGCAATATCTCAGCAGGCCACACGTTCACTGCCAGATATCATCACAGAATGATAGCGCGCACTGTACGAATGTGGTTGCTGATCAGCGACTATCCTATCAAAGAACTGAGGATACTTTTGTACTCCAATAAATTTGCAGCCATCTCTGCAGTAAGAGACACGACAGTCCTAAGATAATAATTGTCTGAATGATCGAGGAGTTAAGACTGTGAGCTAGTCAGCTCTGCACAGTAACTCTCCCAGTAAGGAGGGGTGGTGTTGTAGGCACTCCCTTGAGGCATACTAGTGATAAACGTGGATGCTATACCAGCCGAGGTCAAGTCATCTATCAACGCGGTCGGAAGAGTCGACGGTGCATCGTGAAGGATGACAATTTGTTTTGCAGCAGGTTCAGTCGCATTGATGATAAGCGAATCAGGAAAACTGGCAAACAATAAGCATGAGTCCGTCTAGAAGAAAGATGAAGATTGGTGAAAGTAGATTTGAGTACCTAAAGTCATCATAAAATGCTTCAGCGGTGACGATGAAGTCTGCGATAGAAAAGAAACCAGGGTCGGCCACGTTGATGCCTGGATTAAGGATGACCTGATAGAAGACAACCGCACACAATGAGTATATCGACTTCAGCTGGAAAGATACACAACTCACTATTGAACCACTTGAATCGTCCGCCCGGACCTGATTCGCGTACGACGTATACTGATCCAGATACTCTGCTGTCGCAGCAGTTTCATCCAGAAATATACCAGAAGGACGATATGCTACCGGCCAATCCATATATGTGTTGATATCCTGTAGAACATCTGCTGAAGCGCGTCCGCCATAACCTGTCAAGACGTATCCAACGGTATTGACATTGCTACCAAGCGAAAGAGCTTGGGTGATACAGGCTTGGTAAGTCGTATCGGGAACGGAATTAGAGCCTGGACCGCTAGCTGGGTTGATGATCAGGGTGAAAGGAAGGTTGGGACTGGCAGGAATTCTGTCATAAGTCGTGAACAAGAGAGATATGGAGTTTTATGAGGGAGAGATGCATACGAATCAAACAAGGTGCTCCATGCCGAGCAATCGTCTCCTGGATAGATATACAAAGGAAAGATGGCACCCGAAGACAGCAAAGCTCGAGCGCCCTGGATGAGCATCAAACTTGAAGGAAGGAAGAATCCACGAGAAAGCATGGTCAGGACGGCCAATATGTGAGAGATGTATATACTTTATACCAGGAATTCTGTATTAAGCAGTTACAATATGATTCTCTCACCTTTCGAATTCATAGCAGTGCAGGTCTAGCCAAATTTTTCGGGAAGCATCCCGCAGTGGAGATAAGTTGATCGTTCACAGTGATGAAGAAGATTCCGATGTATTGTAAGTTGATTGTTTAAGGCCCACAAGCGAGTTAACCAGACTTGAATAGACCAAGTCCGGAAAAGGTGGAGGAGGGAGACATAATATTGCTGACTTATCATTACCCGTGATACAGACTGTCAGCGTCCGTCGTTGACTCGCTTCACGTCAAATACACCCATGATTAGCAAGCTCCAGACCTAAAAAGACAAACCTATTTATTCAACTCAGTTATTCGGACGAGACCTCAGTAACGTTGATTTTCTCAACTCCAGTTTTTTTTACCCTTCTCAGTTCCCACAAATCATGGCTCCTACAGCTCTCATGACATCGGACTCTACCTCTACTCATCTCAATGGAATAAAAGAGCTCAAACAGTCTACACAACACACACAATCCAGAGCATTAATTGATTTTCAACTTCAGCGCAAAACTGCTGGTCGTCCGCAGCTCGTGCCGAATCCTTCAGTCCGCGAACAATTCTCGTTTGACTCGATACAGGATGCTCTACAGGCCTACAAAGAAGGAGAGTTCCTCGTAGTCATGGATGATGAGAATAGAGAGAACGAAGGAGATCTGATCATTGCAGGATGTCATTGCACAACGGAAAAAATGGCTTGGATGATTAGACATACGAGGTGCGCCTACGAACCCTTGTCATTGACTCGACTCTTGACATTGAAAGAATACCTAGTGGATTTATATGTATATCTCTTCCTGGAGAACGCTTGGCTGAACTGGATCTTCCTATGATGCTATCAGAGGAAAACCAAGACCCACACAGGACAGCGTACACCGTCTCTACAGACTACAGACATGGTATAGTGTTATCGAATAATGGCCTATGCTATAACTAATCTTTTTCCACTTGGCTAGGAACTACCACTGGTATCTCTGCGCATGACCGAGCACTCACCGCATTCGCTCTCTCATCTCCCACCTCCGTATCCTCTGACTTCACCCGACCAGGACACCTCATGCCTCTCCGCGCACGTCCGGGAGGTGTCCTGACCCGTCGAGGACACACCGAGGCCGGCGTTGATCTCTGCAAATTCACAGGTCTTCCTGAAGCTGGTGTGCTCTGCGAGCTTGTCAATGATCTTGACGAGGATGTCAGTGGAGGAATGATGAGACGCGATCAGTGTAGAGCGTTTGCAGATAAATGGGGTCTCAAAATGATCAGTATAGAGATGCTAGCTGAATTTCGACGGGAGCTGGATTAGGCACAATGGTATTTTGAAGAGTTATTCCTCAATCTAGATGTAAATTACATGAATGCGAGGAAACAAAAAGGTTCTCGCTACTAATCTTAGCAGTACGGGTTTAACAAACTCTGAGCGGAACATTACATTAAATATCCTTTGTCCACTTCAGAACCACTATGTGTAGTCCAGGGTACATTGTACAATCGATGGATCCGTCTCCAGTTCAAGCAGGTGAAGTGCCCAGCGAGGACCCAACCTAAAATCCCAAGGAGAGAGACAAAATTGTTCAGATTTAACTTAATGTCAAGCAACAAACCAAACACCAACCTTGACCAAAGTCTCCACAGGCTCCTCCGAATTCTTCACCAAATCTTGATCGAATTCCACAACGCCCTTGGGGAATAGGGCAACAACCGTGCTTCCGCCGTATGCAAAATAACCCAGTTCTTCTCCTTTCCTAACCTCTGTGCCCTTTTCCGCACCTTTGGTCCAGACAATACTTCCTACAAGGAGAGCACCAATTGCGACGAACGCGACGCGTTTACCGGTGGCAGAGTGTGTAAGATATAGTACAGATCGTACGTTGGCGGTAAAGACATCGAACTTTGGCTCGTTCACAGCTTGAGGGTTGACTAGTGCGCACAGGATATCAGAAGTCAGTAATGGGACGTAGTAGAAAAGGGAAACACATGTACTGACCGGTGTAATATTGCCCGGGAACATTCGTGATTTCACCCACGACACCATCAATCGGACAATGGAAACGATGATAGTCAGCAGGCGCCAAACGAAAAATAGCCAGTGAAGCTCCGTCAAATTCAATTGCGGTCGGAGAGTCGACAGGGACTTGCAGGAGATTTGGAATGGAGAACTCATCACCTTTGATCCTGGAAGTCAAGCTATCAGTAAAAACCGAACGGGGAGTACAAGGTTCAACATACCAAAATTTGCACGCGAGGCTAAGTGTAGGGTAGACTGTCAGTCTGCAATCTGCAGCACTGCATATTCCCTTTGGGTTTTCCAGATTTTCAACCGGTCGAGCATCAGGCTTGAGTTTTCTATAGAGTGTGGAGATAGCATCATGAGGGCGCCACATCATACGTCATAGGATATCTTACCTAAAAAAGAATTCGTTAAAGCAGCCATATTTTGTGAGGTCGGGCTCTAAAAGCTCGGTTATGTCCAACGAATACGTTTGAACGAAAGACGGGATAGATTTAGCAGATTCCGGGCTATTGTAAATGGTTCCTTGCTAGAAGTGAATTTCATGAGCCATGATGGCTGCTTGAGTCAAGTTGAGAGTATCCCTACCTTGATTGACTGCTCCTGAAGTAGATGCTCAACAGATTTATAGTTGAGTACAGTCTCTCGTGCAGAGCCATAGAATAACTATGAAAACGAGATCAGCTGAGAACACTAGAAGCAAGTTAGAACATCGCAGTTGTACCAGATGCATTCCGATCCTATAGATCATCCGTCACATTTCGGTTGCAACATTCTAAGGAGAATACGCACCTAGCATAAATAGGCATACTTTCGAAGATCTTCTCTCCCGACTCTCTCACAACGACAAAATTGCCGATATGATAATTCGCAGCCAACTTTTCGATACCAGGAATCATCTTATGGATCCAAGGCACCTCGAGGACAGTCTTGCCATGCATATGAATACCATGGCTAACGTCGTGGTTTGTTTCTGATTGAGCGACCATGCTCTCGAGTCCTTTCGCAATGTGCTCATCCTGGGCCTCAGAGAGATTGTTGGTTTGGGGTTGGATTTTCTCCACAGGTTTGTCTTGAACTTGATGGTGTAAGAGATGCATATTGTTAGAGATTGAACGGAGAAGTTGTTTGCAAAGGTGTGAAGGGATTTATAGTGCAGTGATCGTTTAGCGGGGAGAGAGAAAGAAATCCACAAACTTTGACAACGAAAATGACAACGAAAATGACAGAGCGCCGTCAACACATTATCGGTGAAATCATTGTTACTAAAAATAAAACATGCCCCTATCGCAAGACGCATGAAATTTGAGTATGATACGCTACACTTTCATAAATAATAGAGACACACACAACAGGACCCGGATGATATACTTACAAAAACAAGTTTCTTTAATCTCTTACCCGCACCGGCTTTTTACCCTCTTTCACGGACTCAGTACTGCCTTCAGACTTTACAAGCTCAGGAGTGGACTGGGATTCAATATCAGGTCGAGTACTGATATGCGAGGGGCTGAAGGGTGTAAAATCATCGCCTCGAGCGTTCTTTCGATTTGGACCTCGGGCTACAGGATCTGAACCAAAGTCCGAAGTGATCATGGTAGATATAACGACTGAAGCAGCTCTGAAAGAAAATTCTGTGCCGAATTGATCCTGTCCCCCGTTATGGATGGTCATTGCTGCTTGAGAATGCATATACTCCCACTGGCGCAAATGTAGTAGAAGGCGAGCGGTCAAGAGGCCAGAAAGTCTAGAGCGAGAAGATAGAACTCAGCATACATATTATTAACCATCATAGTTTTCATAACTTACGGAAGAGTGAACGCATTCAGAAGACGTTGGAAAAATCCGGACTAACATATGGTAAGAAACTCAAAGTAAGATTAGGCCATCATGACTGGATCTCCATCACGCACAGGAGCTTGCTAAATTGCGATATTTTTGTCAACTGACCCATAGAGTAATTCAAGAAACAGAAAACTCACAAAGTTGAGGATCACTGCTGCAGTGGTGAAAAGCGATACTATGCTGTTGTTTCGTGATGCATCAGACTGATGATTAGACGAACATCAAGAGATACTATATGTTACCTGAAATAAAAGATTCCTTAAAAGGGGTTAGGTTTATGAGTCCAATATCAATCAAAGATGAGCCGGTCACGAACCTTGCTCAAAAAGCAAATACTGAAACCCTTCTTTTTGCTCCTTCATGCTCTTCCCATGAGCTTTGAATGCTTGAATGCATCGGATGCTGTTCAATATTGCCGAAGAGTATTCAAAGACGACCATCAAGATGGAGAGTAAGTCACTTGCTGAAACAGTTCTGTACTTTTAGAAAAATCATCCTTCGCGAAAGATTGCAGATGACCCACCACTACCAAGGGAAAAATTAGACGAATCGGTATAATGTTAGATATACTCCGGCAATTTGATAGAAGTCCGATGAGAAACTGACATTGGGATGCTCGAACCACCAGTGCATCGAAGCCCGGGAACATGTGTCTAGAAGGATTATAGTCAGAGCAGTACTCCACGACGTGAAGCCGATGAATGCGCCTTACAATGTCTAATGCCACACAAGTAGCGCCTAGGATCGACATGTAGACTAGGACTATCCGATTTTTGCCCCACACCGCCCACGTTCGTCCAGTAAACACCACTACGACAACGGATAATAACCCGAGTCAGTATCTTGCACGCTGGAAGATAGAGAGAGGGCGTACCAATCACAGCGGCTCGCCCTAAGACACTCAGCGCCCCGATGAACTGGTACCAGGTATTGCAGCTTGCAATTGGAATGGATTAATGTGAGCGTAAAATTCAGAGATGGATACGTACTTTTCGGTCAACTTCCCGGCAATATCCACCAAGTAGAGGGTGTTGGCCAGTAAAGCGTAACGGCAGAGGATGTAGAGAAAAGTAGAGAGCCGGAACTTGGTAGTCCAGAGGTATTCAACCTCCATCGGGAACGTCAAGGCATAGTCTAGTCAAAACCAGGATGTATTTGAATAACGTATGTGCGACAACCAGCTCTTTGTACGTACCATACCAAATCAAAGCTACGCAACGTTAACCAGATTAATCTTTAGTGGCTGGAGTTGAGGGGCACGGAGATCGATATTGTCTTACCTATACTAGCCCATTGGATGTCAAATTGAAGGTAGCTGCAGGAGATAGAATTGAGATCAGGACGAGGTGTTTATTCACGCAAGCATCGAGCCTCACTGTGTAGCAGCTTTGCTGGCCATGATATCTTGGGTAAAAACTGTAATAGCAGCAGCTGTAAAGTATTTAAAGGATCAAAGGTTCACTGCCAGATGATGCACCTTATCCCTGGTTCGTACGGTACCAGAGCCACGATATCGTTTCGGTTTACGAGAAAGAGCCTGAGCAAAGAGTCTAGGTTTGATGCTCCTTTAGTATGATATCTCTACTACAAAAATCAGCCTTCATCATGATCATGACAAAGTTTAGCCCGCGAAGAAAAAGATTACACATAGTAGTGCTTATGCCAGCCATTTGAATCTTTGTGAAATGCCTTGATTGTTGTTCGTTATAAGGTTTGGTTCGGCAAAGTACATAGATCCGCGTCGAATGGACTCCTTACGACCCAAGTTCTCGAATAGTCCGATTGTGTCCGTCCCGTTCCAAACGGATACGATATCATTTGCATCACATATCGCGATTCGCTGCTGTCCAGACCAAGAAGTAAGGTTTCAGTAATATGCAATGACTGCGTATCTTTTGATTATATCAGACTCACATACTATTCCACCATCCGCCAATCGCAACGATCACAGGCTATATATATATACGTTGCACCGTCAAAGTTCGATGAATGAACGTATTGGAGAGTCGTGCAAGCTCGTGTTCAACAGCTGTTTATATTTTCGAGTTTTGCAATCGGTTTCCACGGAAGAATGGGGAGCAACTCATTCATTCTATTGCTATCATATTCTTGATCAGCATACGGCTGTGAAATGAACTCAATGGTAGTTGACTTGAGCGGTTCACCCTTCAGTTGGTTCATGAAAGCTGAGGAGCGAAGTGGCAGTGCCAGGAAGTCAGGGGTGCGAAATTTAATCTGTTTATTCACAAAAACAATCTCGTACATAGTTTACTGTACAGTCAGCTTACTACTTCAGAATCAAGTATGTCGCCGCGGATGATTACAGTAACGGGGGGTTGTCAGTGCAGCGAGACCGGTCACTACCCAGGCAAGTTGACTCTATGCTCGTTCCACAGGGGTCAAAGAGATGGGACTTACTGTGACATAACGGAAAGCCGGATTCTTCCAGTCGGTGATATCTTCCAGTTCAGTGGACCGTTCATCGTATCGAACGTGTCCCTCAGCCACGAATCGATCCTTGCGACGATTGGACACAATGAAGATGACTCGAAGGATGAGGATGATCACGATCTGTAGTAGTTGATACATGGCCTATCCGGACAGCAAATTGGGATTTTCTTACCTCGAGGGCTCGGGAGACTAAACATCCCACTACACCGGTGTAGTACGTCGGAGCTTCAGATGTCTTGAACAAAAATGGGCCAACGATGTTTCTGATTTTGGACAGATCAGAGAGGTTCCTCGTTCCGCCACTACTACGTTGACTAACCCAATAGCAACGCCTAAGAAGACAGCGGCACTGGCTATAGCTTTCTTTGACTGGCCACCAACATTTCCAGAAAGAAGAGAAAGGCCTAGCACAAAGGTGGCATTGGAAGCACCGGTCAGCCCTGCATTTATCCAAAAGGCAGTGAGAAAAAAGCGCATATATCATAGAATCAAATGGCGTACAAAATCCGGCGAGCCTTGGTGCGGTGCCTTTGCACCAGGCAACCATGGCGAAACCAACTACAGTGGGCACGTTAGTCACGGCCATGAGGAGCGTACGATAGCCAGGGGGGAGCTTCGCGTTAATGAAGATTGCCGCCAAGATGAACGCAACAATGACCATCCCGTATGGAATTTGCATGAGCGTCGTTTGGAATGTATCGAAACCGAATCTATGGTGTGATCAAAAGAGTTTTTTTTTACTATCCACGTAAAAAGGGAAGAGGTGTACCCTTGCACGATCAGTGTTCCGCTACAGAATAATGATATGAGAATTTTATCACCAAACGATGAGTTGAAGAACGTTTACAAATTCGAAGTAGCGCCCTGATAATGATGATGAAACACAGATACCTTGTGATAGAATAGAGAAACGTACATTAGGAACATTAGCAGTGAAGCCGAAAAGGAAAAACAGGTAGGTTTTCGGGTCTATAAAGGCTTCAAGGACTTGCGCAGGTTTCCATCTGGAAATAGTCTCGATCAGTCAGGAGCTATGAAACCGCGATTTTGACTTACTCTCGAGTATCCGTTGAATTATGATCTCCCCGTTTTCGGCTCACGATAATGAGTCGTTCCTCAGGCGTGAACCAATGGCTGAAGTAGGGCGAGTCCGGAACGAAGATAGCCATGAAAATGGCCCAGGCCGAGCAGAGAGCTCCGATAATGATGAACTCGTACTTCCACGACGAAAGACTGCCTGTTGAAATTGCGTCAGTCATATATACGAAATCTGCTCAGTTGCTCGCGAATTAAAATCATCGGCACCTTTGATCTGAGTATCGTTCACAGAGTCAGGAAAACAATGAGCAAGTGGATAGAAGGACTTACGTGGCCTATCGCGTAGCCAAAAAGACCACCAAGAGCAATACCGAATCCATTAGCACTGGCGAACAACTTCGACGGTTAGAACAAATACAACAATTCAGCCTACTTACAGATACCAATAACCAATCCTTGTCGGCTGTTGTGTGCGTGTGTACCAAGTTCCAGTAATCAGGACAAAGGCAGGATCCGCAGTAGCCTCTGCGGCACCAGAAAGAACACGAAGGACAGCCAACTCGGTGAAGTTTCTGCTGGCCGCTTGAGCCATGAGCAGAACGCCCCACAAAAAAATCTGAAAATTCGGTTAATCACGCACGGGTTAATACGTGGATCATGAAGAAGGAGACCAACATTGAAGGCAAGGTACTTGTTCAGAGGAAACTTTTGCATCAAGAGATTAGTGGGTAAAGCCCAACCCAACCATCCGACTTTTTCGTGAATTAGTGAGGACTACATGCATCTACATTGCAAAACACGGACAATAGAACAAACTTGAGAGCCAATTCTGAAGTAAGTATGAGGGTCTGCATAAACGAGAGCAGAAACCAGATTGAGCGCACGTAGTCGGAACTACCAAGATGCAGATCATTCTTGACTGGAACACAATGAGTGTAATGCAATGAAAACAAAATGGGAAGGCATACGATCGAAGATCGCGGCATAAGAAAGTGTCGTCTTGTCGCTGAGAGCAATTGTCGAATTAATGTAGGTGTCCTGTAGCCTTAGTCACCACTCACACATAGTAGAACTAAGACGAAAGGGACATTGAGAATTCAGACAAGTAAAATATGAGGAGAACGAACCATGTAGCATATAGCGAGTGCAGGCATGATGAGCAAGTCGATTTTTCGTTCGACGTGCTTGACTTTGCGAGGATCGAGTTCCGTCTCGTTCATTTTTGCAACGTCAGCTAGAAACTGAGGAGATGCATTCTTTTTTTGCAGCCAGTTAAGTATACCACCAGAACGAAGTTCTTCGGTTTGATACGGAGTTTGGTTGAGGACATCTTCCACTTGTTCGACTTCTGCCTTCTCTGCCTTCGACTTTGCATCCAAGTTTGGAGTGTCTGGTGTGTTCTGATCCACTGTAAAAGTAGAGATAGACATGGTCCAAGATTGGGGACGTTAGAAGAGATTGTAAAGCTTCCAAGTATTTACTCTTATCCCTGTCACCTGGAGAACCTGTGATTAATCGTTTGCTTGAGCTTCAGGCTGCGGCGGACCGGATGATTAACTAAAGGCTCTCCCACCATTCATGTTCGGGGTCCACGAATTATAGAATTATAGAAAGTGTGGGGTAAGTAAACCGCATGGCACGAAAGGCGCGAGAGAACGCGGGACGCGTTCGGATTACACTGACACGGGACGCAAAAGCCATGGCAGTTCAAATGAACTGCCATAAAGGCATCTCACATGGCAACCTTGCGGACCGAATACAGCCGCAACCCGGGCCAGCGCAATTATTGATCAGTTGATAATATTGATAAATTGATAATAATAATTACTGGAGAGATATAAGCTGACAAGTGATATAATAAAATGCTTTCTTTCCCCCCATCTATCATGCCTATTTGTATCTGCAGTAAATGCCAGCAAAACTCAGTTGATATAGGAGGTATCTTGCAGCCAGGATGTGAAGTATCTTATTCAGTCCGTACTGCACACGAGAAACATGATGCAGGACAGAGTAAACACATTTCACACAGGCATAAACAGGGTCCTCCAGCAGAGTCAAAATCAAAACCTACTCAATCACATGTACAAGGTATGTGGCAACTTTTTTGGTCTAGTTACTGCATAATAAGATGTCCATCAAGAAAAAGATGTCGAGCTACCTTCTCAGCTCATTGTAACTCTCTGCTGCACAGTAGCAATTTGGCTCACTGTCAAGGCTGGTGTCAGTCAAGCCACTGCAAACACTGTTTTGCATGTGTTACAATTTATTTTCTCATTGTTTTTGGAGAAACTTGCAGCCACATTGCAATCAACCCTTAATGTGAAGGTAAACTTTTCAAGGCTCAAAATTCCCCATGACATCCGCACTGCTTTTGAGAAGAGCAAGACATTTGAACCAAAGATAATCAGAACTATCTGCTGCCCAGTTTGCTATAAGCAGTATACAGTGTCTCCTTTTCCAATGCAATGTAATTGGAAAGAATCTGCTCGATCTAGGCCTTGCAATGCTGAATTATGGCGCATCCAACAATTTGGAAAGCAGTCAAAATTGGTACCAAGAACACTTTATAATACTCAGGATCTTGGTTCATGGCTTGAATTTTTTTTAGCCCGAAGATCTATTGAAGACTATCTTGAAACCACATTCAATTGCAAGCCTACACCATTTGGTGCAGATATGCATGATTTTCAGGATAGTCCAGCTTGGAATGACTTACAGAACTTTCTGGGCCAAAGTAGATACAATCTTGTTTTTGGTTTATACATTGACTGGTTCAATCCTTTTACAAACAAGATTGCTGGTATGTTTTCCCTTTTGCAAGTAATCACCTATTGATTGAACAGTATCATTGTTATAGGCAAAGTGATTTCTTGTGGAGCAATTATTCTGTATTGCTTGAACCTTCCTCCAGAGGTCAGGTACTTGCCTGAAAATATTTTTGTTGTGGGCCTTATTCCTCCACCAAGCTCTCCAGATCCTACAACAATTTCTCATATTCTAGATCCATTGATTCAGAAAGTTCTAGAGTTCCAGGCTCCTGGCCAAAGGGTTGTCACATACCGCCATCCTGAAGGAGTTCCTGTTCAGACTAGAGTTGCTACAGCTATTGCAGACTTGCAGGCTATCAGAAAGATTGGAGGATTTTTATCTCCAAGTGCATATTTACTTTGCTCATTTTGTGACTGCACCTCTGATAATATTGACAATCTTGATCCAACTTCTTGGAATATGCGAGATGGTATGATAGTTCGGCAACAGGCTGCAGAATGGCTTGCCATCAATACTAAATCAGGGAGGCAGGAATTTGCTTCTACAACTGGTGTGAGATGGACATCATTACACCGCCTTCCTTACTGGGATCCTGTCAAACATCTTATATTGGGTTTTATGCACAACTGGCTTGAGGGTGTCCTTGCACATCAGTTGAGAACATTGTGGGGCATAGGGCGTGATACAAAAGTTGCTGATGTCTTAGCTGATGCCTTGAACTCATTGACAAAAGATGAAGAATATACAGATGCTGAGCTTTCTGAGTCTGCAGATGAACTTGAGGAATTGCAAGCAGAAATGGCAGAGCATTTATCACAATCATCAAGCTATTCTGCTACATCATCGGGATCAACAATTAGTACCCCCACACCTAGAGCTACTCCCATTGATCATGATTACATACCTATGGAAATGGATGAAGAAGTTTCTGAAGATCCTGACTACCAGCCTATAGATGAGGCACAACTTCAAGGCTTATTCAACTTTTCTGAGGTACAAATAACATATATCCGGACTTGCATTAAAAGTGTTATGCTTCCAACTTGGATAGACCGTCCACCAATCAATCTTGGAGAGGCGAAACATGGGAAACTCAAGGCACATGATTATCTTGTATTGTTTACTGTCATCTTTCCTCTTATTCTTCCTCATCTGTGGTGGAATAATGATAATGAACAAAGTCAAGCATGGACTCGGAGAGTTTTGGAAAGCTATGTCCACTTAACAGCCTCAACCAATATTATATGCTCTTTCAAAACCTCCAATTCAGAGGCTGAAAAGTTTACCTTCCACTACATACAATATAGAGAATCAATCAAGCAGTTATTTCCAGCATGTCATGACCTCCCAAATCACCACTTTGCCATGCATAATGAAATGCTTCTCAAATATTGGGGTCCAATGGCTGCTCTCAGTGAGTTTCCTGGTGAAAAATTGAATGGAATGCTGCAGAAGATTAAGACTAATCGCCGGATATGTGGGTTTTTTATTGAGTATCTAGTTACTTCTATGCTGATTTGATATATAGATGATATGGCCTATACTATGCTAAAACAAATTTGTCGGCTTGGGCGGTCCACAGCTACATGGCATGACCTGGATACCAGTGATATATATGTCAAGCAACTATACAGCATAATTGAGCCGCACTCCATGAAACTGTCTGTGAAAACTGATATATCTGATGAAGAATGTGCTGAACTTTTATCAAAAGCACCAAATCTGAGCCCTCAGGAATATGTTATATTACAACAATATCTTCATCAGATTGGCAGACCATTTCGGACATACACCGATATTCCCCATCCTGAATATTCCCTGGTTCTTCCACCTGTAGCAAAGCGACCATTGGATATAACTGCTGGTGAACACACTTATAGTTGCTTTTCATCCCATTCAGGAAATAGTAGCATTCAATTCCATGATCGGTTCACACAAACTTTACATACTGGATTTATTCATACTATTCTTCAACTACCTTTAGAAGGTGTTCTGCAATCATTTCTATTGGTTCAAGAGCACTTAGCACTACCACTCTCCGAGGAGCAAAAGGCACCTTACATTCAATATCCTGAACTGATGACTAGAATTGTAAATGCTGCTCCTTCCAGCAAAGTTTTTATTATTGAACCACATCATATTATTACACACCTTACCACTTTGTATCAGCCACAGGGATCATATGGTATACCATTTGATACATATGTAGTTTGTTGGGCATTAAACCGTGGAAGAAGGTAACCAGATAGTTGGTAACTGTTATATTCATGTGATAATGTTTCTGCAATACACGCATTAGTCATTGATATCACATCGCTAAGTTTTCTCTTTGCGACTTTGCATTTACTCTCTTCGGTACTTAGCACTTCGCTCCCTTATTCTCCGCTCACTTATTCTTTGCTCCCTTCACTGACTTTGCGTCACACTACTGATATGTTTGTTTACTCATTTGTTCACTTGTTCATTATGTTCTATCCTTTGTTTTGTTTCTCTTATTGTCTTTTACATCCCCTTTTATTCTATTGTCTTTTTCATTCCTTATTGTCATTTCTTATCTACACGTCTGACATACAAGATAGCGAATTAGTATAAATAGGTAGCATCAAGTATGGTAGACTTTAGTTTTGAAATTGACTTAGATTGACTCCAAACGCCCCCTTCTAAAGTCAGACTACTATCTCTCTATTTGCTTCGTCAACGAGCTTCGCTTGTTACTTTGTCGGACATCACAGTGTATAGAGGTGTTGCTAATAGCTTCGCCGAAGTCCAATCACGCTCGGAGGTTGTCAGGTCGCTTCAGGATTTGTCTGTTCAACATTTCACCCGAAGGTCTTGCACGATCTTAACAGTAACATTCATATCTCAGATTTAGGTAATTTTGGTCTATAACACTTCTCATCACACCCATGATAAATAAATAAATATTATTTGGAGCATGTATATCGAATATCAGGGAAGAAGTAGCATAAGAAAAGCAAAAAGTAGAGTAAGTAAATGAAAATCTGCATAGGTGAAGTGGCTAAACATGGATGAATATATGGAATGCATAGAAGTAAGAGAAAGTTCATATGTTTTGTTCACAAAACCTGTTGTGAAATTTGAAAATTGACTACAAGAAAAATCACCTCTTAGGTCTCACTGCTCTCCTCACCATCTTCATCCTCATATTCATCTAGCTGCTCAATCTCCTCTTTGGTGGGAACCTTGTATTGTGCCAAGACTGCATTGCCATATGTCTCCATGAACTCAGCTTCTGACAGGTTCTTCCATATATCAATGCTAGTGCTTTCACAATGCTCCTCCGAAGGCAGTGCAACACCATTCTCTGCATAATGAGCCCGCTCCTTGACACTGAAGAAGTTATTGAAGTAATCTGGATCAAAGAAATCAATAGGAACATCCTTGGGCATCTGGGTAAACTGTGAGTTGATTTCTGGAACAGGCACTTTTCGGATGCGGTCTCCACTAAATAAATGGAGTTATTATAAATAAAACAGATTTTACCAATGAAATTTGTGAAACCACTCACCGCTGTCCCTTTTGACGGTTGATTGTGCCCTCATACCTACTGTCCAGAATATGAAAGAGGACTGCGACTTTGTGTGCACGCCCAACCTTCTTGCGGATCAGATAAGTTGGCATATTGGCTGTTGATGTGTCATCAAGCTCATCATCTGAATGACTTTCACTCTCAAGTGCAAGCTTGAGCACTTGAGGTCGAAAGCTTTCATTCTTGAGTAGCTGTATCCTGTTGTCCCGTAACTGCAAAAATATTACTGTTTTTTCATATCAATGAATAGAATTAAACATACCCGACTTCGCCGTTTATATGTGTTAGTGTGTTCATTTCTCTGTTCCACACTACCTGGTTTCCTCAATTCCTCTTTGACCTTGCGGCCAATATGACCAAAGACAAATTGTCGATAGATGCGGACACATAGTGCATTGTCATTCCCCACTGTCATGTCTGCATTCATGAAACGGTATACAAATGAAGCAAGTAGCATCTTGAAGGTAGAAATTGCAACTTGCTCATGAACAAGATTGTATACCGAATCTGGATGTCCACCTGTAACATCTGGTGCCCAGCGATCTAGACCAAGAGCAGTAATGGCAGAGAAAATTTTCTCGAGAAATGAATCCTCAATACGGCCAACTTGCTTTGCGATAATTCCTCGACCAAGAAATGCATTGTGCTTCACAGCTTGAACTGAAGCTGCAATTGCATTGGAAGAAGAAGTCACACCTTGAATGAGCTTCTCAATGTCATCAGCCCGGTTATTAGCTGATGTAAATCGCTGGTTGAAGTTGGAAATATCAACAGGGCTAACAGGCACAGGAAGTGTATTCTGGCTCAGAAGATTCCAGAGCATTCGGATGTGCAAATGAAGTGGTCCCTTTGTTTTTGTAAATCAATGTAAACTGAGGAGTCACTGATTCTAGATCACTTACTGTTTGCTGTGGTTTGAGCCTTGGTTGCTTCCTTTGTCTCTGCTTTGGCCTTGAAAGACGTGGTTTCTTTGGAGTTGAAGGACCAGGAGCAGATTGGGGGCCTGGAACTGAAGATGAATCTGGAGCTGAGCCTGCAGCTACAATAATTCAGATTAGGGAACAGACAATATTCAATCTCAAATGTAAGTCTTTACCTCCTAATGAGTTTGACCCATTTCCTCTGTCTTCTCCACCTAACATCCTTTGTCCTCCAGACTGACTAGTGTAACGATACGTTACTCCAAAACAGTGTTCACTCTAGTTTCAGATATTCCTCTTCATGCTCCATAGTTTCACTAGTATGATTTCATTTCGCTCGATTTACTCATAATATCTCGGTTTATTACACATTGTTTGACTCACATTCTCCTCCTGATTCTGCCTTGTACTTATATATACTCTCTATCATGTACTGTATCGTCGTCGAATCAACACAAGTTATTCGCCTCCTAGTTCCTCGCTATCCTTGCCCTTCCGCTCGAACCAGCCCATAACAGTTTGATTCGACCTTTAACAAAAATTTCGGTTGACTATCTACTCCCCTAGACCCTAGCATAATGTCGTTTCCAGCCAACCCTTACGACACTGTCCCCGACCCTGAAAATCTTCTTCAGGAAACCCCAGCCGTGGCCTCTCAGCCCGCCTCAGGCGACCCCGTAACGTTTGGCATGGTCCAGACTGGCTTCGCCAATTTCCAGACAGTTCTTGACAACATCACGGAACACCTGAACCAACTCACCTCCGTGGTCACTAATCCTCCTGCCCCTGCTCCTATTCCTCGTCAACCGACTTCTCCACCAACAATTCCCACACCATCTGGTTCCGCGCCGAAAAGCCCCAAGTTCAAGGAACCTAGTACGTTTGATGGTAAGGGATCGAAGGTAGAGGGCTTTATGCAGGAAATATCTGACGCACTCACCTTACTTCGCCATAACTACACCTCGGACCAAGACAAATGCCTATATATGGCCTCCTACCTTGGTGATGGAACTCCCCGAGAGTGGTATAAATCCGTTCGAATAAACGATCGTGACTTATTACATTCAGAAAAATTAATCAACAACTTTGATCAGTTTTTAGAGGCATTCAAGAAACATTTTGGGGACTCTCACCTGACGAGTAAAGCCCTAAACAAGCTTGAAGACCTTCGTCAAACTGGTTCCGTCTCCACCTATCGCGCCCGCTTTCTTGACTGGATTGTGCACTTGAATGTCACAGAAGACACCAAAATCCACTATTTCTATCGAAATCTCAAGTCAGACCTCAAGGATATTCTTGCTGGACGAACTGACGCACCTCGCAACTCATTGAAACAGTATGCCGATTGGGTTGAAGAAATTGACAACAATTTCCACCACCGAGATGTTGAGCGTAAACGAGAACGCGAACGAGATCGATCATCCAACAAGAAAAGCCCTGCCACCTACCCAACCCAAACCTATCCTTTCCAAACCCCGCTTCATCTTCCTTACCCCCTGGCGAACCTATGCAAGTTGACGCCCTCCAAACTCAAACCCCTCGACTCAACCAATCAAAACCTCGAGGACCGCTGACCCAAGAGGAGAAGGACCGTCAACGTGCCAACAACCTCTGCCTCTATTGCGGAGGCCCCAACCACAACGCTCAGAGTTGTCCGAACAAGAAAGGACCCTCGGCAGGTAACTCAGCGAACAAGGGAAACTCTCCCAAGAACGCTCCTGCTTCGGGAAAAGTCTAACCGGCTGCTCCTATGTCCCAGGGCAACCGGTAGACGAAGGGACACGCCTCGAACTTGACCACAAACCGGACCCTTCATACCACCGTAGATCGGATGGTACTTTCTCCCTTTCCTTCCCAAAACTTTCCCCTATTTTCATTCAAGCTATCAGTTCAGACTCTCAATTTATAATATCTATTGCACTAGGCTTACCTTCACGTCGCAAGATTCGCACCTTCGCTCTCGTTGACTGCGGTGCTAGCACTTCATGCATTTCCGAAAAATTCTGTGCTCGTTATGACCTCCCTCGCAAACCTCGGGAGTACCCCACTCCTGTAACTGCTGTCGACAATCGCCCTATCGCATCCGGACTGATCACCCAGGATGTAATTACCCAGCTCTCCATAGGCAATCACCCCGAGCATATTTCGCTTGCCGTAGTATCTGTTAAATATCCCATTATTCTTGGCCTAGATTGGCTTCAACGTCACAACCCAAGCATTGATTGGTCAGAGTCTACACTCACCTTCGATTGCTGTGATGTTCCTTCCTTCACGGTGCACGCTAAAGGCCCTAGTCTTGATCCTGCAGCCGTCGACCTTGGTTACGAGAAAGGCCTCAGTCTTGACCGTACATCCAGCTCCCTGTTTAACTCAGTATCAGTAGGTTTATCCGCCAATCGTAAATCTTGGTTTGCCTCGAAATTTCCAATTCCCCACACTGCACCTAGATCTACCCCTAGTCCTCAGGATTCTTCCGCTAACCGTCCTCGCGTATCATTCCTTTCAGCCCTCACCCACTGGAATGGTCTTGGACGTTCCGTCAACAACCCCGTCTTCATCCTTACTATCCATCCGACCCTCGCTCAACTTTTGTCGAAACCAATGAATCTACGAAACATCCAAATATAAAACTTGTTAGCGTCAAGAAATTCACCAAGACCGTTCGAAATACTGATAACCCTACATCCCTTCTCCACTTCTTTGATAACTCCACAACAGAGTTCATCAACTCCTTCTCCACCGATACTTCTCCTCCAGAACCTCCTCCTAAACCCTCAGACTTCGACTACAAGTCCTTCATCCCTAAGAAATACATGGATTGGGCCGAAACCGTATTCAATACATCCGAATTCGAAAACTTCCTCAACACCGACCATTCGATATTGACATCGAACTCGAGGAAGACAAAACTCCTCCCTTCAGTCGAATGTATCGCCTTACCGAGACCGAACGTGAAGCCGTAGCCGAGTACGTTCATTCCAATCTTAAACGAGGCCATATTCGCCGTTCGACTTCCTCTGCTGGTGCCCCGGTCCTCTTCACTCGCAAGAAAACGGGCGAAATCCGCTTATGTGTCGATTTTCGAGGTTTGAATGCGATTACCAAGAAGAATCGATTTCCTCTCCCGCTTGTTGATGACCTACTAGACCGTGTTCAGGGCTGCAAAATTTTCTCGGTGATTGACCTCAAAAGCGCCTACAGTCACCTCAGATTAGAGAGGGAGATGAATGGAAAACCGCCTTTAGAACTCACCTCGGACTCTTCGAACACCTCATTGTTCCCTATGGTCTCACAAACGCTCCCGCTGCTTGGCAAGCCTTCATTCGAGATGTCCTTCGAGATCTGCTTGACGTTGTCTGTGTCGTCTACCTAGACGATATTCTTATCTTCTCTAAAAATCAATCTGAACACGACACTCACGTTAAACTTGTTCTCGATAGACTCCACGCTGCTAACCTTTGTGCCAACTCCAAGAAATGCGAATTCGACAAAACTGAAGTTGAATATCTTGGATATATCATCAGTCCCGAAGGTATCAAAATGAACCCTAACAAGCTCGAAACAATCACCAACTGGCCTCATCCCGAAAAACTCAAGGACTTACAAGGATTCCTCGGGTTCTCCAACTTCTACCGACGCTTTATCCACAGATACTCCCACATCGTCACTCCACTTACTCGACTCTCTCGCAAGAACATTCAGTTCATCTGGTCCAAAGAATGCAAACACGCCTTCGAATTTCTAAAATCCAAGTTCCTCTCAGCTCCTGTTCTTCGACACTTTGATCCCAACTTACCTATCACTACCGCGACAGATGGTTCCGACTTTGCCATTTCGGGTACCGTCCAACAACCTGACGAACAAGGTCTGTTACATCCCGTTGCCTTCTTTTCCAGGAAACTCGCACCTGCCGAAATGAACTACGAAATCCACGATAAAGAACTTCTTGCGATAATTGAAACCTTCCGCGACAATCGACACTGGCTCATTGGTTCCAAGTTTCCCATCTCGGTCATTGCTGACCACAAAAATCTTGTTTATTTCATGAAATCACAGCTCCTGAATCGACGACAGGCGCGATGGGCTATGTTTCTATCTGAATATGATTTCAAATTGGAATGGGCTCCTGGCTCTTCCAACGTAGCTGACGCCGCATCCCGTAGACCTGACTTTGTCCCCAAAGAAGGGGATGAGCAGATAGAAGCGCAAAAACAAACCATACTCACTGACTACCACACCCAACTTCTCGACGCCCAAGCCTCACAACTCACATTGCCTCCCTCAACCTCGCTCTCAGCTCTCACCACCCTCTCCGTCGACAACACTGACCTGCCCAACGTTTCAAGGACGCTTATGCTGACGATGTAGAATGGAGAGAAGCAAAGCTACGTGGCAACAAAGATTTCGAACTTCGAGAAAGCCTCGTGTTCCATCGTGGCAAAATTTACGTACCCGAGCCTCTTCGACGTGAGATTACTCACTCAAGACACGGCAAAGTGATTGGTGGTCACCCTGGCCGTTCAAGAACTCTCTCATTTCTCCAAACCGACTACTCCTGGCCAGGCATCAACAGATATGTACGAAACTACGTAGACGCCTGCGACACCTGTGCCCGAATCAAAGCCCCTCGCCACAAACCTTATGGTTTACTACAACCCCTCGACATTCCTGAGCGCCCCTGGCAATCCATTTCAATGGATTTCATTGTCAAGCTCCCAAGCTCTCACGGACACGATTCTATCCTTGTTGTTTGTGATCGTCTCACGAGGGCCGCCCACTTTATTCCATGCGTTGAATCAATGAGCTCCGCCGACCTTGCCTGGCTTTTTCTAGACAGAATCTTCCGTCTTCACGGCCTTCCGAAGAGCATCATCTCCGACCGGGGGCCAACCTTTGTCTCTAACTTCTGGAAGTCACTCACATTTCTACTCGACATTCAAACACGGACTTCGACTGCTTACCATCCCCAAACCGACGGTCTCACTGAACGAACCAACCAAACACTCGAAACCTATCTCCGTGCCTTCACCTCCTACAACCAGGACGACTGGGTAGACTACCTACCCATGGCCGAATTCACCTTCAATAGCCTCGAAAACACCTCAACGAAACAAGCTCCCTTCTTCGCGAACCTAGGTTTTCACCCTACCTTCGAACCCAAGCTCACAGAATCCACAACTACCCCTGCCGCCGAAGACCTGGTTCAACGCCTACAGGTTATTCACGAAGAACTCAAATCTGAACTTAGATTTGCTCAAGAACGACAAACATTCCATTACAATCGACGACGACTCCCTGCACCCAACCTCGAACGAGATCAATTTGTCTGGCTTTTAAGGCGTAACATCAAAACCACACGCCCTTCAGACAAACTCGATCATCGTCGCCTAGGACCCTATAGAGTCATACAACGAGTCAAAAACTCCGACTCATATGTCCTGGACTTACCCTCCTATCTTCGCAGACTTCATCCTGTCTTCCACTCATCGCTACTAGAGCCTTACACAGATCCCTCGGACTTTCACCCTCACGCAGAACCTCTTCCTTTCGAGCTCACCGATTCATCACTTTCCATCCAATCAGTCCTCGATTGCCGAAAAGTCGGCCAACGTTTCGATTACCTCGTCCACTGGAAAGACCAACCTTCCTCTGAAGATTCTTGGGTCTCTCTCGCAGACTTCCCCTCATCACTCAACGAAACGTTAGACCGTTTTCATCGTCGACACCCTCGCGCTCCTCGCCCGAACCCCATACTATTCTCCAAATCTCACTCTGCCCCATCTCTCGACGACGTGAATCTCGAAGATACTCCCGCGGCTGCAAATCCAATTCCGACTCCATCGATTTTCTCGCACCGTTCACCTTCACCTCCCTCTCGCCAAGATAATCTACGTTCAAAGTACGCGCCTCCAGAACAAACAACAACTCGTTCAGGTCGCATTTCCAAACCACCCGTCCGTCTCGATCCTACCATCACTAATCGTGGGTAGGTTCTCGCATAGAAAGGGGGATAATGTAACGATACGTTACTCCAAAACAGTGTTCACTCTAGTTTCAGATATTCCTCTTCATGCTCCATAGTTTCACTAGTATGATTTCATTTCGCTCGATTTACTCATAATATCTCGGTTTATTACACATTGTTTGACTCACATTCTCCTCCTGATTCTGCCTTGTACTTATATATACTCTCTATCATGTACTGTATCGTCGTCGAATCAACACAAGTTATTCGCCTCCTAGTTCCTCGCTATCCTTGCCCTTCCGCTCGAACCAGCCCATAACAACTAGCTTCACCTGGACTTCTGCCTCTCTTCAATGAAGGAACAGCTGTTCCAGACATGGGGTCATCTCCAGTGTTGAGTGGCATTAGTGATAAAAGAAGAATATCTAGTGAGATGAACAAAGAAAAGAAAGAAAGAACGCGTTCAAAGAAAGGAATCGACGCGTGCAGTGGCACTAATTACCATGTGCGCGAAACCAATTAAGCGCCGGCCGGCATCTCGCCAGCCGGCCATAGCCGCGCATGCCATTGGTGATGCCTTAATGGCAGTTCATTTGAACTGCCATGGCTTTTGCGTCCCGTGTGAACTGAAGCGGAACAAGGAAGCAATTTACGCAGTCGGTCTAATCTGGCCCGCTCGGTCCAGTCGGCCCTTAATCAAAATCCTTCTTTTAACTTTGGATCACTCATTTATAAAGCCACAGACGAAATGCAATTGATATCATGCCTGCTGTTGTATTCAAAGCCAAGTCCACCACCGAGCTACTCGATATCCGTGCTAGTGAGCAGCCCAATGATCCTGCCATCTACACTGGCATTCCAGAGCCAGATGGCTCCCTTGAGCTGCGCTCACTCACGTACATTACTTCTATTGTTTTTCATTGAAAGAGCTAAATTTCTGCAACCAGATTCGCCGATGTCTTGAAGGCTGTTGACCGACTTGCTTGGTACTACTCATCACTTGGTATTGCGCCCAAAGTCGCTCTAGGAAATATTCCGCCGATACGGACTATTGCTGTCTTCGTGACTTCCTCTATAGACGAAACACTTCTTGAGCTTGCACTTGCAAAGATGGGCCTCACTGCTTTCCTTCTTTCTGTCAACAATTCAGTAGCTGCCGTCGCACATTTGACCAAAGCCACGGATGCCACTCACCTGATTTACAGCCCCAAGTTCGTGGAGGAAGCCAAAGAAGCCCAAGCTTTGTTACGGGAGCAAGGTGTAGAAATCAGGATCATCGAGGATATGCGATATCCGCTTTGGGGTCCGCAAGGAGCTGCCAATGCTGCAATCAAGTCATTTCCTCCTGTGCTCACTCCAGATCAGGAAGTTTCCAGACCTGCCATATACCTTCATTCTTCGGGTTCGGTACGATCTTTCGCAGCTGTAGACCCATGACTGCTGAAGCGCTGACTGTTTTTGACTGTTACAGACTGGCTTTCCGAAGCCTGTGTGCGTTACCCATTACGGGTTGATCGCCAACATAGCAATTAACCAGAACAAGCCCGGGTTCAGTACACTACCAGTCTTCCATGGTTACGGTCACTTCGCACTGTGAGCTCGCTCATCCTAGGACGTTCTATATACCGATTCACCTCCCCCAGCTTTCGTTGCATGTACCCCGGACAACCTTTCACATTATTTCCACCTCATTTACCACTCACTTCTACCAACATCTGTGCCGTACATGAGCAGTCGCCAGACACTCGCCAATGTTTCGCTGTTCCATATGTCATCAAGGTATTTACTTTCCTGTCCTATTTTCCCTTGCCGTAGACATTCCTGTTAGTTACTCGGCGAAACTGAAGAGGGAACTAAAATGCTTGCGTCCTTCGACGTAGTAAGCTACGCTGGTGCACCACTTCCGGTATGAAACTTCAATGTAATATACGCAATTCACGGCTCATCCATTCTAGGATGATCTCGGAACACGTCTGACCGAGGCAGGAGTCAATATCCTCAGTATATATGGGACTTCTGAGGTATTCATAAATTCTCAACTCGGATCAAGAGTGTATTCTGAAACTCTCTTCCCAGACCGGAACCATCATGAACTCCGAGCGCGAATTTTCGACAGATAAGAAGTGGAACTGGGTCCGACCGACGGCGTTGAGCCAGCATTATATGATTATGGAGCCTCAGGGAAATGCCACTTTCGAATGTGTCGTCAAAGACGGTTATCCTGCCAAGGTTCGCTTTGCTCTCCTTTCGGATTCTTTCTGGAATTCCTTTTTTTTTATAGGTTGTGTCAAACCGACCTGACGGTTCCTTTGCGACGAAGGACCTCTTCCAACGACATCCAGAAGAGAAGGACAGATACAGGTATCTAGGCCGCCTCGATGACACTCTTGTACACATATTAGGAGAAAAGACCAATCCAGGTACGCAACACCCCTCGTAAAACCTTTGTGGTCCTCATGCTGATAATAGGTTATTTCAGTCCCTATGGAACTTTGCATACGTGGAAACAGTCCATATGTGGCCGAAGGTAAGACCTCAAAATTTGTTCAATCATACCTTTAATCTTCCGTCTTAGCCATCGTGTTCGGCGCTGGAAAGCCGACTACAGGGTGTCTCATCCTACCCTCTGAGCTGGCGAAGGACCTTTCCAACTCTGAGCTCATGGAAAAGATTTGGCCTGTCATTGAAGAAGCCAACGCGGAAGCCCCTACTCACTCACGTCTATTGCCCGAAATGATTGGTTTTCTTCCGTGAGCCTACTCACCTTCTTGTGATACCCGTGATACCCTGGTACTTACACATCGAGGGCAGATATGGAACTCAAATCCCCATTGCCACGAAAATGAGTATTCTACGTCCCGCGTGTTATATTAAGTTCAAGGATGTAATTGGTATTTCATATTTGGATTTCATGATTTGTGCATTTTTTGAGGAGTCTTGCAGAGGATCTCTATTCTCGTTTCGAAGCCGGCTACTCCGAGAATGAGAAGCTCCGTCTATCGAAGCCCGAGCTTCAAGATTATATTCTGCAAACCATCACCAGGACTCTTGGTTCAACCAAGGCCGCCAAGCTCGATAAAGGAGCTGACTTGTTTGCGTTTGGCGTTGATTCTCTACAAGGTACTCGCGTCCGAAATATTCTTCAGAAAGAGTTGGACATTGGTAATCATGTCCTTGGTCAGAATGGTATGTCTTAAACTTCTGCGTACGGATGTTTGTCTCATTCAGTTGGTATATCAGTGGTTTATGAATATCCCTCGGTCGAGCGGTACGCACTCATTGGAAACCTATGAGTCTACTTCCTCATTTCGTTAAACAGGCTGTCAGACTACATCCTATCGCTACGTTCGGGAGAAGCGCAGTCAAGCTTCAATGACCGTGAGGTCAAAATGCTTGCCATGGTTGACAAATGGGCTGCCAGAATCGGATCCCACAAACCGGGTGTCAATGCACACCCAAAGCCCAGAAATACCCATGTAGTGGTGTGTGCCATTGTGGCTTTCATCCTGAATAGATCTGTAGTCTGATATCTGTTTAGATTCTTACGGGCGCTACAGGTTCCTTGGGCGCTCATATACTGCATCAGCTAACCCAAAAATCTTCGGTACACAAGGTTATATGTTTCTCGCGTGCCAACTCCCATGAAGACTCCCGCGCGCGCGTCAAACAATCTCTCAAGCTCCGGAAGCTACCGATTCCAGATAGCGATAAATTTGACTCCTACGCTGCGAATCCCAATGCACCGCAGTTGGGCTTAACTGATGATGAATATGCTTCAATCCGAGCGGAAGTGACGGATGTTATTCACGTGTGTTTAAGTTCCATTTTTTCATGTAACCAACCATCTGAACCAGCTTCAGAACGCTTGGCCGGTCAATTTCGCTCTCAGCCTCGAGTCTTTTGACGAACATATCGGGGGCTCACTTAACCTGATGAACTTGTGCCTTCAATCACCCTATGCCCAACCCGCCGCCTTTTATTTCAGTTCATCCATCAGTTGTCGTCAAGGATCTCCAGACGCGATTTGCACTGAAGACTACTCTCACTCACCTTCTACTGCCGCGAGTACGGGCTATGCACAAAGCAAATGGGTCGTGGAGAAGCTGTGTCAGAAGGCTGCTGATACTATAGGATTGACTGTCGGTGTTCTACGAATCGGTCAGATGGTCGGTGATTCCGTGAAGTAAGTTTTTCAATTCGGAATTTGACATCATCTGCTTATCTCCTTTTCTTTGTTTCTAGCGGTGTTTGGAACGAGACTGAAGGTGTGTGCTCGTTAGTATGCACTCGATATCCGTTCGCTTAACGAGAGCTTTTGCAGCATGGCCACTGATGTTCAAGAGTGCTAACACTATAGGCGCCTTGCCTACGGTCGATGAGGCGAGCATTATCACAAAATTTCATCTTTCTAGGGAATTTACTTCTCTTACTTCATAGAACCCTTCCTGGCTTCCCGTTGACTATGCCGGGCGAGCTATCACAGAAATCGTGTTAAACACTGAGCACAAGATATCCTCAGTCTATCATATCGTTAACCCGAACACGAGTGCTAGCTGGAACGATATCTTAGACGGGCTTGAATACGCTGGGATGAAGTTTGAGCGACTGGAACCCTTGCAGTGGGTAGAGCGGTTGGCGCAATCAAATCAAGACGGCGAACAAAATCCCACTGTCAAACTCCTAGTGTGTTTCCTTTGTCTCCGTGTTATATCCTTTTTTGAGCTTTGGTTCCTCTAGCCGTTCTTCCGCATGCGATACAGCGGTGGACATCGCAAACCCATGGTATTCCTGACCGACAACACCCAGACGATGGCAGAGAGTATTCACTCTGGACCTCCAATCACTAAGGAATTAATTTTGAAATGGGTATCTAGCTGGAAAGATACGAAGTTCTTGTGAAACTCTCGCACATACGATTCACGATGTGGTTTTATGTACCTCCTATCATTTTCATAGCGCCTCATCCTGAAATCGTCAAGTATCAAGATCATCTTGTGATACTTGTGATACTCATTTGCGGTCAAACCATATGTCCGATACTGTACGTTGAAATACACAATGTAATAAAGGTACAATTGAAACTTCTATCTCTGAATCAACATGACTACGCTCGGCCGTGCTCTGTTCCTCTGTTAGCGGCCCATGTATCCGCTCCCTGTATCAACGGAACAGTAAGCGTACATTTCGTCCCTATATTGCATGGCTCACCTTATGATTCTTAGTTCGGTAATTCTTTTGACGTCTGGTGAACCATTCCCAAGAGGTAACGCCGGGACCGAGAGCCTTCTGCCTTTCCGGTGAGAGTTTGTTGAAAGCTTCAGAGATAATTGGACTTTCAAGGAACGGCAAAAGAGGGGCATTGTCTGCAGGCCTTGTGAAGTAAACCTGGGACCATCGGTCGTACTTCGATTGCGATCCGGGAGGAGGGCTGATATCGAATGAGCAAAGTTACGAATACCAAGATGAAATCGAAATCTGGTGCGTACACGACACGGTGAATGTTGGAATTAAGCAAACCTCCGCTAAACATAGTAAGGGTGTCTCCGACGTTGCAAATCATATGTCCTGGCAATGGCTGGAAAGAGAAATATTTAGCTTGAGGGCGAATTATTGTGAACTCATCGTACCCTGACGTAAGACCATTCAGCAGTCCCAGGTGGGAGAACCTGTAGTCCGCCGAGATTATTCACCAAGAGACTCAAGGTTCCGAAGTCAGTGTGACCGCCAATGGCAAGTTTACCCGGTGTAAGGTTGGCAGGAGCCTTTATCGTTCGTGTTTCGCTCGCGCTGAAATCGTTGCGTCCATGTAACTTAGCCAGTGTTCCTTCCGGCAATCCGAGTTTCTTGTTGAAGATTTCAATCATGGTGTTGCTGATATCCACGCACTTCTCGACGAAGGGCGTGACAACGGGGCCCATAAGGTCGTTGATTACCGTGGGGTATTCTCTACGGGATACTTTGGGGTATGAAAGGGCGTCATCTTTGGCGACATTGACACCTTCGACGGGATCGGGGTTACCCGCAGCGTCGACGATGTAATGGCCGACAGCTTTGTAGCTGAAGAGTTAGATTTGAATGAATGGTCTTCATCAGATATGCATCGTCTAAGCGTACCCGAAGGAAAGACCTTCGTCTCCCTGTTCGTATTTCATCTTCTCTTCCAAAGGCAACTTGAAGACCTCCTCACCCATACCCCACATAGCAACGAAATCCTGCTCAGCCCCGTGGTTTTTCAAGCTGTTGACGTTAGCTGAATATCTCTGCGACATATGCTATGGTCGTCGGTACTTACTACCAGAAACCCAGCGTCGTTCCGGCCTCCCATAGACGGTTGATCTCTGTCTCGTCACCCGCCTTCAACAGCTGGTAATCGATCACAAGCAATGGATGTGCCTCTACGTTGGAGGGCCATTCTGGAAGTTCTTTGACGGGCACTGGCATGATTGTAGCGGGAATGTGCTGATTGGAAAAGAAGAAATGCAAACCCCAGGTTAAAAGGCGGCTTTTATAATAAACATCTTTCCCGGTAGTTCAAGCTCTTGATGAAAAGATCCAACAGACATTGGCTTTCCGAGCGTAGTCGGGTCAATGATGAAATGCATATGATCAACCACCTTCGAAATTTTTCCACTTCCAAAAATGGGCGCTTCATTTGGTTTTTGTCAAAATCCAACCCTCCTTCTTGAGCTTAATTGTCGGAAATTAAGCCAAATCCCAGCCTGAATGGTCTCCTGAAATATCTTCCTACCGGGGTCTTGCCTGTGAACGCAAAAATACGATGCCCGACGACGCAGAGTAAATGGAAGCCCCAGACTCGTGCTATACGATAGTGTAGTGTATAAGTGCTACCCCAGGTGAATCTGGTGTGAAATCAGAGCTGGGTTGAAAGTAAAAAATATCGTCCCAATATCACTTCCTCCTGGCAATGATTTGGTACTTTTCCGGTTTGCAACACCGAAGACCGAGTTTTTCACGGGTAACAAATTCCCCAAAGACTTCGTCATTTACCAGATCATGTGTGGACATGGTTTATTAGGTAGACGGTTGAAATTCTCTGAATTTACCCCACAACTTCCCGTAAGTCCGGCTCAATCATCTCCTCTTCTCGGAACTTGATCAAGTGATTTAAAAATTGACCTGAAGACGGTCTTCAAGGTTATCAGCATTCGAAGTCAGACTCGAACCCTCCGGGAACAAAAGTTAGCGACGAAGCAGAGGCTCTCATAGCGGAAACGCCAGACAAACGTTGACTTCATTTTCGAAGCTTCTCTTCCGCAGAATCATCAGGATAAAGCTGCCACAGACGATGGGGAATCAGAAAAGCTGTCGATGTTGTAGATTCTAGCATTACACTCGCCTTCCCTGGATTGAAGAGACCGAGAGGGTCTATCGCCCTTTTCACCGTTTTCATGAGTTCTACTGTGCCAGGGCCAAGCTCCTCGACCAAGTACTCCTTCTTTCCAATGCCGACACCGTGTTCTCCTACAAATGGAATTAACCACGTTCAGACAGCTAAAGTATGGCACCCTTCACCTGTACCTGTCAAGGGAATCAGCCAGATAAGAATACCTTTTGCATATGCATAGGTCAATCTAACTCACACGTCCCATCCAATGCGATCGCTCTGTGGACCATCCGAGAGACAACCTCCCTCGCAATTTTGAGCTCTTCCTCGTTACGAATCAATAGCGCCGCATGAAAATTGCCGTCCCCGACATGTCCCGCCATGGGGGCTATTAAACCAGTCGATGCGAGGTCTTTCTTCGTCTCGTACACGAGCTCAGGTAATTTGGAAACAGGAACACTGTGCAGTAAACATTGCGTTAATTTGAGCTCAAGAAGCATGTATGATTAAATATGGAACAAACCAAACGTCGGTACTCCAAGCTCGACTCCCGCTGACAAGTGCTAAGCAAGCATACAACGCATTCTTTCGTGTTTCCCAAAGATCTTCGGCTTCTTGATCATCTTTCGCATATTTAAACCCGAATCCTCCATGTCTGGCCACGATTTTTTCGACCACTCGGCCAGACTCTAATAATGATGCCTTATTGTGTCCTTGGAGTTTGAATAGGAGTGTATCCTTCTCTGGCCAACTGTTCTCAGACTGGCTATACTGATTTAGAGCATGCATGCATAAGTCATCCAAGAGTTCGACACATTCTGTATCTCCAGGTCAGCGGGCAAACCCGTCATATAAGATTACACGCACGAATACCAACACCTGAGAGCGTCACTTCGCGAACTGCCTCAGTTGCTTTTCGAACGTCCGGAAAGTGGACGACAGCGACGGCTGTTGGAAGCACTGGGGTCAAACGTATCGTGACTAGAAATGTTGGTTAGGATATCTATTACTTACGAAGAGTCTCCTACCTTCTGTCACAATTCCTAGTGTGCCCTCCGCTCCAATGAACAATTTCGTCGTATCAAACCCAGCGGACGACTTTCGGGACCTCCGGCGCGTCTTGATTACCTCTCCAGAGGGTAGTACGACAGTCTGATTAGTCTGTCAACCTTAGCATATACGAAAGGAATAGTACTACTGACTGCATTCAGAAACCACTCTGCCTTCCCAGTTCCGTATCTGACAGCATTCGCTAAATCGAATTGAAGTCAGTGATAGCTTTGAGGGAATAGATCATGGATGTTGTTGTAGACTCACTTCCAGAACAGCCAGTACTTAACATTCCACCTATTGTGGCCGTTGGCGCAGGGTCAAGCTACTTTGAGGATGAGTGTTAGACTGGAAGGCGAAGAACGGAAATATATACTGGAAAGAAAAGTGGTATCTCTATGAGATAGACAGCTTTTAGCATAGGATTCCCAAGAGGTTGTAATGACTGGCCTTTTTCGCGTAGAGTGTCATTAATGTCACTCCAACAAACACCAGGCTGGCATACAAGGTCGGAGTCCGCCTCTACCATACTTTTACAGTATTGTTCGGAACAGATGTGGATACGCGTACCATGTATCTCAATGATTTTATTCATACGCGACATATCGAGACATATACCACCGGAATGATACTGGTCAGGATATCAATCAAGTCAATAGTTCTTCAAAATACACACAGACCATGTATGTCACGTACCCCGCGGAAGTGGCCTTCCAGACTAGTTCCTCCAGAATAAGCTATTATAGGCATGCGATATTTAGTAGCTATATGAACCACTTTGACAACATCTTCGGTGCATGTTGGGTACATAACCACGGTGTGAGGAGTCCCTATACATAAGGTTATCTCTGCCCGTAATCCAAAACTCACTTGTACTCACCTAAGTGATAATCATTTACAGAAAAACCATGACTATAGAGATCATCCGCGTTTGTCGATACGGCGTCTTCATCACCTGCAAACGTCTTCTTCAGTTCTTCGATAGCCCGAGCATAGTCCTCGCGGGACCCGTATTGAGGCTTCACCAGTGAAGCTGAAGCTGAAGCGTCGCGTCGATTAGCAAGTGAGTATCCTACGAAACCACTAATCAACGAAGCAGCTGAAAGTAGGGCAAGCGTCTTTGACAAAGAAGTGCTAGTACTAGCTGTAATGCTTGAGAAATTCCGACTAGATAGAGAACGTCTGGTTATAGCTGGATTGTTAAACAGCGAGAAGAGCTGTCGAGTTCTGAGTCCACTCTTCGAAGCGATGATCCTTAACATTGCACAAAGAGGGGAAGAGGATGCTTGAGGGCCAGGCAACTGACAGATGTTCGCCTTTTGTTTTGACTACTCTAAGTGGTATTCAGATGATTGATATCGGGTTCCCTATGTCTCCGTGCAAGGCCGAGATGTGATGAGAGGGAATGTAGTGAGGAAACGTAGTGATGAGAGGAAATGGTTGACACCGAGGGAGTTGAAACGAGAAGACATCAACGAACTGATCAAATTCTTCTTCAACTTGCTTGAAACCCAGTCTGAAATCACTCCATTATGCAGGTAGACCATATTTGAATGAACACCACACAGATGCAAGTATGGGCCACTGGGAGAGAAATGAATATGTTCTCATTCAGAAACTCTGGGCAACGTGAGCGTGATTGGAATTTCGGGCCGAAGAGGCCGAAATTGAGTTGTAAGATATTCAAAATCGAGGCAACTGATTTCAGAAAATGCAACATAAATTGAAAGTTGTACAGCTTGCATGGCTAATTGAATACAATGGATACAATGGATATGTGTATAATGTACAAGAAGTAGTGAAGACGGATTTAGTAAGCAATATCTAATAATTATGCGTGATAAACGATCAGACTTTCATCAGTGTCTTCTGCGTATCATGATGCTGGCGCGAGTGGATGTTATCGTTCATATATTTCATCCATTTTCGTATGCGCAGGTGAAGACTTGGGTTCGTTGTAGTTTGGCATGCAGGAATCTGCCCACTTGTGTTGCTGATGAGAGTCGACGTACTGGCTGAAGGTATGGGATACGACTTCAGCGCGTCTGATTTTGACCGCAGATGTGCTTTTGGATCGATCACGATTGCGGTAGGCACGTTCGCGGGTGTGCGTGGAGATGAGCTGCTTTCTGACGAAGAGGGGCTCGAAGATTCGAATCCAGGGCAATCGTCGGGCACAGCGGTCATCGTCGTGTGATCTGATCCTGGAGAATTTGAACAATCTGTGTGTGAGACCGAATATGTCAACTCCGACTCAAGCGAACGACAAAGGACATCAAGGGGAGAGAGTAGTTCGACAGGAGAATTATCGTGGGGGGAACGGTCGCATGTACTGCGGGGAGGAGCGTAGACACCCAGAATCCCGGCGAAATGACCCCAGATATCCTGCTCTCGGATAGTTAAATTCCACTGCAGAGCAGCAAGAAAGTCATCCTCAACAAGACTAATATCTTCTGCACCGAAGTATGGTATACACGCTGCCCATTCTGTATTCTTTTGCATCGCGTCATCATCGAGATACTAAATTATCCTAGTTAGATCAAATTGAGCTTGGGAGTGGGAAGAGGCACACCTTTGATGCGAGGATCAATGCACCAAGGAAAATTCGCTCATAGATGGCGAACTTATTGCGCAGTACGGCACGGAGTTTTTGGGGATTGGCTTTAATTTCGTCGATGTAGACGAGCAAGGAAAGTATGACCGGGGTTGTGACTTGAGCCCGGATGAGGACGATTGAAACAAACGCAGTAAAGTCGTTAAGTTCTTGGATACGACGAGCTTCCCTTTTGCGATGTGATATTATAGGTTGTTGACCTAGAATGAGGTCAATGGCATCCGCTACGCAATCCACAACATAGTCTAAAGGCGAAAAGTTATTCGTCGGTTTCCTGCAAACGTAGTAATTACTCACTGTAAATCTGCTGTGATGGCTTCACATCAACTATCTGAATTAATGACGGAGAATGCATCGAAGATACAAGGTGTGAGTTGCGTGAAAACATTTTGTTGAATATGAGGTTGGTTCGATTGTTGTATCGATTGTGGAAACTTATCCTAGCTTTTATACATGACTGGTTCGAAAAGGAGTATCCTAGATATCACTGCTGCGAATCAGGGTGCGGTTGACGAAGACAGAACTTGTGAGACAAATTGCTGAGCCACAACTCGGATAGGGGCTGAAAATTTCCTTTTCAGACTGCCACTTAGTTGCTGCGTTTTTACTGCCAAGTCTGCGCGCATTCTCATCGATTACTATGTCGCCCTTGTCCATACACCGTGCCCCAGTTTCAGTTAAGTCGGCTTATTGACTCGCATATTCGTGAATTTGCGGAAAAGAGGCGACGAGACTTCTGATACAGTGGCAGGAGTAAGTAAAAGGGGGTGATGTACAGAACTCGCTGAGAGTCAGGTTTCCAAAACAAAAACACGAAAATAGTCTTACCTATTAGATACTACGAGACTTGGGTTTGTTGAGTCGCGACTAGGTAATCAGGACAAGGACAAAACACTCTACCGGACGTCGAGACTCGAGGCTTAAACCGGAGGAAAAGGAATTGTCATGGAGCTGAGTCGTCCCAAAGAAACCGGGGTCGTGTACGTTGTTCAAAGTTGGTAAGGGCTCAATATAACGGACTGAGGAAGGCTATACAATGACAATGGCTGTAAGGGGTATTCCTGCGACAAGTACCCGCATCTTATCACACCTCGGGCGCTTATTCCTTCTGCTCGAAATCCGTGAGGGACGGTGCTGCCGGCCAGGGTTGATAATATTGAGCGTTAAAAGCAAGATTGGCTTCCAGTTTCCCGAGGTCAACTTACCGAAAGTACCAAAGAGATATCGATATCGATATGAGATAGTAAACCCCCGGTAAGTAAGTATTCTTCAACTTTGCGCTAGTATTCAAATGCCGCCGTAAACTAATATCATTCCAGACTAGTGTTAGTGTCGAGTGTAATACACTGTAGATCCTAGTTTACAAAAAAAATGATTTTGTGAACTCATATAAATTCCGAGTGTTTAGTATTCAAACGTCAATACGCCATGGCTTAAAAATCACTAACAACAAATGGTACAGTATCATACTATCTGGTAACCATCATATACCATTGAAGCGGCGGCAGTGGCTCTTGACGCACAGTATGAAAGAGTACGAAAAACCGAAGCATACCGCAAATACTGATCACAGATTCACTGGATTGGGAATGTAAGGATAGGGTCTCCGGGACAGTTGGCTGGGTTACTAAGTATGCCCTAAGTTTGTGAAATGTGAAAACGAAGGTTTACCTGTTGAACGATTCTGAAACCCGGATGGACTACTACGCACCTTACAGTTACCGGTGTTCACAACAGTCCGCAAACCCATCCGATGCATATTCAAAGTTCAGGGAAGGGTATACTGTACTTGTCTTGGCCTGGATACCCTGCGGAAATCCGTCACCTCATCTCCGTTGAGCGGTTGTGATTTATGAACAGCGCCTCGACGGAAGTAGAGTTGTAGCAATGCGGAGACCTCAGCTCAGCTCGTCGCGTCCGAAACTGGATGATCCATTTTATACTTACTTAAAGTTGGAGTACGTAACAATCGAGCAACTGGTTGTAGCCGCCTGGACGGCTTTAGGGTAGGTCAGTTCGTGACAGCATCGAATGTTAGTAGTTGAGTATTAATCTGTATTAGTTCTACAAAGTGAACGACCAAGTATAAATTAGGAATATAAAACGAATGATTCTGTGGGTGGATGTGGATACTAAAAAGATAAACAAAGACACAGAGCTCAGATAGGTATTCTCGATCGAAAATTACAAGTTATATTGGGATTGTGACGACAAAGGTTGTACGAGAACGTTCAAAGAATGTGGTGAAAGTTGTTTGTACAAAAACAACATCGATGGAGGGGAGACAAACATGGTAGAGGTAAACAGGTCAAAGTGGGGGTTGATAATGGAAGCAGGGCTTTTGGTAGTACAAGAACATATAAATATGTATGTACGCGAGGAGCGCAAAAGGCGATATACGAGATTGACAACAATAGAGAAAGTAGTGCAGGGTAAAGATTGCAAGTGGTCGAGAGATAAAGGGCACTGAAATATGAGTGTTGGAGTTTTTGAGTGCCAGCAAGAAAGGAAAAGAGATAGCCGAGTAATGGTACAAAAGATACACAAAAAAAATGATTAGTGCTGAGCGAGGGCAAAGCTAAGTAGACAATGTATGGCGAATGCGAATAAATGAACCAGGCAACGAACGAATTGAGCAGGGATTGTTCAAAGCGAGCTGATGATTGTACACTGCAAGAGACAAGAGGCAGGAAAAATGTGGATTTACGGGCGGAACAGTGAAACGATTAGCAGAATTATGCAAATGAAACGAGCGAGATAGTGTACCATATAACGAGAGTGAAGCTAATTCAAATAAAGATAGCGATAGGAAGACAACAGTGGTTCATACAACAGCAGAGATCTCGATGAAGCTACTCCATTGGAGCCATTCATCTGTTTTCCTGAGGCTGGGACTGGGCAAAGGCGACGTGACATCCTTCGGCGACGACCAGGATAGTCGTCTCGATGAAGAAGAGGAAGTTCCACGATGTGTCGAGTGCTCAAAGTCCATGAAACTGGTGTACTCTTTCGGAGGAGCATTTGAAGGGAACATCGACATCGTCTTGCTGCGCACCTTGGGCTCAGATTTAGTCGAAGAAGGGTAGCCGTAGCTCGACTTGGAACGAGCTTTGGACCTATGGCGCTGCATCCGACTCGGAGCCGAATGAGAAGATGTCGAATAAGAGAAGGAACGGGAATAGGCATGAGATCGAGATGGACTCAAAGGAAGGATGTCTTCCTCGTCGTCATCATGCTGAAGAGGAGTTGAATATGAATGACGGTGTGTTGAGCTAAAGTCGATGTCGAGATCAACAAAATCCGCCTCTTCGTCAGAGTGCATATCCCACTCGTCTTCGGAAGAATCTTCGTCGTCAGACAAGGACATGAAGTTGCTTATGTTCTCTTCCTTGATACTGCCAAACTTGAATGAAGCCAAAGCGGCTTGCGACCGACCTTCGAGTCGGGCCAAGGCATCGGATCGTTTGGTACGGCGATAATTGGTGGATACAGTGGATACAGTGGTTTTAATAGATGTGTTGCGAGTAATATTAGAGGTGACTAATGGTTTCGAAGGACCAGCGACAGAATTGGTGTGAGAAGCAGGAAGAAGAGTAGAAGAAGCTCGACTGGTAGCGTTTGACGCTGGGAGCGCAGGCAATGCGTCGGCATACTTGGGCATTGGCTTCTGAGATGGCAAGTTTTGCAAAGATGGACGAGAACGAAGTGTATGGAGAGATGGAGCACTATGATCGTTGTCAGAAAAACATCGGTATCAAGCAAGAAAATGCAGCGTACCGTAAAGATCCGGCGCCAGCTAGGTCCAAAGACAAGAATGAACGTTCTTTGTGGAATTGAGCAACATTAGTGGTAGAAGAGGTATCTGGGAGACTACCTCGTCGACGGAAGTCGACTTCGTACAGAAAGCCGTCCTGGCCTTCATTGTTGGCATTGTTGGCACTGGCGGCGGCTGAAGGCAACAAGCCGGACATGAAGAACTGGGAATACGGAGAGCCAGTACGAAACATTTGTGGAAAGTGGGGGTTCAGGTTGAACTTGAGGGAGCTATAAGTAACCGTCCAAGTCCCGTTCGGTTAGTCGCGCCACAAAGAATCTATACACACGAGGGCCCAAGCCACAAGAAAAAATTCAGTCAAGTCAATGTCAAGATCATATCGGGTGTTTTTAATAATATCGTGCGAATATTTGCTAGGCGACCAGCTGAGTCACAGCTTCTTTTTTAGGCGTACCTGTCACAGGACTCATAGTGATTTGGACGCGTTCCGACTTGGCGAATCTCCCGTACCCGACGCGCTCGCCCTTTGTCAAGGAGACGTCCTAGGTTAAGAAATCCTTTCAAGATGCAAAAGGTTTTCTATATACTACTTGGAAAACTGAGCCAAGTGATTGCAGCGCAATTTGCTACTTAGGGGAGGTGATGATCTTCGGTAATTGATCATATCTTCGTTGCATCTTCCCGCGAAAAAAAGAGCCATTGTTCTCATTGTTGAAACAAAGGCCAATTGGGTCCCACATTGTCACATCGCTCCTGAGTGCCAGTCGAGCTGGCTTCTGTATTCCGTCCTTCTCCGTATCACAGCCGAACATGACTCTCCAACCTTCGTACATACGCCACCAGCGTTCGCGCATCAAACGCGCATGCAATTCCAGCGTGAATTTCGCCTGGTAAACTCGTGGAGAGCCTAGAAACTCTCCTAAAAAATCATTATCACACGTCGGGAACTGATTTTTCCGTCCCCGTTTGTGACTCGAGGCCTCTGAATCCTGTGCAAATTTGCCCATATGTTCAAATCACCCTCGCTTACCTGCGGCCGTATTTCCATATCTTCGCAGTCTCCCGGAATTCGTCCCGAAGGTTCAAAGGCTAAACCTTGGAAGATATGCTCCGCGCAGCTTGTCTTTTTTTTCGTGACTAACATTTGGTCTGTTTCCCTCCCTCATATCTGTGAACCACCTAATAGCTGGATATAAGCTGTAGATCTGGAATGATACGTTATGGTACGATATATGTACACGGCAGAGAGCGCGTCATTGACGGGGAGGAGTTCAGAAAGCTTCAGGGTTGTCAAAACGCATAGAATACTGGCTCAATACTTCCCAATGCAGATAAGTACCAGTTGCTTTGACACTCCTAAGGTGGAATTGTGGGACTTGCGGAACTCGAACACGACATTCCTTGCCGGGCAGGGGCCCGCCGCCACAGGCAACTACCACAGCTCTAATCAGCTATCAGCTTGCAACATTTAGGCTGAGTTACTTACGCCAAATATGTATTGGCGGTTTTCCTTCCAAGTAAGGTTTTCCTTGAAAAGGTACGACCAAGCATCAGCGCGCTGGTACCAAGGAAGTGTTGACATTTTTCCTCGCAATCGGATGGATCTCATAGGAGTTCAAGCAAATGACTCTATGGGACCGTTAGGCCGCACCGGTAAGTTCTGGCAAGATGTGGTACGACGACGCTGATGATAATTCGAAGGACAGAATGCAAGATCCGTTTATGTAATCATTTCGTGTATATGTTTTTCGCCCGCCAATCAAAGCATCATTTCGATGCAATCCAGAGGATGGTGTCGGATCGTCTACCAATGCACAAAGGCGTCTAAACTTCATTTTCAGTGAGTAAAGTTCCTCAAAATTCTCTCTCCATCTCATACCACCTGTCAAAATTATCAGCTCGGTATTCTCATATCGGTATGATACACATGAACGCGACACACTTGCAGTCTTATTGGTTTCGGTGATTCCAATTTATGGGCGTTGATCCTACATGAGTATTCACAGATATTCATCTCAAGCTGCACAGGGTGTGACACTAAAACTCAATGGCAAATCCCAATGAATGTCCAATCTATCGTTTCAGTACTTTCGTAGTCGATAGCTCAGGCGAACTGTCTTGACTCGTCCGGCGCGAGACTGGAATTTCTGTGAGTGACGCGTCGACCGCGGTGTCGTGACATCACGATGCGAAAACCATTCCTTCTGTGCACAATCAAATTAGCAGTTTTGATTTCGGAGCCGCGACAGGTCAAATTAGTGGGCAGCTGTCATGAACAGAAATTTCGACGGAATCGGTGAAGGTGTAGAAGTCCTTTTATCACCACCCCTACCACGACAACCCCATCCTTTTGACAGCCTTCAATCAATTGTAGATCTATTCGCGAATGTTCATATTTAGTCCGTATCTTTCGCTCTCTTCTCAGAAGGGTTTCACCATGCAAGTCTCAACTCTCCATTCAGCCTTGTAGGACTCTGTGGATTTCAGGTCTCTGGGAAGGGAAACACTTATCTAAAACCAAAACTGCCAGTAACGGTCAAAGAGTGACGGTCAAAGAGGGGCCATAGAACTCATCCAGCCGATCCGAGTGCAAGAGCTCCAGGAAAAGCTCAATAATTGCACGACGTCAATATTGACGAGTCAACTGTCGTTTATTAACGAGTATCATAAGCCTTCACTGATCTCAAATGCAACTAATGAATCAAAATTCAGATTCTGTAGTCCTCATACTATCTCCGCAAATGGCGTATCTCATATCTCAACTCGGGTGGCATGTAGATCGCCGTGCTCATATATGGGTTGTCGAGCCGAGATTAGGAAAACGGAAATTGAGTGGAGGTAAATTGTGTAACAGTTGCCCACTAAAGATTGAGCAGCAGACAGACAAAAAGAAACTATGCCTCCTGCCAGTCGAACTACATCGCAACCTTTCCACAACACATCATCAGCACGACTGGTAGAAAACCACAAGACAAGCTCGCTGTATTGCGCGCGGCGGACTCTGTAGCTCTGTAGCTCCAGCGTGAGAGCATTCGCATACTCGCGTAAAATGAAGTGCACGGAGATCCTGTGAGTGTGGGCACAAAGGACGTTTCAATCTTCAATCTGAAAGCAGAATCGCGGATACATTGTACGCGTTAACCGTTTGTAGACTATGATCAACCGGTAGTGGTTACTTTGCAGTCGCAGTGATACTAGACAAGATATCAAGATATCATTACACGCTAAAGGGGAAGAATTGCATTCTGGACTCACCATAGGCATGATTCCTCATCCTTTTCAATCCAAAGCCTCCTTTCACGTTTTCTTATCAATAGATTGCTCAACTGATGTATGCTCCGTATATTCTTCTTCGGGATCAACATTGAGTGAAGCTGCGACAGTCATAAGCCTGTATTTCGAGATCAGTCGTTGTCGTCATCATTAGAGGTGCTATACACACATTGCCGCATCTAGTCCGACAAAAGTCCGCATGGCGTCCAAATCCGTTTGAAGGAGCTCGCAAAGATTAGACGTCTGGACTAATGCTCTGTTCATTCGTCCAAAACTGCCTGCCAGTTGAGTGTAGAGACGTTCTTTGGCTTGAGTGGCACCTGTGGGCACTTGCCCAGAGCTCTGCATCAGAGGAAAATACTCCAGGCACTAACGCTAGGTGAGGGTTTGATGAAGGAACCCCTAGGAACCCTGAAGTTGAAACTCGAACAAATTAACTTATGTAAAGTGTTGATCAGGCGCTAGCGTTAGCATCAGCTTTGGCATTACCCATTTAGGCACTGGGCCTCGCGGAGTTATACGATAGTGGTAACAAGTAAATCATAAATTAGTACATTAAGCAGAAAAATCTAGCTCGAAGATAGATGCAGTCCATTGACTTGAAACACTCCATGAGAATGTTCAGTGCAAGTGAAATCGCTCCAAAAGTCCAGAAAGCGGGCTTTGCGACGCTGCAGTTTGCTGTGATGGCGGGTGAGGGGAATAATCTGGCGGATGTGAATCCATCGGCTCCGATGTTGTGGTGGCAGAATGATTACGAGGTGGAGGCGGTGCAACGTAAACCATGGGGTTGTTGAGTTGTGACGGAGAAGGCGAGGGCTGATGAGGATGGACTTGGTGGGACCGCACATGAGGAGGAGAATGAGATCTGGAAGGAGAATTTCGATGGAATAGTTTGGATTTGGGTCTTGCTGGTGATACCGATGACGAGGCTAAGATGGATACATGCGATTAGGAGTGGGTCCATTGGAAACAACGGAATGAATACATACTGTCTTTCTTTCTGGATAAAGACTCATCTTCGTTCTGTGCACCGCTAGGTTTGAGGGGTTGGAGCTCCGGCATGGGTATCTTACTGAGATGAATGCATAAACTGTTGGGTGGAATATAAGCTGCTGGCTTTTTCCCTTTGTTAGCATCGTCCAAGTTGATCCTCTTCGGCCCTTTCTTGACTTCAGCGTCGTAGATCACATATTGGTTGAGATCGTCTTCCAAACCTACGAGACTGTGAATTCTCGGACAAGAAGGGAAGACAAATAGATCATACCAGCTCTGTGTCGTGTTCGCTTGGTTTCTTCGGCAACCTGTACAACTTTCTGTACCTCTAAACTGGTATGTGATTTGATCATGACGAACAAGACTGCATCGTCCTGATATTGTGGCTAATTGATTGAACGGTCTCCAAAGCACATATGTGACACACCTGAAGAAGATTCCAGCAATACTGCGCATAATCATCTACACTGCCCTCAGCTTCAACTGTGACCTCGTTGAACTCTCCTCTGATGGCATGCAGTTCTGCAATGCGATCTACACCAGTCTTGGGCTCAGGTCTGGGAGGTGGCGCCGGCGGCTCTAGAAGAATGGGAGCGTTTACTGAGGGTGTCGGCATTGGCGAAGGAGTTTCTTTCGGTGAATGATAAACGTCATTTGAATCGTGGAATGTTAACAGAGCAGTCAATATAACGATTTCAAGACCCTTGCGATCGTCAATCTCAAACCTCGAGATATGTCAGAGCAATGTTTAGTCATTTTTGCTGGATAAGAGCACACCTGTTCAGATTATAATCAAGGACTTGTATGGAGGTGCTCTTTAACCGACCTGCGGGCTCCTTTGTGATAGCAACTAATACCGGAGGGTCAGGCTTTCGAATCAGATAACATTCTTCCCGTTTCCATTCGAATTCGTGGCTGTGATATTACAGCAGATTAGATTGTGGTTTTATGATCTTTGAAGACAGAGAGTACTTTTCCCAATGAAAAGACCATTTGAAGGACAGTGTCCCAGTGAATTTGAGTTCTACGACGATAGTTGGGTTACAGAGCTCCAAGGTTTTTATTTTGCTGGTTGCATTCGGAGCACTGGCAGTCACAAGTAGAGATTCCGACATGAAATCTACAAGGAATGATTATCGAACTTTTTGTTCGTATACATTCAAGACGCACCGTACACTTCTGCTTTGTATATCGGCCCTGGAATACGCTGCTTTCGGTAGTGTATTCGGCCAGTAGACTCCACCAAATCCACCACATTTGGATCAGCTGTACTGGGAGTTACGATGAGAGTAAAGAGATTTTGATCTAAAGACATCAGGATTTGAACGAATAAAGTCAACTTCCATTGACAGTGTATGTAAGAGAAATAGACGCCCGCAGCAGCAACCTGTGCGCATTGCAACCTGCCACTGCGGAGCGATGGATGGTGTAAATACTGTAACAATGCTCGGCATATTTCGGTATGTTCTAATTGTTGATTCCACGTACTTAATGGTCAATGAATGCAACAGCACCAGGATGTTCATGTGTAAAGGTGATCACACACTTCTCAACTTCTCAACCTGCTATTAAGGTTGTCCCCGAGATACAAGTACGTCTTCATCTACACTATGCTATAGGTCGGTGGACTAGTGTGGAGCAGGGTGGAATTTACTACCGCTTTTCACAGGCAGAAGCTCGGTCTTATCGAACTAAAGATCGAGAAACTCTTTGTGAGCACGTCCAATGGCACGTTCAACTCTTCTCATGTCCGTTTAACTTTCACATCGTGGTACTGGCAAGCTCAGCGATTATTCTTTCCCTCATCTTTGTGACCTCTTCTTCTTCTCGCTGAGTCTTCGACTCGCTCCAAGTTGATTGGTCCTCATTTCCGTGACCTTGAACCTTACTGAAAACGCGCAAAAATTGTGGATCCGGATAGAATATCATATCACAACCCAAGGATTGGGAGGCCTATGGCTTAAAAGCGCAAAACAACATTGTTCAGGTGAAGAAATATTGTACGCTGCGAGACCTTACTTTTCCTAATGGGTTCTCACATGACTTGACAAACTCTTTCAATTCCTGCTTAGAGGCACAGAAGAAGTTAATGATACACATACAAACTCTCAGGAATCAACGTAACACAGAGGAGGACAGAATACGAGTTGAGACAACACTCAGTCAAAATTCAGAACGATGGCAGCTGCAATGGATGTACATAGACATCGATGACAAATTCAAGAAATGGATTCACGTACCTCGGAGTGCAAACTGACTCTCGCGGTCATTGTGGGAGAAAACAAGATGAATTCGGGAAGGAAAACGACGCTTGATTAGAACCCCAGTTCCTACAACATAAAGGCTTCCGAAAGGTGTCAACGTCGATGAACACAGCGCGTTGAGAATTGAGAGATGTTGTATGATAGGAAGACAAAAAATACGACATGATAAAATTAGTCCTGGCATCACCACGATGCGGTGCCTCTTCGCTTTCCTTCTCACTTCCCGAGTGCCCCGTAATCTTTCATCAGTTCTGATGTTATCTACCTTTAGGTAAAACAGAAGACTCAAGAAATAGCCATAGGTACGACAGGGTACGACTCGCCGCTGGTCTACCTGAAAGCAAATTTGCTTTGAATGGCTATAAACAATCTATAACTCCTGGCATGGCGGAGTTACAGTGTCGTGTTCGTCGACGTCTGTATGTTCTCGGTGTATTCCAGGTCTTCTAAAGAATACGCCATCCACGATTCGTGTATGGAAGCTCATCGTACCAAAGGCCTCGAACTTTGGCCAAGACTGTCCGCTCAACATTCTCAAAGAACTCCTAGGTACCGGGCTCTTCAATTCGCCTGTCAGATTAGCTTTGGATTAGCCACTAGCCCCGAAACAAGAAGGTATGGCCAAATTTGCAACATTTGTAGAAGGTTAAACGAAAGTTTTGGATACAGAGTGGGTCTGCATTTGATACACGTGTGTACTTCTTACTGAATCTCTTCTTCACCCTCAAAGAGAAAAAGGTTTGCTCAACCCTTGTTATATGTGAATGCGATCTCTGAGATTTTGTAGGTCCGTATCGAGTAGTTCCGCATCGAGAAACCTTCAACATGTCGCAAATGACGGGGACCTCACAAAGTCGTGGCGTCGAGGGACTGTGAAATAATCTTCACTGATCGATCGAACGACAAGCATTTGATACTCCATTACTACTTTTCGAACAATTACCCCCGGCACATGCTATTCACTCAAAGTTTGCTTGCGGGTAAGCCTTGAACTTGATTTGTATAAGCTGTCCTCTTAAATACCGCACCGTCGCAGGACATTTTGTAGAGTCCACCCTCGACGAAATGTCCAGTTTCAGTAGCCTGAATGCGACCTCAGCCCATTTTCATTCTAACCAATACCAGCCGTACATTGATGGAATTACAATGCCAATCCCGGGACTTGATAACCATGTCTATCCTATCGGCAATGAATCCAAAGGCCAAGCTCTTTATTTCGAATATGGCCAATGGAGAACTCAAACTATACGAGCTGAACTTCATGAATTGCAGCACGCTAATATGGGTCGAAAGTCAGCTTTTTCTAGTATTGTCTCCGTTCTTACCTTAGATTTTCTCAGATACGCTGAAGTGGACCGAAGATCACTCGACCCACCCCCTGTCGTAGCACTTCGCCTATACCAACTCGTTCAGACGGGCCCATATAATTTCCAAGAGATTGAAATCATCAATTATGAGTAAGTGGCACAAAGTTTAGCACTGTCCCTTCAAGGTTGACACCTTATGTTGGCAATAGAGACATCGAAATTACAGGTCTATTGTGTACCGCGGAGCTCATACCAGTCAATGAAAAGCGCAGTGAACATCATTATGACCTTCACACTGATGGTTCGTACGAATATAACAGTGATCATCACATGTCTACCAACTCCGACTATCTTCCTTCTCTCGCTCAACATGATCCAGTACCTGAGTCAGAAGTGGCCCGACTGACTACAAAGGTTCTCATTGGATCCAAAGTAGTTCAGCCGCACATCATAAATCATAATGGTCGGCAAAAGATGCTCTTTGTGTTTTCTGTGAGCGCCGAGTGATCTTACCGGTTGGACTAATGTTGAACAACCTCTTCAAACAGGATCTCGCCGTCAGAAATCTGGGTGTGTTCAGACTTCGATATAAGTTCTTTGATTTGTTTTCCGCTGCTCCAGGTAGACACACAAAGATCCAAGCCGAATGCATCGGCGGGAATTTTCGTATCTTCTCCACAAAGCATTTTCCAGGCCTGCAAGTGTCAACGGATCTGACGAAAGTATGGAATTGTCTCTACTCGCGGTAAACCAATGCTGATTTCTCGGCTTCGTAATAGATACTTTCGGCGCACGGAATATCTTTGAATATCAGGAATTCGGAGCGCAGATCTAAGAAACGAAAGAACGGGAGAGGTCGACATCAAATTGACGAAGAGAGGCAGTGAAATAAGTTTTGCTGACTTTTCCAGCTTTTTGTGGCTTTTTTGATGGCTCAACCAAATTATCATCTTCATCCCTCATATGTGGACCTATATGTACACACGACCACGCCTCGTATGTTGTATTCTGTACCAAAGTTATGTTATGGACATCCCACAAGCCACTGGTGCTTTTTGCTTCTCGGGGACTTAATATTGTTTTAAACTGGTAGAATACTTGACTGGTTATGTCCAAAAACAGCGGAAAATGGATCAACTGATGTACGCGATGGTCTATGGACTCGATTACTGCTAATGACGACCAGTCGCCCAAGGAGTTTTACTTTCATTACCAACCTGCTCAGCGGCTCATCCTAGTTCACAGCCAAGAAGGTTTACATATCAAAAGCAGGCTCAACACTGAACCTTGACTTGTCCAATGCCGATTGAACCTGAAAGTATACTTGTCAGTGTTATGTCAATGTTCCCGTGGAATCCAGAGAGAACGCACACAAATTTCCATCGGAGATATCAGAAGTTGCGGAAGCAGCTGGTCTACACACTCCTGAGCTCAGTCTAACTTCGTACCTTGTACCCAGAGCGTTACTGGTTTTTCGATTTGGTCATAATTAAGACAGCCGTCTGACAACTGGTCTATTGCGACAGACAAAATGTTGAACGAATTGCCTTCGGATTTTTCCACTTTCAAGATAAGGTCCAGATCAGGTCTCGTTATTGCTGCAATTCCAGACTACTAGTGCATACTAATAGGGCGATTTGAGTCTACACTATTGATAACGTCGAGTCTTGACAACGTCCTTATGACCTCCGATTGACTTGTCCAGCGGCGCCACACAAGGCCTTGTCGTGGCGTCGTATTTTAGTCGCCAAACAGGTCGTTCGAGGATTGGATAGTAGCTAAATGAATGCACTGGACCGGAAGAGATAGGAAGCACCCCAGTTCCTTTATATGAGGTTAACAGCACCTCTGAATTATTGGGATACCACATTAGTTTCGTGTGTGAAGCATTCGAAAAACTTGAATTCTAGCTTCAACTTGTTCATGTGAGGTTTATGTTCTCTTTTCGCTGGCCCTCAGTTCTATCCACAATTGAGCCGACACACTTCAGAAAGACATTGGAAAGACTGGCCCGGGTGCGCACTGCGATTCTTTATGGCTAAGAGGTGTAAAGGAAAAGGCAAAGCATTAGCCTGAGGCGCCTCGGTCCGGAAGTTCCTAGAGTGTGACGCTTCCGTTCCGTTCCTTCCTCATCGTCACAAAAAAAAACTTGTCCATTTCTCTCACTATCATCCATCCACTCTCAACATAAATAATCTCTGTCATGGGTATCCTTGACATCGTGCCTGTCAGTTTTTCTACAATGATTGCTTCCGATTATTGAGTGATGAGCTGCATCACAGGCTGGTGTTTTGACTGGCGAAAATGTCGTCAAATTGTTCAACTATGCTAAAGAACACAAGGCAAGCAGATCCAATCTGACCACTATCTCGCTCTTACCATTTCTCTCCTTATAGTTCGCTATTCCTGTGTGTAAAAGGCTTCATTGGATGGTGACAGCTGCTAATTTTACACAATGTTGTTTTCGATTAGGCTGTTGTGAGTTGATCTTCCCCCAATGGCTTGACGAAATCACGAGTAATGCCGTACCCACCCCAGAACGTTACTTCCTCTTCTACAGCCAATGCATGTCTAGAAGCCGCACGGTTCGTATCGTTGTATCTTTCGACTGGCACCGTAGCCAAAGTCTTTGCAGAGATATCAAATCTCCTATCATACTCCAAGTCTCTCAAGGGGGTAGCGCATACTTTGCAGGCAAAGGCCTCGCCAATGATAAACAACAAGCATCTATCGCCGGTGCTAAAGCTGCCGCTCTTCATATCCGTACTATCGCCCCCATGTACGGTGTGTACGTATAGGATGAACTTCATTCTTTATGGAAATTGTCTCACTCTGTTCTCCTTAGTCCCGTAGTCCTTCACTCTGATCACTGTGCCGAAAAGCTCCTTCCCTGGTTTGATGGTATGCTAGAGGCCGACGAAGTCTACTTCAAAGAACACGGGGAGCCTCTGTTCTCATCTCACATGCTTGATCTTTCCGAGGAGCCCAAAGAACAAAATATCGCTACTTGTGTCAAATACTTCAAGCGTATGGCCCCGATGGGTATATGGCTCGAAATGGAAATCGGTATCACAGGCGGTGAGGAAGACGGTGTCGACAACACTGGTGTGGACAACGCCCGTTTGTATACTCAGCCGGAGGATATCTGGGATGTTCACAGTGCATTAAGTGCCGTTGGTCCTAATTTCAGTATTGCCGCTGCGTTTGGTAACGTGCACGGTGTATACAAACCTGGAAATGTTAAGCTCCAGCCCGGGTTGTTGGCTAAACACCAGGAATACGCTAGTCAGCAACTGGGAGGAAAGGTGGAGAAACCTTTGTGAGTGTTTATCGCGACATTGGCTTCAGTAGCGAACTTCTAAATGCGAACTCTCAATCAGGTTCCTTGTCTTCCACGGTGGTTCAGGTTCCACCAAGGAAGAGATTAGGACCGCTGTTGTGAGCGGGGTGGTGAAAATGAATGTCGACACTGACACCCAATGGGCTTATCTCATTGGTATTCGGGTATGTGAAGTTTTCCCCAAGCACCTTTTCGAATTGAGGCTCAGCGAACATGGTTTGTTCAGGATTTTGTTACGAAAAATTCCGGGTACCTCCAGAGTCAGGTTGGCAATCCAGAAGGTCCTGACAAACCCAACAAGAAGGCATGTCGATATACTATACTTTGTCTGTCTTCTCGCGATCTAACCTCTATTATTCATAGTACTACGACCCTCGTGTTTGGGTTCGTGAGGGCGAGAAGACTCTTTATGCTCGTGTCAAGGAAGCCTGCGAAGACTTGGGCAACGTTGGACACCTTTGATCATGACTGTATCGAGAACATATATTACTTACCAATTTTGCAAACAAAATGTACCGTCGATGAATATGTAACACATAGATCTTCCTTGTTATATAAGATATCGAAGCATCGAAGTCCTTCGAATCAACACCAGAAGTCTCCTTGTCTTTTACTCTCACGATGTTTTACTATGTCTCCTTCCTTCGGCCACCACCTTTACAAGCTCTACCTTCTTCTTCAGTTAATATCGTACCCCAAATCGCAAACGATCTTCGGACGGAGCTGTTTGGAGACTCGTTGGACATATTCTACTCATGGTATCCGGCAGGGGAAACCGATGAAAACTCTATCGACACCGCTAAACCAGTGAGGCTGACCACCTGGAAGCATACGAATGCATACAAGGAAATCAATGTACCTTTACCACCAGGAGTGCGGGATGGCCAGTCATGGCGTTTAATATTATCTTCCGAGCCGCAGCACATCTCAATTAACTTTCAAGACGCATGCGGACCAGAACCAAAGTTTGGAAAGACTCCGTTCGCGGTTATATCTATGCCGATAAATTTCACGAAACATGCCACTAAAAATTCCAAAAAGCAAGAAAAGATTGAGCGTCGTTATAGCTTCATCGCGCCAAGACTTCAGAATTCTGAGAATTCGAGAGTGAAGTTCACTTTGAAAATCATTGAGCAGACTTCTTTCGATTTGGACAAGGTCAGGGTCTTCTTCTTCTCCCTTGAGAAGTAGATCTGTCGAAATGCTCAAGAGGTTATAGAAAATCTGGGACAGCGGCATCGGACTCAGCTCATGGCTAGTTTCTCTTGCCGGCAATGTCGATTCCAGTGTTCAAGAAAGTGACTCTGCCGTAGCACAACTCAGAAGAGCGCTGTTCAGTCCGGCTGCTCGAAATATAATTGAGCTTGGTCAGTGTATATAATGGTGGTGAAAAAATGCGTCAGAGCTCACATCACATTGTCCGGTAAGGAGCAGGGACAGGTATAGTCGCCTTGACACTAGGAGCCCTCCGTTCTGTGCTCGTAGCGGACGAGGGAGAACCAGACGATGGGTGTTTGATTACAACAGATCTGCGTGGGTTATTCATTGGTTCACATGCACTTCTTTCGAATTTTATTTCTTACAGCTTCCGCCATGCCACTGTTGGAGCAAAATATTTATTTGAACTCTCATAGTTTGACTCGGCAAACTGCTTGTCCAAGGCCAGAGATCCTTGACTGGGATGCCGACATTCCGCCTTACACCCAAGCTTTACGCGGAAAGCTTGATGCAATAATGTGATGCCCAACCTATTTATTTCCCTTTCTGAAATACATACTGACATTCTTGACCTCGAAGAATGGCTGACGTGACTTACAACACGGCATCCTTCCCAGCTCTAATTCGGACACTATCAAGACTAATCAAACTAAATCCCATCGACAAACCACCTATGATCCTGCTGGGGTACAAGGAACGAGATGCGGCGGAGCGAACACTGTGGACTATGGCGACAGAGATCGGCGTCCATTTCGAACTCGCTGGAGAGAGACCAGGAGCAGGAGGAGCTCCGGTAGAGGTTTGGATAGGCCAGATAGGCCAGCAAAAGTCATAGTACATTCTTAGGATCATGCTCATCACATCAACAAAGAATGGTGTATGTAAAGAACTTGATAGCAAGCATTCATTTGAATAGATCTAGAGCGTGCAGGAAGAAGGGGCAGGTTTACTACAGAAATCCTATCTGGCGTTGTTCGTCATCAGATGTATCGGAATCGTCCAAAGGTATAAAGCGTCTTCCTTCTCTCTGGAAAAAGACTCAATGTCGAATTCGCCATGCTGTAACAATGATGATGATAGACTTACAAAAGGAGAACGTCGCTGGCGCAGGGTTTGCGGTGGCAATGGAATCGTGCCTGGGTCCGTTGATTTGGACTCTATGATAGTGGTGGATGTATCCGCTAATAGCGCAGGAGTGGGTTCGATAGGTGTCGAGAGGGCAGCGTTAGTACTTGTAAGAGATGTCAAATGTCCCGGATTCTGGGCATTGGGCACGATTTTCGTGGCACTAAGTAGTTGAGAGGGACCATGAGTGGAAGCAGGGGCTCGAGCAAAAGCGTGAGCGGCAGGTTTGAACTCGGATCTTGAATCAATCGTATACGGAGCACCAGGAAGCTTTGAAACAGAGGTTGTTGCAATTTGAGGGGAAGATGGCTGATGCAGAGAGCTAGCGTCTGCAATAGAGACGGTTGGAGAGCGTTCTATGATTTGTCTCAACGGTGGCTGGACATAACCTTGTCGAAACCTAGCTATGTTATCGCTGGATCTCAACAAAGGAGTTCGAGGAATAATGACAGGCGTTTCAAGATATGATATATGTTCTGGGATATCAGCGGGTCCATGAGGATTCGTGATCGAAGATGGCCTTGCGCAAAAATTTGTCAAGGGCAATTCAGCAAGAGGTTGTCGGTAGGTAGCTTTAATCTGCGACTGCTTGTGCACTATGGGTGTCATAATCCTGTGACGTTGATTAGAGCCTAGAAGATTCCTGGAATATGTTGGAGAGGTTGAGATAGTAGTCGTATGTCCGGAAGTCGAAACTGTGTGTTTGACAAAATTCTCATCCACTCGTCGCCTCTTGCGATTGGTAGAAGAGAATGAAGAAGAATTTGTACGTTTCTTTGACGGTGATGGAGAAGACGAAGCCTTGCGAGAGGATAACGTGGTGAGCTGAATAGACTGTAAGTTCAAAAGTGATTCACTGAGATCGTTCCGCGCCGATTCAATCTGTGGTGGAATAGTCTGCAAGAGCGGAAGCAAAGGGGTGAGAGCGCCGATGATAGTGCTTTGTTGATCTTGTAATGATTGAAGAGCTTGAGTCTGGTTCTGTAACGCTTGGGAGTACGTCTGGTGAAGCTATGCGAGCTTAAGCCGTGCAAAAAGAGATATAATGAAAATTTACCATCTGTATTGCATTAAGCCGCTGGTCCATACTTTCCAATCGAAGCTCAAAATTCTTCTGGAAATCTTCCAATTTGCTAGCTTGCGCTGGTTTACTGATACTCTTCTGGATTTCTAACTGGCTTCTGTTCACTGCAAGTCGCTTCACAGTCAGAGAAGTCGACGCATATATGAGCTCGATAAGCACAAATACCTACATCTATCGACAATATCGTTCATAAGGACCTCACGATCCTGTTTGAACAATGTCTTCACGGTCACAATTTCATGCTTCGCGCCTTCGACCTTTGAAGTCAAGTCATCTACAGCTTGTCCAAACTTTTGCAGATGTGCTTGCGTATCCAAGAGCAGAATGCGGGTAGATGTTGCGGATTTGTTTACAGGAGCAAGAGGAGGAAGAGGGAGATCAGTCTTCGCCGGACTAGCCAGGACGTCTTTCCGTAATAAATGAGCCCAGAGCACCGAAGATCCAGAGAGCCTTTCAGAGGGCCTTTGTGAGTTTTCCACGGATGAGCTAGTCCCAGCGCTAGATGACGGAAAATAATCCATTTGGGACGACACTGGCAATGATGAATGTCAAAAGAAAAGAGCGACCGAGATCCGACCGGACAGCCAAACACCTTGCAAACACCCTCCATTATCACTGTCAAGCTCAGTCAAAGTCAGACCAAACTGCAACTGTTACAAAAGGTGTTACAAAAGGTTGGATTGACCTCCGAATAAGTACAGCGTATATATATGTAGTACAGTGAAATAGAAATTCCATGCATATGCGTTAGATTCAGTGATGTCAATGTCCTTGAAAAAATTCGAACAAGTACGTATTTGTTCACAATGGAGGGAGAGGTCTGCGACATTGAGGACAGATGTTCTACATCATCGATGAGTGTGTTAAGAATATGATACTATATAAATGCTACGGACCTTGATGGCCAGCCACTGCATTTTTACAGGCTCAGTATACACATAATGTTAAGAAATGGATTAAAGGCTTACACGTTCAAGACATTCAGTGTGCTGCGTCAAGATCAGTAAAGCTATCCTCAAAACCCTTTATGAACTCACGAATAGATGGTGACACGGAGCTAAGCTATAATTCTTCCTCGTAACAGCAATGCCAACCCCTCGCTGAACTGCATCCAGAAGTCCAGCAGGATCTATGACTCCTCCGCTTCCCCGAATACTAGCGGACTTCTTTCTTCCATCCGCACCAGAAGCCTTGACATCCCAATCATCCGGGGACGACGACGTTTGATGGGTTTGACGAAGTGAAGGGTCGATAAGGATGGCGTCCATACAGATTGCGCAATCTCCGAGACTTTTCTCGGGTGACTCTTCATCCGGTAGAGATAATGGAGGATGGTAGTTGTAGGCGTTGACGGTCGAGAACTACATCGAACAGCATCAGGCTTACGGTTTGAAGTGAAAGTTGGGAGCTCATACTCTTTTCGGTAAGAAAAAGGCGGGTCCAAAATATTCTTGAAGCATCAGTATCATGGCTTGCAAACAAACAAACGCAGCGAGATAATAGGACCAGTCTGCGTCAGAGAAGGTCAACAAGGTTATCACGGAAAGGAAAACACCATGTACATCGAGGCTCCACATCCAAAACATTTCTCGGGCAAGCCAAAAAGTCTGAGCGAATTTTGTCAGCAACTTGGAAGCCGCACAGCTCTAGGACTCACATAGCATTAGATATATCCTGCAAATCGTGATGCCCACCAGATATTCCATCGACAATCCACTACTCCTTCCTCGTCTAATCGATCTCCAAATTTGAGGCAACCATATGCACGAATAGGTAATCGCGACAAAAAGAAGCGTGAGCGTTGGCGACAAGATTATGCGAACGATAGTTGAAAGGAAGATGAAAAGTATGACATCTAGAAAGCATAAGTTGAAGATCATTCGGAAGGAACGAAAGATTCTCACATAATCTGGCTTGAGGATCAGTTCGAATCTGCTGCCAGAAGAAAGCCCAGAAGGTGATATTCTGACTCAAAGCCGGTGCAGGTGTCTCGGGTTGAGGCGTAGCCGGAACAGCGGCAGTGGGGGTTGCAGGAGGATTTGGTGCTGATGGTCCATTTAACGAGTCGGTGGGAGGATTCGCGTCAGTAGTAGTAGGAGGCGTTGCGACGGGAGGTGTAGGTACAGGAGCAGGAACAGGAGGTCGTCGAGGCGGAGACGGAGCGTCCTCGGGTAGCTGTATTTGGTATATGTCCATCGAAAATTGCTGATGAAAAACTTTTTAAGTATGGAGGAAGGTAGAATGGTATAAGCGAAGTACTGACAGCCTCATAGAGAAAAACAATACACGCCAGGAAAGAAGGGGCAATGAGAGAGAGAGACGGTCGGCCTTCGGCAAGGACTGCAAAAGTTACATGACCAGCAAACGAAACCGAGTCTATGGTCGATTGTACAAGGAATGAATATCGAGATACTCGAGATATCCCTGACGGCGTGGAGCTTCTTGCCATTTGACGCGAGAAGAGCATCAAGATTGCTAGATAGGCTATCGCAGCGGTCCCAGCGTCTATGAAATGCTAAGTGGTACATCACCATCGGAAAAACTACCTTACAGGTTGTGACCTTGCGAAAGAAGGTCCTGGAGCGTAGTCCTTCCATGTCCGAAACTTCATACACCATCCCGCATTCCTTGCTGATCAGAATAGACTTCATGGAAAGTCTTGTGGGCAGATGAGTGTCGATACCAGTCGGTCGTTGTATCTCTTCCTCATGTTCTTCCATTACATGGGCTGGTACATCCATAGAGTTGATTTGAGCATAGAGAGTGAACGGGCAGGCTGTCTTTGGAGGTAAATCTATAGTTCAAAATAAGAGAAATCAGCTGGGCAGGAAATACAGATTCCGTACCTTCTAAGGAATCCTCGATGATGCCTGCGTCGATCAACTTCTTGAATTTATCAATACGAGAGGATAGCTCTGGCTCAATCAGCAAAGCGGTCTCATTCTTCATATTTTCTGGGACGATAGAGGGAAGAAAGCGTATATCGACAGCTCGACTAACATGCAACAAAGAATGAGTTACCATCTCTATGAGATAGAGATGATAGACCTACTTGGGAGGTTCTGCCAAGCCATATATTGTTCCATTCTTCAAAAAATGTACTCCCTCAAATTCCAGTCGTAGATCTTCGCCTATACTTGCATCCGAAAATTCAATCCTTCCCTATTTCCGTTTGATGTGGATTTAGCATTTAGAATCGAGGTTTAAAGCTCAAACGTACATGTATCAATGCAATATTCTCTGTCACATTCGCACTCGAATTAGCAGACAACAGAGGGATCTTTTCAACGACACTAAAAGCCACTTTCTGCGGAGCAGACCAATTCCATGCTCCCATCTTCTCTGATATCTCCGTCAAGTTCTCGCTGACGTCCTTCATGTAGTCTTGTATTATAGGCTTCCAAGGATATGATTCTGTAGAATTCGCCAGGTATGATGGCGTTATGTTGTAGAGACGGAGGTCACCATGAATAAAACCGGTAATATTTGGATAGTAAGACGAATATACAGGGTCCACAGAGCCATTGGATGGTAGAAGAGTTTCAAGCAAAGGCAAAACAGAGACATTCTGTTCTGGCTGATTGAAATGGACATTTAAGTACACAATGCAGGTCTATAAGTATGGGATTGACGCGCACAAGGGTAAAGTTGGTTGAGGTACCGTCCATCCAGGCCGTGAAGTTTGATTTCTGGTAGGTCAGTTTTTGAAGAGCCTCTTGATATTGGTGTCTTGCCAGATATTCTTCTCCGTTATGACTGGTGAACAATAGCAACATCAACATGATGAAGAGAATTGATGGTAGAGGACCACGTTGTTGAGGTGGTCGCCCAAAGAGCCCTGACTCCTCTTCTCGAGCAGGGTTATCCATCACAGACAGATATAGGAAGAAAGCAGAAGAAGAAATGCGAGCGCACCTCACAGCTTTAGGCGCTCAGAGTCAATGCTCACTGAAGGTAACGCCCGGGCCGGAAACAAATCCAAAGTTTCAACTATCATGTTCAACCAAAGTGGTAGCCGTCGTTGGGAGCATTTTCAATCAGCACTACAACTCGCGGTCCAAAAATCTGCACGAAAGTGGTCGTAAGCTTGCACCGCTTTGCTCTTTCTCAGAACTGCGTCTCATCTTTTCAGATATGAAGACTTCACACAATGCTTTCCTCTATATGCCGAAGAAGACAGGAACGGGGCTTCGACAACGTTCAACACGATTAGTGACTACATAGAAACTCAAGCTTTGGTAGGATTTCCTCTAACCTCTGCGTCCGTTAGCAGCTCACTTCAATCTAATCTATCATTTCTCGTAGCGGGATCTAGAAAAGATATTTCAATTATACAACCTTCGAGAAAACATCGACACGCTGCATTCTATCGTTACTGAAGCGAAGGAACGCAAAAAATCTGGTGTAGCCCCGGGCAATGATGTTTGGAAAGAGGATCTTGATGCACGTAGCGCGATATCCGCGAGAACGGTGCCGGTACTAGAACAAGAGGCAAAGAGATTACGAGAATCGTTGTCTTCGGTGAGTATCTGGTTCTAATTAGTTGGGCTCAACTCAAGATCATGCGTTTAGCTGGAAGCTTCAAACTCCCATATCGAAGCTGAAATCAGAGTCAATGTTGAAGCTGCTGACCGTGCTGATGAACACGCTGCGTCACTCTTCAAACAACTACACAAGGTAAGTAACGAATAATATTTCTCGTATTCCGGTGTCGTTAATCATTGGTCTCCTAGGCTCTTGAAGAATGGCAAGAGATATCTCCCGACATTGAAGCGTGGACCGTCACCAATTCCGAAAGCTCTGAACCTCCCGTTCATGGTTGATGTTTTCGTTCATTTATATCTGTACGATATTCTTCTCAATATGTATTTGTGTAGCGATATCTCGTCTTGTAGCATTTGGAAATTTGGATGTATTGCCCATTCTGGGGTGAGCAAAGCTTCAGTCAGTATAAGTATAGATCACTAGCCTGATCATGATGTTTCCGAACGATGCTTGATCCCAACCCATATCGCATACGGTCTCTTCATTATATCTCTCTCGCCATTTCCTATCCTCCAAATCTCCCATGCTGGGACGTTCAACCAACAAGACAAAAATTCCCGGATGACGTCCTCGGCTCGCAATTCAACCACAACAAGGACTGTAGTCACATCCGGGATGGTCATGTAGTCAATCGTCGCAAGAAGAGGAGGGATCAACGATGGATGATATATACAGTCGACGATCAAGAGCAAGTCAACAGGATCAAACTTGAAAAATCGAGAACGATTGCTCAAGGAAGTCCTGTGAAGTTCAGTCCAATCCAAGGCTGTCAAGGAGATATTACATTCATGTGGCCATTCAGGAAAATTCAAGACGAGATTTTTGTGGATGAGAGGCATTAGGTCGTGTACATCTGTGCATGTGTAGCGGTGCACGAACGGAGAAAGTGCAACACCAAGTATACCTGTTCCAGAGCTGTATTGAGTTGTCAGTGAAGAGCACGAATGACTGATAGGCACGGTGTATGTACCCTAATTCCAACACATGTGCATTCCGCAATTTGGAAAGGTCCAGGAGGGAAGGATGAATGCTTGGGGGAAAATGTGCATCTTGCAGGATTGCGGATGCAAGATCTACACTGATCATTGGTAAAAGCGATTTAGATCAGTGCTTGTTAAAGCACGAGGAAATATAGATATATTGAAAGTACCTGGCTCTCCATACGACACTACCGGTGTCTCCTTTGCGGCTACGAAGAGAAGTTTTGTCTTGGGCAATCTGAATTTCGAGCTCAATCACGTCCGGTCGATGAGTATCTCGTTTTTTCCGAGCTCGCCTGCGGGATTTCGAACTCTCTAACTCTGAGCTCGTATTCGAGGCAGCGGAGGCACTGGAAGATCCTGCTACAGGATTTATCAAAGGGAATTTGAGAAAGACAATATCTTGATGAGAATCAACATGGCCCAAGCCACGGAAAGAGGTCATTGTGCTGGAAGGAAGAGACTGATAGTCCTGCGCTTGCAGCTCTGTGTAGAGAATGAAGACCTGGTCGCAATCAAGCAGCGAAATCCGGTCATTTTAGAATTCTTAGGATACAACTGCCTCGGAGGATAACAGTGTACCTCTTCGTCCGCATCAATGACCTTTTCAGAGTCGCCTGGAAGATTGCATAGCCCTTTCTGTGTTGGATGTAACGAGTCCATGACAGGAAGGAGAAAAAGGGATACTTATATCTAGATGGCCGGGCGCGTACGCGTTTCTGCCGTTCTAGGGTTATATTAGGGTTAGGAGGCAGGATTCGTCCACGAACTCTGAGCTGATGCTTCGACTTTGTACTGGGAGATTTCGAGCAAATGGTTTATCTCATCACCAACTCACCAGAAATCTCTATTTCACAAAATTCTCTCTGTCTCCGAGAAACTTCAGTCAGTTGAAGGCCGACACTGTTGAAAAATCAACAGAAACTTTTGCAAGTGCTGTCCGACCAACAATCCGAAACCAAGTTCTTGTAAGCGTTCATATCCTTTCTTTCCTTAACGTATACCAATGAATGCCACAGTTCTTCTTGCTTGGATCGACCTCTCTTTTCTTATACTCAGCTTGGACCACGAACATTGAAACAGCCTCGGTTCTCAAAACGCTTCAGAACCAATCAAGCGTCTGGCAAGTTCAGAGCATATCAAATGTAGACCTTAGAAGGTTTCAGCAAATGGAACTAGTTAAAGTGAGCGAATGTTCATCGATTTGGGCGCGTTTTCTGATTGAATCTCAGGACCTACGTTCAACCTACAAGTATCTGAATACCCAAGCAACTGAAATTCCCCAGCTCATTCGACCTTATCTCAATGCCGCCTACGTTGCCTTATTACAGCCGTATGCAGATGCTTCCGAGGGTCGTCGTCTTTGTTGGAAGATCTGTATGTTGAATACTGGCATCTGGCTTATGTGGCAGTTCCAGAGACTCAAACCAATGATGACCCGCGCGTTCGTGCATCAGCCGCTATCTGGCCTGAGCTTCACTCTATTATCGAGTGCCTTTAGGTTTCTTTGCCTTCCGTCCTGTTCATGCACAGTCACTAAGATATGTCTTCAGTCACTCTAGTGCGATGCATCTCGTTTTCAACTGCCTGGCCTTGGAAGGATTTGGTTCGTCCTCGTGGTAAACTGTAAAGGATCCATACCCTGACGACCCTTGCAGGATCTGCCGCTACTACGTATCTTCGGCAAGCACAAGACAAGAATGCACCGGCTCAATTAGAGTCAACTAATTCTTATCATTTCCTAGCATTCTACCTATCCGGTCAGCCTCAATCCCAAATGCACTTCGCTATCTTCTGATTATACTCTTAGCTGGTGTATTTGCCGGCCTTGTATCACATATCGCAACCGCTCGGTTCCAATATCCAAAACTGATCGCACAGCTTTCCTCCCCCGCCAGCAGGCCCCCAGTAACTGATACATGGTCATCAGCAGTCGCTGCCGCTTCTTCAACAACAGCCAAGTCTGTTACTGCCTCAACCACTGCCGCTACCATTCCAGGAAGTTTAGGAGCCTCCGGGGCCGTATATTCTTGCGTGACGCTGGTAGCGCTAGCCTACCCAGAAGCGCAAGTTTCGTTAATTTTTCCTCCAGTCACGCCGATAAGTATTCAGACCGCGGTCTTGGGTATGGTGACCGTCGATTTGCTGGGGGCTTATCGCCGATGGAGATTTTTTGACCATTGGGCTCATCTGGGTGGTGCTGCGTTTGGGGCTCTTTATTACTACTATGGTCCTTCGCTGTGGAGTCAGACTCGCGCTGCCCTGTGAAAGCATGTAGGTAGAGGGCTAGGCGTCTGTCAGTGGTCTGTGTTCGTGTCTTTTGCAATGGACTTGTAGCCTAATATCACCACTCAATATATTCTGTTGTAGCAGTTCAATCATAATGCTGCACCATCTATCCCTATATCTGCTGATTCAGCATCTACCGTTTTTACTTTCCCTGCGAACCGGAGTCGTGCTTCACCAAACGTCATCATTCCTCGACAGTACCTTTCTTGCTGAACCGCATTTTGAATTGAATACCTTCCTCTACTGTTACTGCTTAGATTATCTGTGTCCACCACCCAAGCTTGCTAAACCCGGTGCGTATTCCGCGTTCTGTTCTGACGAGCCCCCCTTAGTTTGTCTATGTCTCGACTTGTAGGGGTCAAGCGCTATCGGGATACCTAATACGATCCAAGTGGCGGGCCATAGTATCCGAAAATTACGCCGTCCTACTTGTGACTCGCCTTGCGCGTAAGATTTCGTCTTCATATATAGTGCCTCGTCAGAGACTCCTTCCGCGGGATCATCCAAGTGGAAACTTAAGTCGTCGGCACTCAATGCTATTTGAGAAGCGGCCTAGGCTTCTCTGGTTGACTTGACTCCTTGATCCTGATCCTAATACGCACGGTTGAAGATTTCTACACTGCGTATCCAAATATTAGCAATCATCACTTGAAAAAGATCCACTCTGCATCTGTTGTCATAGATCAACGTTCGAGCTCTGTTGAAAACCATGATTAAGCTGTGTTGCACTGTCCATTAAATTCCATTGTAGTAGTAATCCACCTAAGGCTAAAAAGGCCATGAGATGTATGAGTACATATCAAAATAATGCTATCATAAAACTGTCCGTTTATACAAGTCCCACATTACGACGATCTGACGACAGAATCATGATCAATGCTCTAATAATACACGTAACTATCACTGCACCGAGCAACGAATGGAGAATGTCCAAAGAGGGAAAGAACTGTGCGAAGACCGACTGCGCCATCAACAAACCGCAGCTTTCCCCTCTCCCGAATATATCTTCCAAAATTATACTAGGCGTGACGAAAAAAGGATCGTCAGGGTGATAACGAGTAAAGATAGAACAGGACCTGTCGACAGTGAATGAAAAGATGCGGCACCGTTGTTGGCGTCGCGCGCTCCGGCAGTAGCAGATACAGTTGCGGCAGCAGAGCCAATGGTGGCGCTTGGGACAGCTGCGTTTACACCATTCATGGCAAGGGCTTCCGAAGAAAGCTCAGCGAAACCGACAGAGGCAGGGTTGTATCTGAACACGGAGTAGACATTTTTCTGCATATCGAGTGGATATTAGAATTTGTTCTAAACATAGAATTGAATGCCACAAACCAGGAAGGTATCACCAACGATCCAAGAAGGGGCATTGTCACCGGTGTCCAAAGAGAAAAACGCGCCCATACAGGTGTTCGAATTCAACTGTTCGGCTTGGAAGTCTGCGTTGCTAATAGCCCAACTTTTTCCACCGAATGCCATCGTTACGTTGACAGTTGTCGAGCAAGCTGTATCATAGAAAGACACGATCGAATCACGAATGATTGGATGGAGAAAGTAAGACCACTCACGATAAATGTAGTAACCGTCGAGTTGTCCGGTTCCTGCTTCGGAATTAGGGATGTTGGAATAGATTTCTGCAACAGCATCCGCAGGTCCACCAATGAGAGTGGTGCCAGTGTCGATAGCGGCAAGTGCAGAGGATCCAGAAGAGATCGTGATTGCGTTCCCTTGAGACGTTATAGCTAATGTCGAACAATAAGCATCTGTAAAGCCAACATCAGAATGATGATTTACTCACCAGAAACGGTTTGAAGCCAATAAGATTCATCATTATCAGGAATGTCGTTGTAATCAATGTCGCCGGTGTAGAGACTAGTATTGGTAGTGCCTTCATTGTCCAATAATCATCAGTACAGCCTGTGTTGGGTTTCAGAGTGAATCTTACCCATAGTGAACGTCCCTCCAGGTTCAAGGTCTGTAGCCTTGGAGTCGTTGTTAAATCTGATCATGAAACGTCAGTCAGGCGTGACATAGAGCATATGAATTAAACAGAGGGTACCTGGTCAGTTGAAATGTCATGAGCGGCTGATCCCAAGCGCCGCTCGACGCCAAGGTCTCCCATAGAGGCGATGCTCCAGAGGAAGCGATAGTTTGAAAGGCGAGACCGAGCAAGCCAGAAACAGGACTATTCAACAGACCATCCGATACCTGGTCGCAAACACCGAATACTTGATTCGAAACAGAGAAACCGGCCATTTGAACGACATCTTCACCGAGAGAGCCCGCAGCAGCACCGCTACCGTAAGTGATGGAAAACTCAGTCGATTTGTTCTGGAAAGTAGAGGAGTCTGAGGATTTGAAAGTGGGAACTCCATCGCATGCTGAAGCTGCGCATTCGGAGCTGGCTAACCACAGGTCACTGTAGTTAAGAGAGATTAGAGGTTGAAGTCATGAAAGGAGCTATTAACAACAAACGCACGCGGATCCAGTATCCAAGATGACATCGTACGCCACCGGTGGTGTACCAACGGCCAGAGAACCAAAGAAGCTAGAGGGTGCAACGTTGAGTCAACGACGAGGAAGCTCTGGAGCCACTAACCTAGAGTCAGCCTTTTGATTGACAACCCTATGAGATGCACCATTAGGAAGCTCTCCCTAGAGGGATGCGAGAAAATACGAACAAGTTCTGACCAGAATTGCGTTTTTCTACAGACGACGCTGTTTTTCTATACTTTGCTTCCACATTGAGCTTGTGCGCCTGGGCCCAATTACCAATATTGTCAGCAGACCGAGCTTCTGGGGCTCTTCTCTTCAGGTTCATCGATAACGACTGCGGAGAGGAGGGACGTGGAGCAGCGAGAACGGTATTAGCAGACAGCGAGACCAGCATTGCCAGATGGGATAGTGATGAAGAGAAAACCATTGTGTGGGGATATAGAAATGTAGAGGGAAGGAGCAGTGAAGTAGAAGTTGACGGTTATAAGGAATAGAATAAAAGGATGAGCGGGCTATGTCCTCGTCCAGCGAGAGGACAATGAGGTATCTATATAGATGGGGAGAAATAAAGACCGTCGGCAACTGCGCAGCTGTTGTTATGCGTGTATGATATTACCTAATAAGCGCTGATAGATTGGCTTGGCTTACCAACTTCAGAAGAAAGCTCGTCAGTCAAGTTTCTGCCAGTGCGAAAGCTTCAGGTTGTGGTCTTATTCTCAATTCTAATCACTGTGGGGACTACTATACCTTTTGTGATTATATCTATTTCTGTAAGAGAACATTGCTCCCCAGAAGCTGCCGACAATGGGCTTAGTTCACAGCAAAGCGCAGTCGTGGTTCCGAGACAGGTCTTTCCTTTGACCCGGATCCAACGAATACAGTTTTTACTCATAGGTAAATGCCCATAGCAGCTGTAACTTATCGCACCGAAAATCTCTTTTTCATTGAAGTTGCAACATATCGATTACTCCCAAATGAATTGCAGAACAATTTATCATTCAAAGAGTATCCGACTTTGATACATAGATTTCTCTCTTCTTGAACAGTCAGTCAACAATACTGGTTAATTGGAGGTAGTTTGTAGTTAGACTGGTGGCTGGGGTGACAATGTAATTGACCTCATAACGGGCTATCCAAAAAGCTTGTTATATTAATCATCTATAACGCATGATTGATACTGCACAGGTTACACTAAAATCTGTTTCCAGCTTCATGATTATGTGCTGCACATACCAATTTTAGTAATCAGAAATTCAAGGACTTGCGGTACGTTTCCATCAAGAGTTGAGCAGAGTTGAGCACAGTGAGTTATACTCTTAGCAGAATTCAAGCTGTCACCATCAATATTAAAGAGCTGAATGGGATAATGAGATAGATTAGTAGAGGTCACTTGTAAATTTGTCAACAATCTTTTGATGTAGCAATAGTCCAGTTGCTCCTGAGTCAATAATAGCTGCCCTTATTGCTTCTGAATCGTCCTTGGAGATCAATTGGTACCATGGGACTGAGACGAGTGGTGGTGCATGAATATGAAATGGAGAACCATTAGCATTCATGAGGTATCATTCAAGTACAATATTGTCCAACTACAGTCAACTATCTCATATTATATCAGGTCATTAATAATCCTCGCACCAAGTGGAGAATTATGGCAAAGATCAGACACAGAGGCGACTGCCAGGGCTAAGAAGACAGTCTTCGAAGTTAAAGATATGAGGGTAATGTCTGTTGAACAGCAATTCACATTCCCAGATGGAAAGAATTAACCCAAACGCGCAACTTAAGGCTTATTAAAGGGCGGTACCCTATACGCTATTCAATTTGCCACTGCGTGATCCGTCTGAACTCACAACTCATCTACCCAGTCAAAGGGGCAAGACTCAAAAAACGGTTGAAAATATACATCTGAGATATGAAAAGACTATAAGTTACAAACATATTACACAATGGAGTAATAAACAAATCAAAAGAAAAAGGTTGCAACAGAGAATCCATTATGACCGCTCGCCTCTCAATCTACGCGCCAAAGCAAGATCCTTGGGCTGGATAGTGACACGCTTAGCGTGAATAGCAGCAAGATTGGTGTCTTCGAACAACGAGACAAGATATGCCTCTGCAGCTTCCTGAAGAGCCATCACGGCGGAGGATTGGAAACGGAGATCCGTCTATAGCACAAAGGGAATCAGTAAGAGAAAACATAGAAAAGTTATCAACGCACTTTAAAATCCTGAGCAATTTCACGAACAAGTCGTTGGAAAGGAAGTTTGCGGATAAGTAACTCGGTCGACTTTTGGTAACGTCTGATTTCACGAAGAGCGACTGTTCCAGGCCTGAATCTGTGAGGCTTCTTTACACCACCAGCTGCGCCCTAGAAAGATGCACTGAGTAAAGAGACAGCAGAGAGCACGAAACATCACTCACAGAAGTTTTTCGTGCAGCAGATTTCGCTGATTTCGACGCCAATTGTTTACGAGGAGCCTTTCCTAGAGACCAAGAAGTTAGAAAGGTAAGAGAAAAACAACTCCTAACTCGCTCACCTCCAGTAGATTTACGAGCAGTCTGCTTGGTACGGGCCATTGTTGTGAGAAGAGTGTTTAGAGGCTGGTGATGTGCGGTGTGGTTGTGGTCAAAGGAATTTGAGATAACTCGGAGTTTCAAACTCCCTTTATTTATACAAACGCGACGCGATACATTGCACGTGATCCAGAGCGCGTTGACCACTTTCAACAATTTAGGTAGGCACAGCCACATGCCGGACCTATATAAGCTATTTCGGAATTTCTTCGTTCTTCCTTCATTGTGTTGCTCATTGCCACTCTATTTGCATATCTCAGTTTACTCCCTCCAAATCTAATAACTCATAATGTCTGGTCGTGGAAAAGGTGGAAAAGTAAGTTCTTTATTGGCTTATCGAACTTGGAACGTTTTTAATAGTTATTTTGCCTTTAGGGTCTCGGAAAGGGAGGAGCCAAGCGTCACCGTAAAATTCTTCGTGACAACATTCAGGGTTCGTTTGCGTTTTTTTCACTTTCCTGACAATCTGCTTATCATATTGTACTTAGGTATTACAAAGCCCGCTATCCGTCGTCTCGCACGTCGAGGAGGTGTCAAACGTATCTCTGGTCTCATTTATGAAGAGACTCGTGGTGTTCTCAAGATCTTTCTGGAAAATGTACGTTTCGTGCGGCTTATCTCTTTCTTTATCTTACACATCTACCTTCTTCTAGGTCATTCGGGACTCTGTAACGTACACCGAACATGCAAAAAGAAAAACAGTCACTGCTCTCGATGTTGTTTATGCGCTGAAGCGATCAGGGCGTACATTATACGGTTTCGGTGCTTAGGTTTCGATGTTGTACTTTTTGTTTCATTATCGGTGTACTTTTACTGTAATTTATCTTCCCTATTATACTCTCATTCGCTGCACTTTTGCGAGCTGTCCTAAACTCCTGAGCTAATGATTGTCTTCGTTTTGAGGATTAATTGGCTATTAAATATTAACCTCCAGCAAGCTGACCTAAAAGGTTTCGCAAAATCTTCAACGCTCTCCGGCTTATAGTGTGCGCCACTTTACAGATAGACTTCTCCCACCAGATATACCTTTGCTTCTCTATTCATTATGTCCTGATGACTTTTTCGACTGAACTTTCCACACCTACTCGCCGAAATATTCCGACAATCAATTTACACACACACTCTGATGCGCTACAAACGTTCAAGGTCATAGCAAGGCACCTCCCAGTTAAATATCGCTCAATACCGACAAAACGCCTCCTACGTTTCTCCGGATTTTATCCGATTGATAATATAGTCCAAGTGATAATTTCGGGTTAAATTAGACACCGTAAGTTTGGCTTCTCCCACCTCTTGAGTTTTACTGCTAGTACGCTCTGCGATAATGCCTTTGCAGAACATTACGACGCTGCCTTTGGAACACTCAGTCCCCAACGAAGTACTTTTTGAGATATTTAACAACCTCCCTGTCTCTAATCTCGCAACACTTACATCCGTCTCTCATGGATTTAACGCCGTAGCGGAACATATTTTATATTCTTCTATATCGATAAGAGATATCCTCTCGACTTCTTCTCCTTTTCCTTGCCGTACCAAACGTTGTTGTCAATCTATCATGCAACGCGCACATTTGGGGAAGAGCATTCGTGGATTTCACATCCGATGGCAGATAGATGTCCATACATCCCCTTGTGGCAACTTTGATCTAGGTCCAACTCTCCTTAAACTCGAACGCGTCCTTCGTAGCGGTATACTTTCCTCCATCGAGTCCCTCGAACTTTGGTTGGGACCAGTAAATCGTGTTTTCCATTCCTCGATACCCCATACCATCGAGCGAATAATCTATGGTTCTCATTTCCCACAGCTCACCAGCTGCTCTCTAGGCGCAGAGTGGGCAAAAGGCTTACCTTCTTATTCAGACGTTCTGGATAATTTCCTCGGCTCTCTGCAATTGTTACGGCACTTGAAGCTGCATGACCATCATGCGACTTTGAATCTTTCTCCTGTCGCTCTTCCTATTCTATCCTCCTTCCGTGGTTCACCCGCTACATCAGCGTCGCTTCTTCCCGGCAGACCCATTCAATATCTTTCTCTTATTGGTGACGACTATGATGTGAATCAGGAAATTCTAACGCGATTCGCAAAAACCACCGTCCCTCTCCGTTTTCTCGATCTTTCGGGCATGTCTGTAAGGCCAATTCTTCTCCGGAACTTGGCTGCCTACCTTCCCGCCATTGAGATATTGAAGGTACGGCTTGCGTTACGCCATACGTTACATTACGCCCTCACTGGTATAGTAAGTGCTCTCTCCCAGTCCTCTCCCTTGATCACAAATCCTAACCACACAGCACAAACAGAGGCTTTTAACCGGTCTGTCGTCGGTCTTGAGTACTTATCATCAGCTCGTCCACTTGGACTTATCCCCGACTTCGGTTGCTGGCGGAGATGCTGAACAGGAGCTGAGTCTTTGCAATGAATGGTATCGCGCATGTCCATCGTTGAACAGGATAACGTTCCCTTCTCACACAGACTGGTTTCTCAATTCTGAAGGGCTGTGGATATGCAGGGCATGATGGAAACACAAAAGGGTTTTTCAAGGCATCAGTTCTATGTAGCCATACTCAGACACGTATTAGTATCCATCGGTCGTACAAGTAAAAATAGATAGTACAAAAGCTCAATAAGTGCTAAAGATAACATCAAGTCCAAGGTGCTAGAAAAGCGCATGCGATGGGTATCATACAGTACGAACAAATCATTCAGAATCGTCGACAAAAATATCGGTATAGAAGTTGAGGATCGTCTCTATCGCCTTGAAAAGATCAAGATAAAAATAAGGTTGGTTTGATTGATTGACCACTTTGACTCACTTGATTTTGGTACGGGGCATCTGCAATACTACTGGAAGGACCGGCAGTGGGAGCTGACTGTCCAAAAAGAGTTGGTCCAAAGACTATCGCTAAATTTTGGTTTGTCATCGAATTCTCGGAAGCGTGTTGATTGATCCTAAGTATAAGACGTTAAATTTGGAGGAAAATATAGCGTAAGACGAATAAGACGGGATCATACCGGTGCAAATGTCCCAGGAGGTATTTTAATGTGGCGTAGTTAGGATCAGGTAGATCGTTCACTCTTTCATGGAGTCGAATGTGACGTAGACGGTCGTTTTCAATTTCTGATCTGATATGTCAAAGAATTCGTTAACGAAAGGCCACTCATGCACGTACTCGCAGCTTCAATGAATCCTTGTTGCAAGCTAAATGTCATTAATGGTTCTGGGAGTTCTCGAAGCCACATTTTCAACACGCTGGTGACGTTATTGATGTCGGAAGACCATTCGTGAACGTCCAGGTTCACAGCTTCCAAGTCTGGTAAAAGCAAGGCATGCGTAGATCAGGTAAATTGCCTCCTCCAACGTGCAAAGTAAGCATACCTTTGTCAAGGAGTTGTTTCAGTTTGGCAACCTTACTTGTTGTGCCGCTCAATCGATAAATGCCCTGTGAATTGATTCCATATTTCTCAATAGCCTCGCAACATCTCCTCATAATGGGTGGTATATCGACATCATCTCTCGCCATTTGTTCTCCGAGGTCGATACCGAACGTAGGACGACCTTTGTCAGAACTGTTGGAGCCATTGACATGCGTGGCGGAAGATGAAGTAGGAGGTTTATCTGAGTTGCGAGAGCTCAGTGGGGGCAGCTATAAAACATTGAATGAATGAGTCTAGACTAAAACCGAATAACATATAATCCTTACAAATCCTTCATCTGATGGGCCTTCACGTCTTGGTCCCTTAGTGGGAGAAACTGAGTGGGCATAGGCATAATTTTGCATATACGTTCTAAAGTCGCCACGATTATCGATGGCTTCCATGGCAATTTTCAATCCAACAGAATGTCCCCTTCAAAGACGGGTGTGAACTGTCTAAACTGTAGTACTAAACTTGATAATCTCACCTTCGTCCTTCGGCGGAACTAGTGCCGATCCATCGTTGAGGAGGATACTTTCGAAGAGGAAAGCATATCGCGTGAGATGGTATTGGGTGCCTAAATCGATTTCGTCCGAACATTCTTTCAATGCCTGAAATTGTAATGTGAAAAAAAAATGAACGCTCAAGGTAACTCAGCTTACCCGAAGGATACGTGGTAGCTGGAAATTGAAGTATTCTTGCCGCATTGCCTGTGTGTCGATCACGGCTTTCCGAAACGCATCGGAAGCAGCAGACATGCGAGACCTTACGTCGTCCTCCTGTCTTTGGATCTACAGCAGTTTTGAGAAATCGAAAGAGGAATACATCTGGATGGGACGGGGGACTTGCGTTTCCGGGATTTTTCCCTTTGAGAAGTAAACCACCTTTGGCAACTGCCTTGCCTATCACACGTTTCCCGCCGGTTGTACCTGCTCTAGTTTGAACAGTGTTGTCCTTGAAAGATTCACCCTCTTTCTGTAAGAGTAAGCGTTCGAGCTCTTCGGTAGTAACCTCCAGGCGGTTCTTGCATTTTTCGGTGAATGATTCTGATTCTGAAAGCGCACGCTCATACCGAGTGGCAAGCTCTTTGGTCTGATCAATGAGTCGTAAGCAGTGTTTCAACGTTGATAAAATTAGATAGTGACACAACTGATTTCCTGTTTTTATCAACCTCTTTTGCTATATTTGCAAGTTCCTCGCTCATCTCATTCAAATGCTGCGAAAATCTGATTCGGTTGTCGCCCAGTACTTCATGGATCTTCATGGAGTTCTGCCAAGCAGTGACAAAGGTCCTGAATATGCCTATTCGCTGAGTCATATCTGTTGAAATGTAATAAGCCAAAATCCTTACCCGGCCTTGCCATCATTCATTGAATACACCTCCGAGGTTGAACGAGCTAATTTCTGTAGAGTTTTCCCGTATTCCTCTTCGATAAGAGCACGTTTCTTGAAGAATACTGACGCCTCCTAGATAAATATTGAGGATGTAACGCAAGTATCTCAAAAAGTATTAGCCACTTGCCCTACAAGAAACCATACTTTGCTTGATACGATCGAGAAGCAATGGTACTCCACACTGTCACAAAATGGATGAATGATCAATTTATCCCCAGAATACGACCAAATCGCACATCCATATCACACAAGACCCTCAAAACATTCTCATCGAATGTAGTTTCTACAATTTCTGGATTTGACGGCGGAATTTCCTGTGAGTCTGATAGAGCAGTTGATGTATCTCGCCATTTAGATCCTGAAGAGATTCCTCCCGAGTCCGAGCTCATCCTTGGTTGAGGAGATCCAGGGCGTAATATATGCCCAGGTCCAGCAGATTCAGCAGAGTCATCATGTGAAGTAAGCGAAGGCCGACGACGATACGAAGATGTTGAAGTCAGGTCGGATTGTTCGGAGTTGTGCCAAGTGCCCGAAGAGTGCTCTTCTTCAGCCATTGGAATGAGAGACCAAAGTAAGAACAATCAAACTTATCCAGAGCGAGAAGTAACAAGTTATCAAAGTCTCAAAGCTGGATTACTTAGTATGTACGCTTAGTCAGCTATATGCGGACACTTTCACTGTGCCCAAAGGACGCGAGGCTCAGGCTTTCGACGTTCTGCAATTAAACTAACCCCCAAGCCAGCATAAACAGCATGAAGGAGAAATGGAGACTCAGATGGAAACTACAATGAAATTCAATCGGCAAGAGCTAGCTCACAGGTACAGTACGTACAAATTTCCATGGTTTTTTCACCCAAAATGGTAGGATTATGTTAAAATAGTGCGGATATGTAAACTGCCTAAAACAGAGATGATTGATGCAAATCGAGCATACTTCAGGTGGGAATTTACACGAACCCTGTGTAGAAAACTTGGAAGTCGTCGGACGTCCATAAAATTCGGTCTGCCACAATAATAAGCAAATTTCAGCTTTCGCTTGTATCGTATGACAATCTCACGCAGCTTGAAGCCAGTGCTCGCATGCAGCTCTGAGATAGACATGATGGCCTGTGCAACTACCCAAGACCGTCGTTGCCGCCTCCTCAGATGCGTATGATAAGTTGCTGTTCTCCCAGACGTCATGGTAAACGTCGGCCATTTCAGGGCTGGGAAGGGGTTTCACTGTTTGAATTAATGGTCATTGATACACCAATGATGAAAACAATATTTCAACCCCATTCCTTCACCTTTCTCCCTTGACGTATTTCATTTACCCTTTGCAAATTTTACATCCAGTATCTATTGCGCCAGGGCTGAGGATTGGCTAGCAAGCACAGAAGCCGCCAAGATGCAAGACTTTAGATGATCTCGATTGTCTTCCTCAGCTGTGATAATGAATTGAGCACAATACACTGATTGGCCAATCTGGACCTGGAAGCCTCACTAATGACGGACGAAATGAGGGTGAGTAAGTCACTTCGTACATTTTTGAATTGAATGAGTTTACACTATGCCACTGGCAGCAGCTGCCTGCCAGCTTCCAGACCCTTCACGAATCGATGACAACATCAATGACACTCAAAAAATAGATCCTTCAACTTTTGTGTACACCCAAGGATTGGGTGTTTAACGGGCTCTGCTTTGAAGTTTTTTTTTTTTTCGCTGTCTACGACCCAAGCACGTTCAAGATGCGCTTTGGCTAAACTGCACAATTTTCTCAGTTCAGCTCTAGTTTGTTCTTGATCGGCAATTTGAATCATCGAGAGATTTCGAGCTGACGCACTTCTCACGGAATCACAAGCAGTACCTCGTTCCCATGTGAAATCATCCTTCGAGTCCCTTCCCTGCTCTCTTATTCCGCGCTCCAAGCACTTCTGATATGACGGGAGAGTCTTTCGTTCTGGTCTCGATTGCACTTCTCAATTGACATGAGATAACTTTGAAAAATACTTCCTGTTATCTATTTGATATCTACGATATCCATGATAGGCATCGAAATTTTCCTTCGAAAGTTCCAGAGGTCAGCGCTCAGCGCTCAAATCACAGGCGTTGGAACGCGCTGATAAACCAATCTACGCAAATCATACCATAAATGGTAATACATACCGATTTAGAAAGCGGCCCGAATGAAGTGGCAAAAAACTTAAACGACGCTTGGCAAAAATGTGCGAGTGTTTTCGAGGTAATATGATATCCCGCCACTGATTATGGTAGTTGACAGTACACATATCTAAGAGGTGGAAAGAAGCCTTGACATTGCGTGAATACGACAGAAACCTAATATTTGTATGAACTTCATCCGTGCCCCACAGTGCACCGAGCAAAATATCTGGCAATAGCCAGGCGCACTGTTTTAAGCCGTTCTAGTGCCTCTTTCTCACCTCCGCCTTGAAGGGTTCGGATGAGGACCGTGAGGTAGTCATTTCCTGAACCTTGGGAACTACGAATAAATATTTCTTCTAGCTTCTTGAGAAGCTCGATGGCATCGCTGAACGAAAACAGCAGCTTTGGATCTAATTTAGACAGTGTGTAAATATTTTCCCGGAAACTTGGAAGCGAACTTTAACATACTGTATTGAAGGAACTCGACAGAGTCGCACAAGAGTACTGGCCACCATGATCTAGGTGCGATTTCGTCACGAAGAAGCACTACTAGATCCGATGCAGCATTGGAATAATCCTGCTCTAACCTCATCTTCTGTATTTGTGAATATCTAACAGTAAACATCAAACGGTGTGCGAATAGTTCTCCGGTGCGCGAGTTGTGTTGCATTTCATCTAACGATGGGGCGATTTTGGATGCATGGCTGGCGAAGACGGCCGGACCTAATAAATCAGGTAAACGCGTTGCCTCGTGCCGCCAGGAAAGACATACCGTTTTGGATGTATTCATTAAGAACTGCATCAATTATTCGACCCAGTCCAGTCCAATCTTCAGCGGAGATCGAGTACGATATGGCCAATCCATAATCTTGAGAACGCACTAATGTCGTCGAAGCGATCTGAACAAGAGGAAGTGAGTCCAACTGACAAATCGAGGACTAACCAACCTTGCAAACCGCCCGTCGCACAGATTCTCGACCATATTCCCAGCATGTTGCGCTAATTTCCTTCACTATCTCAGCCAGGCGATCAGGTGAGTGGCCGGAGTCGCCCAGTTGCAACGGAACTCGCATTAAGACCTGGTCTCCTTGTTCCTCGCCTACTTTACCACAAGAGTATAGATAAGCAATGGTGATGCGCCATAAACTGGGATCTGAATGGAGGTAGTCGGCATATGCCAGTACGCATTCGTCGCGCCTAGACACTCCCAACCTGGCGAATGACAAAAATCAACAAGGCACGAGAAGGATTGAAGAATACACATGCGACTCGGAATCTAATTCAGCATCCAGTAATCCCAAGGGTTCCATGATATCCGCCAAATGGGCAGAGAGCCACAAGTCAAAACTTGAGGCATACTTCAAGGCTTGCTCTGTATGCCCAGAGAAGAGACAAGAGAGTAGCATATCCTCCAGGCTCGTAGGATCTGGAGGCATAGAGTCCAAGACGTCCGCAACGACATCTCTGGATACAATGAGTACTTCAATAGTCAGGCCACGGTAGGGGACACGTACGAAAGATCCTGCCTTCTTAGCCTGGCATCTACAAAGATACCCCAAGCGGCACATACTTCCTTCCAATCCGCACCCAGTTCCTCACAGACTCTCTGGATTACTTCGCCCCGGCCCTCGAGAATGCCAAGGACATCACTTAGAGAATCCCACCAATTGTAGTAGTCATCAAGCCGCGATTCCTCTGGAACTCGGTCCATCTCCACACGCAAGGCCTTGACCCTGTCTTTCCATTTTCGAGAAGCATATGCAAAATCTCGTTCGCTGGTGAACTGCGACAGCCGTGGATGAGATTCTACCACAGGTATGAGCATCTTGATGAGGTCTTGCAGATCCTCGGATGGATGTTGCAACAGGCTATCCAAGAAGAACAGCGAGGCTTTTGAAAGTCCTCGAAGTGTGGACCTGCGCCTGGTGAGCTTCGACATGACGCTAGAAGAATTTGAATATTACCTAGTGAGATATGGCCAGAAATTTTCGTCCTTCCACGGACGATCCAGAGAGCTGAGTTGATCACCTTCTTCCGAGGAAGGCTCGATGAAATGAATGTTTAGCCACTCCATCAATTCTTCCCCAACGGGAGCGTCCTCGTAACCAGGTTCAGGGACAAAGAGAACCACAAATAAGGAGAACATTGCGTAGAGACTTCGGTAATGTTCTGAGCTCAATTGCAGAGGCTCGGGACGAGATAAGGGTTGCTTGATCGAAGTTCAAAAACAGCTTGCTGAGATGAGCAGAGTTCGAGACGCACAGAGGCATGAATCCAACATTCTTTGATGAAATTGACGTAGTCGACGCTCAATTTTCGAATGATCTCGAGAGCCTGCCGTGTCTGGAGCCTGCTTGTCTTGTGTAAGATAGAAGTCGCGAGAGATATTAACCACAAACCAAGATGGATCTCTAAGCTTCGCGTCGTGTAACATGCTTTTAAACATGGAGAAGATGACGAGAGTGTCGGCAATGAACTATATTGCTTGCATTTGAGATTGGCCGAGTCCCGCGCAGAAGAGCCGAGAACATCATACCAGACGCCTCTCTGAGGAAGGAACATCATCATAAGTTGCAAAATAAACGGCTTCATCTTGTTTGGTGGTAGATGTCTTCGACGTAGATAAATCCAAGGGAACAATATATACCGCCAGAGAATTATCGGAAGGTGACAAGGATGCAGCAACCGCGCGCCCTGACTGGACTAACTCGGAAATTTTACCAGCTTCGACCAGCGGGGGAACAAGTTCAACATGTTTGATGGCCATGACTGGAGGTGAGCGCGAAGAAAGAGCTACCTTACATAACGTTATGGCGTCAAGGACTTTACTTCTAAAGGCAATGTTTTCCCACACCAAGCTCTGAATATCATACTACAAAACAAAACAAAAGATGTAAAGATGTAAAATATTGCTGAACCCAGGATTGAATCTCAAAGCAAACAACCCTTGCCATTCTCCACTACGCTCATTTGGAGAGGCAGGTCTCGCAAGGGCGATAAAGCCTTCCCGATGTCCATGTCTGGTCCTGCATCAAGCTAAAAAGCACATTCAAATTTTAGACCGAATGAGATCTTTGCGTAGCATACGCGCGCAACGAATCTTACCTTTGGCGACACGTAGAGCTACAGTCGCGACAATTCGATTGATGGGAAGCGCTCAAAGCACAGGTAGTCGAGTTGCAGTCGATCTGAGGAATCATCAGTCCACAAAATAGTATTCAAGGAGGGAAAAGTTTACCCGTTCGCGTCTGAATACGACAAGGTGGCCACAGCTGCTATATTCGTTGGCAATGTTCAGCACGTAACACATATCGAAGGCGTTAGACGGATTGGTAGTTCAGTTCGTTCGCTGAGCATGAGGAGGAGGAGGATGGTTTTTTATATACTGTCTGAGCTACTGAATACGGCATACCACATCCGCGTGCAGACTGGAAGGTGGCCTCGTACTCAACGCTCGTATAAAGTTTGGGGTCTTCACAAGTTTAGACAGGAGTTTTGTTGGCCGCTGAGATGAAAACAGCCTGAGGGAACCTAAGATCATAAAGACAGTGATCGAATATATCTGTGAAATTCCTGGACCACATACTCAAAAGGAAAGATGCAAAATATAGACGGAGAGGAGAACATATACAGGTCTTTTGTCAAGGTTTGTGGCTACTTGGTGGAGCTTTAGACTTTTTACATGAATGTTACACTCCTGCAGTGGGGAGAACCCTTTCCCACGTATGGTTCAGCCGTTGTTGTCTTATACAGATACAGAAAACAACGAATTCTATGTGCGCCGTTTTTGCATACTATCATCTTGAAACTATTGCTATTTCACTTTTCCGGCGACGGTCGGGCTCGGCTGTTACCGAGAGACCCCGTCTCTGACGGTATGCCTACCTACCTCAGCGCCTCTAGCAGATTGCAACGAGTCATAACGTTACTTCCCGCTCACTAAATCTTTTGTCTGTATGATTATTCGAATTCGGTTCCAATTTTTTTAATACCACACCGGAGGCTGGACCAATGTTCAGCGTATTCCCTAAAAAGTTTTCAAATTGCATAAATTATGGAGTAAGAAACTATTCGCTATTATACGCTCTGGTGCTGAACGGGACACGATTTCTTTTAACAGGAAAATGTTCGGTCCTTGCCGCCTGGGAAACCTTATCCCCGGTCATACCCTCGTCATCGTTTTTTTTTCCCATGGAGCTCTAAGAAAAGGGATCTAGACGGGACTTGAATACGACCTGTGATACCTTTGTGAGCACCGGAGTCCTCAAGTGAGCCCGTCGTTAATTCTTGCTACATTTGATCATCGGTGCTGGGATGCATTCACGCACGTTGAATGAGACTAGAAGCACACATTGATAGCATTCTTGTTTGAGCCTGAGAGGGTCAGTGAGAATTAAAAGTGCTCGCCAGCTCCAAAGCCTCCGGTGTGGCGAACACTATATTTTCTGGAACTCCTGCCAAATCAGACTGGCGGGTCACTGGCCCTGGAGCGATTCCATCTGTGACCATCCATTGTGAAAAATAGCTTTAAGCGCCTTTTTGGATTCCCTTTTAGAGATTCGGACACTGACCGGTCGGTCAGACATTCTGCTCGACTTGATAGGAACTTGAGGCCTCATGATGTACGACAGAAAGTTACGAGTGCATTCCAGTCGGAATACCCACATATTATTTTACAGATGCTCGATCGAGCCACACAAAAGCTCCAAGCAGTGTGCAAAATGGCCACGAAAGAGAAGACGAGATCTAATGCATCCTGATCACTTGTCTTCCTAATGAACGGTCAATCAATTCTTTGGTCGGATTTCTGCCGGGCCTGCGCTCAATATTTATTTTCACGACGGCAACCACCGGATTGAAGTTTGAGCAGTGAGCTCGGGGCCTCTATTTTTATAAAAACTTTGAGGGGATTCCCATTCTCCATAGGACCCTTTGAAGTCAAGGAGTCAATGGCCGGAACCATGCTACATTCAACAGCACATCAACATGCGGCTTACTTCGGATTCTTGTCATAATCCAGCCAGCTCTATTAGATACCCTCTTTGTGGTTTGGAAATTCTTGTCTCAATCCTTCAGATCGGGCAACCATATCGCTCAAACTTTAAAAATATGCTGTACCCGTACGCCGAATCCTGTGTAGGTGCGGGGGTTGAGGCCCGGGGAACTACTATACGCCGATTGCTGTCCCTACTCACCCATATGAATTCGCAATGGTCTTCTCACAGAAGCCCCAGAGACCTGAGAGTTGAACCAAGGTGATTTACCATCGTGGTTCTAAATTTCATACAGGCAAGACAATTGAGGCCGCGACTTCTCTTCTGAAGATTAAAACTAAGTTTCGATAGTTCAAGGTTGAGTTTTTAATCTCTAAGTAGTTTTCCACTTTCAACCCTCCACTTCAACTCATTGATGCACACGCTGCAAGTTCTCCCTAAACCTCATGGTACTTATCATCGAAATCACCTTCTCACCGTCTCACAAAATCATCCCTGCCTACTTTTATGCTCCTGGTCGGACTTACAGAGTTTGCACAACAGCCGGAATATAGATCTGGTCGATTTACTCCAAAACTTACTAACCTAGTAGAGAACCCCAAACAGGCAACTTCATAACTGCCTCTTGTAATTACCTCAAATAGTATTTCTTCCTTATGAAGACTCGACTTGATCAAGATACTGATTGTCTACGAGGAAGTCGAATGCTTGATGTGTGGTATGCTCGATGTGAATCTGAAAGAAAGTCACCGCAGCGGAAGGTGTTGCTTGTACATGATTGGTATATATGATATCTTCAACAATTTCGCATGCAGGTCAAAAACAGGCCACGATAGGAAACACAATGCAAGATAAGATCACACCTCTGTAAATCTGACGTAGCCTCAAAGCTGCGCTCAATCCAAAGACAATTTCTGCAAAGACCTAGCATGAGTTGTGTCAAAAAATTCAAGATAGATTATAAGGATATAACCCAGTAAAGCAAGACTACAACCGCAACGCACCAATTCAGAAAAATATACGTTTTCTAAGAAGATCTTTGAAAAACCGCGAGTCTCTCCTTGAAATCAGAGCAGACATAGCTTGACACCTCCTCGACGTTCCAAACGACGAATGATGAACTTTGTGATGCCTGAGTAATGACAAAGGTCTTAGAAAGATAGAAGAGCACAAGGAAGTCAACACACTTTGAGTGTGATTTTATTGCGACGACTCCTCGACCCTGAAAGGAGATGGCTAGAAAATCTCGAATTCCACGGGGCGATGCCTTACCTTTCCACCATTTAGTCCGGCCTGGCATTGTAAGCTGGTGAGATAACTAGGAAGCCTATCCAACGAGAAACAGATTGAACGTAGAGTCAATGATGAAATTGATAGCAAATGCAAAAGAGTCCGAGATTTGGCAGGTGGCTGTGTCCTCCAAATTGCTGGTATTACTACTTAAGTACATCAACGACCTTGGTAGTCACGTGGTGAATGTCGCGTCGCGTTTGTATAAGAAGCGAAGTATCTCTAACCTTCCCCTTTATAACCTCAACCGCTCGCCGCTAAATACTCTTCCTCGCAATGGCCCGTACCAAGCAGACTGCTCGTAAATCTACCGGAGGTGAGCGAGTTAGGAGTTGTTCTTCCATTGTCTCTCTCACCTTTCGTCTCTAGGAAAGGCTCCTCGTAAACAATTGGCGTCGAAATCAGCGAAATCTGCTGCCCGAAAGACTTCTGTGAGTGATGCTTCGTGCTCTCTGCTGTCTCTTTACTCAGTGCATCTTTCTAGGGCGCAGCTGGTGGTGTAAAGAAGCCTCACAGATTCAGGCCTGGAACAGTCGCTCTTCGTGAAATCAGACGTTACCAAAAGTCGACCGAGTTGCTTATCCGCAAACTTCCTTTCCAACGACTTGTTCGTGAAATTGCTCAGGATTTCAAAGTGCGTTGATAACTTTTCTATGTTTTCTCTTACTGATTCCCATTGTGTTTTAGACGGATCTCCGTTTCCAATCCTCCGCCGTAATGGCTCTTCAGGAAGCTGCAGAGGCATATCTTGTCTCGTTGTTCGAAGACACCAATCTTGCTGCTATTCACGCTAAGCGTGTCACTATCCAGCCCAAGGATCTTGCTTTGGCGCGTAGATTGAGAGGCGAGCGGTCATGATGGATTCTCTATTGCAACCTTTTTCTTCTCTTGATTTGTTTATTACTCCACTGTGTGATACGTTTGTAACTTATAGTCTTCTCATATCTCAGATGTATATTCATCGGCCGTTTCCGCTTGAACTGGAATGAATACTTTGCATTCTTTGTACCAGTGTAAGCTTAATTAGTGAATGAGTTGTGGGTATACCGATATTGGAATGTAATAAATGAGGCACGGGTCTCATGAACCATCAACATTTATTCCGCCTTTAACATACACAATCATGTATGTCAGTTTCTAGCTGTTTTCACCATAGCCTCAAAGATCAGAGGAAGAATGGTGATACTCTTCTTCAATCCTTCCCCAACATTGCTCCAATAACCTTTCTCCTTCATCTCTTTACATTTCTGCCCAATCTTGAACGAAAGACGCCCTGCTCGAACTCTGGGATGTTTGCTGGTTTCAGGAAATATTGCCCCGTCAATTGTAGCTGCTGCTACTGCGGAAGGCCAGCGCTGATGGTCAGAGATAGTTTTGTTCTCTGATTGGCCAACCTTTGCGAGAGGGTGCATCAGGTTAGGAACGCCATCGTGATTCTGTTCTGCTGGAGATGCAGATGAGGAAAAACCAGAAGACGATGACGATGCCGACGAGGACGACGACGAGTCCGATGAAACATCACCTGTTGTACTATATGCGTAGTCAATTCAGAACAACATGTGTGACGATGAATAAGTTTTATTCTCACCTTGAACTTGAGTTGCTGCTAGTATCTGCAGATGAGAAGCTTGAAGCAGACGCCGAAGCAGAACCAGAACTAGTCCCTAAGATCGAGGGAGTATCACTACCCGAAGACGAAGATGCGGTGGTTGAGACACTATCGGTATCCGAGGACGAAGAAGCGCTTGCAGACGCAAAGCTAGTTCCAGCGCCTGAGGAAACGCCAGCGGACGCCGTAGCAGAGCTAACATCAGCGCTCAAGGATGAGAAAGCAACAGGAGATGATGAAGCCGAGCTGATGTTGGCGGAAGCCGTAGCGGAGCTGCTATCACCGCTTGTGGATGCAGAACTCGTGGGGGAGCTGAGATCAGCAGCCGTAGATGAGAAAGAACCACTGAAGTAAGCGATTTAAGATGAGGTTCCTAGAAATTGGAAAAAAGCGTTTCAGATTGACTTACGTGGATTCGGATGAACTGTCAGTGCTGTGTAGAGAGTATGTGAGATAAAACGAGATGTTACAAGTGATAAGACTACACACGTTGTCGTCGGAGAAGCCCCATCAGTAGCGGTAGGATCTGTCGGATTGCTATGTTTACGTGTGAGCGCAAGGCAAAAAGGGAGCAAGAAAATGACTCTTACATGGCAGAAGTGGAGGAGATAGGAGCACCTCCCTCAGCGGAAGAAGTGCTGCTGATATACCCAATGAATGAATGAATATATGATGTCGGAAAAATGTGTCTGCTCACAGGGCCGAATCCTCGTCAGAACCAGAGAGCTTCGACATACCACTACGAAGAACGTAATGAGGAAAATGTAGCCAAAGATCAGAGAAAATATCAACTCACATCGGCATTGAATTACAAGCCGTCAAGAGCGTCATCACTAACAATATGCTCAGAGCGAGACGAGCTAATCCGTTAGATTTGATCATATTTTATGAGCTGCGCAAGTTAAGGGGAGTTTTGACTGTTGATTTTAAAGAAGCACGAAACCTGGCCAGCAGGGATGTTTCTTTGAATGCTCTTCGTGGACGTGGCCTGCACTGCGAGAAGAGAGATGGAACCGGAGACGGAAAAAGCTACAAAAACACCTGTCGGTTGTATATATACTCTGCGGGAAATTTTCCGAGGGATCAATTATGTTATGATGCGAGCACGGCCTGCGCGGCGGGCGGATTGAATGATACCTTGTATTGGCTGTGTATGAGCCTGTGTGAACCTGCAAATTGCAGTGCGAACTAGAGCAAACTACAGCAGGAATCGGCATTGTCTAGTCCGAAATTTCGAACATAAATGAGTGACCTCGAGAAGAAAATAACAGTCCACTCAACAAGCGCCCATCGACCTACTCTTTACTCCGAACCACAAGGTGCTGCTCTTAACCTTTTGATGAATAGTACAACTCCACACACTGTAAATGTCCACGAGCTCGATCCATCTCTGACTCCTGTTCAACCAGCATCAGGACCAAGCAACGCGTCTTCGACGAATCTCCTTCTCCTACAAGTCAAGGCCTTTTTGGAAGCGGCAGAAGATGTGGAAGTCGGTCCGGAAACCATACAAGAATTACTTCATTTAATAGCGGATAGACAGCCAACAAACGATGGGGATTCAAAGCCCACGCAGAATGAGAATGAAGACGAAGAATGGTTGCCTGGTGAAGAACATAACGATGTGGAACTTGATATCTCCGCGCTCTTCACAGACGAGCATAACGGTGCAGGTGTTCATTAGCCCTCCTCACAACACATAACTTACGGTGCCGATAGGAACTTGGACGAAGGAAGAAAGTATGGAGATGATTGGATTTCTTAAAGAACGAGGTTTGATCGGTTCAAGTATCCAATACCGCTACCTTCATCTCATTGGTGTGTTTTGAAGGAATGGGGCATTTTGTACGCAAATACGCGATAAATCGTGCAATACCGATCCCAAAACTTCTTCTAGCTTTCGGAATTCAACTGGTATCGTTGACTCGCTGACACTGATGCTTCTTATCGCTAATCTTGCGCTTAGTGTCCTGAGCTGCAGGACAGAAGTAATTCTACCTTATACTACTTCCTTCGCGTAGCGATGTGGAAAGAGTTCGTCTTTTTCTTCTCTTCTCAGCGCGTTAGCTCTTTAGGTTTGACCGTTTACTCGGTAGACTTCGACTACGAGAGCGGTTATCACAATACAACACAACCTCAGATGCCGTCAACTTGATACGGAACAGTAGACGAATGTTGATTCTGACAGGTGCTGGAATCAGTATGTACCATTCAAAGGCAATTCTTGTGATCATTCCTGATCTCTTGAACAATAACTTTTAGGCGTGTCTTGTGGCATACCAGACTTTAGATCCCGTAATGGGTTATATGCGCAATTGGGCGATTACGAGTTGGACGATCCTCAGCAAATGTATGTCGTTTCTCGATTGAACATCGGTTCCTGGGAGTAATACATTACCCATGTGCAGGTTTGACATAAATTATTTTCGTGAAAATCCATCTGGTATGTCTGGATTGAGACATCCTATCCTTCGTACTCATCTTTCAATAAAGTATTCTAGTGAGTCCAGTGTAGAGAATCCTTATCCGACTGGAAATGTTGAATACGTGCGTGTACAGTTCATTTGCTAGGTATGGACACACGCTCCATCCTATTCCTATTTTTCTCATATTCTATGTTAGTCAGATATACCCTTCAAACTTCGTACCTTCACCTTGCCATCGCTTCATCAAACTTATCGAAGATAGAGGTCAGGTAAGTGCTCGGTTTGTTCAGGTCAAGAGTGACATCTGACCAAAAAGATACATAGCTCCTTCGCGTAAGACTCGCACTCATGCCTCATCCGCTTCTGATTGAATAAACATTCTCCAGAATTATACCCAAAACATAGACACGTTGGAAACTGTAGCTGGCGTAAAGCGGGTCCTGCAATGTCATGGCTCCTTCGCTACCGCAAGCTGTTTACTCTGCCGCAGACGAGTGCCAGGGACAGAGATCGAGTTGGACATCATGCGTCGGAAGGTACCGCTGTGTCCGGTATGCAACCCTCCGTCATCTTCAACTCCGAAGAATGGGAAGAAATTGAGCAAGAAAAAGGCGAAAGGCGAATGGGATAGTGATTGCGAAGATGAGAGCGATGCTCCGACATATCCTCCAGGGATAATGAAGGTAGGTTCAAAGAATGTCCTGTATGGATATGTGATTCATCCGATTTGTTCAGCCCGATATCACATTCTTCGGCGAGAAGTTGACGGACGATTTTGAGCATTTGCTGGAGCAGGACCGAGATAAAGTTGATCTGTTGCTCGTCATCGGGACCTCCTTGAAGGTCGCGCCTGTGGCGGATATCTTGTGTAAGCGTACCAGATCTGTTATGTGTTGTGTTCGCTCATCTTTCACCCAAAGCGCATCTCCCACATTCAATACCTCAGGTAAAGCTTTTACAATGTCCGACCACGCCCTGCTAAGCATACTTGTAGATTTTGATTAACAAGACTCCGATTAAACATATCAATCCCGATGTGAGTTAGTCCATTTTGCCTCAAGTTTCATTGTTGAAAACCTCGTATTCTATAGATCATCCTGTTGGGAAATGCGGACGACATTGTAATTCATCTATGTACCGAACTTGGTTGGGATTTGCCGCCATTGGCCTTATCAGCGTCGTTGTCTCAATCGGCCTTTGCCGGACGGATGCAGCCTCCACGAGGAAATATCAAGAAGCGCCCATCGACTGGATTGGATGAAGATGTGGAAGAAGGACCGCAGCAACCTCAAAGAGTCGGAAATAGGCGAGTCTCTCGCTTCAGCTTTACTGTATTATCGTCGACTGACTGTTGAATGATCTATAGCCATGTATGGTTGTTCCCAGGCGCGGAGGGCGGGAAATGGCTTTCAGAATTTGACAGGCGGTTAGAGAGTAGGTCTGAGAGTCTGCGTGGTCAAGAAACGTCGCCGCCTTCATCGGCTGCACAGACGCGAGCTTCGTCACCTGGTACACTTGACTTGCGGAGGGAGGTTAAGAAGGCACGGATTTCTTAAGCTTTCCTTCGATGTTCCCGGAGGATTTTCTCTTTTTCCATCGATCTAATGTGGTGTGTATGAATAATTGGGCTGTATCCTGTGTCTACTTAGCTTTGTCAACGTGTTCAATTCCAGCAAACCTTAGTATAACATAAGGCTGCTTCCCGGTCCTTGAATCAATTGGGTATGCTGAGTGCAGGTATTGGGCTGGGTGCATATTCCGATAGGATCTGCGATATTAGGAAACAGCCATCTTCTCTTCACATTAATTGCCAACGTGTATATTAGGATCGTGTATTGATTTGCTATTCTAAATTTCTAGCAGGTGGGTTGTTTTTGGTACATTGTCGGGACTCAGGATCCAGAAAAACAGTATATATACTGGGGACAAGCGTAGATGTACTGGTCAGTACCACTTCTTGAAGCTTTGGTCTACATTTTGAACGCATATTCCGTGTTCGATGACAATTGAGCGGGAAAGGTTTTATTGAGCTGCGCATTATCAAGTACCATGAGGAAACTGGAAAGTTCAACACAATACCGAAAAAATAAAGTTAGTGATCTATAAGAAGGTCGAAACTTCGTCGACAACAGATTCATGAACCGACGATATGGTTCGATCCAAACCTAGTGCGATTTCACAATGTACATATACAGGAGTATCATCATGTTCTGTTCAAGCTTTTTTCGTCAGGTGGTGCGACGGCTCTCGCATTGTGATTGGTTGCAGCATGGTCCGCTTGATCAAGTTGGATGAAGCAAGGCGAATCCAATAACAGAAACACATCGGCACTTGAGTATATCACAGTAGAGACCACATTGGATTGTCACCAGAAACATATAGAAAAACGATACTGTAAATTTGAGATCTTGAAAGATCGTAATTGATTTCAAGGTTTCCTTCACGGAACTTCCGAGGTCTAAACAGAGAAATTTCGAGTCAGAAATATTCGGTCCGAAATTGTATGCACGGATTAACAAGTGGCACACACGAGATAGAGTAATGAGTTACAATGAGCGAAGCTTACCAAAATCAGTTGTCTAAAATGACAGCCTTTGACCACTGAAGGCGCTCAACTTTTTGAAACAAATGTGGAAGAATACAGCCATCTGCATCACCCTCTGTAGCAATGTTTCTGTCATGCTTCGCAAAGAAAGTCAAGCCGTATCGTAACGCCTGGCTGACGTCGATGTGAATGACAATGATAGTTGAAGACTCTGCACCTGTTGAGATAGTAACAATTTCAATTTTCGAAAGCTATCCAGCTCGTGATTGTTCAATATGGAGGAAGAAGATATGTAACGCACGAGAGTAACCAAAATGCTCTGTGATGGTTTGGAACAAGTGAATCATATCTTCGTCCGGGCCCTTCCTGATACCTTCAAGGCCTACGAAGATTAAGAGAGGTTAACTCAATAGACACGGTAAGAGCAATGGATATAAGCCACGTACGTATTCTCTGCCAACCATCTGCGTCAGTAAAGTATATGGCACCCTTAACTTGACTAACGTTCATAATTTCCTTCCAGGTTGGATACACGAACTAGAAAGGCTGCGTTGAGGGCCGGATTTGACGCGGTGGCAAGGCAAGAACGCACCTTGATACTATGCTTGGCAACAGCTCTGATCCACCACTGACGCGGTCGAAGTTCTTTCACCTGTAAACGCTTCAATGGATCGATCTTGGCAATCTCCTTGAGGTCCGCGAGGTTCAGCCTTCTGAACGGGTTGATTCTGAGCTGAACAAGACATGGTAAAAGATGACATCTTGTCAGTTGGTATATAGAAAGAACTCACAACCTCATCTACTAACACAAAGCCATCCGGCCTGACGTAAAGATCATGAAAGCGAGCACCGTGGCGAAGTAGCCAGGCGAGTCGCGGACCGACTTTGGCTGTCTTTACGTTGACTATCTCAAACCAGTTCTTGAAGCGTTTGTGACCTTGAAAATATTTCTGATAAGCCATTTCTTTCCGCTTATAAACGAGAAATTGAACGTACCTAGTCTTTGCGACTTAGAGATGAGCGCAGTAGAGTAACGTTGGATTTGTACAGGGGAGATGAAGCGTGGTAGCTTGCCATTCAATGAACTGGCGAAAAGCATGCAAAGTGTCCATAAAATGAAGAGCGTTACTTTAGTGTACAATTAGCGCCTATCGCTTCAAGTGCGTGACTGTGAGAGTCTTTCCGCGTTCCATCAGATATTATTCAGCGGTACCAGTTTGATAAAACAAATTCCAGCGCTGTCCTTTCAATTGGAAGCGCACCCTACATAATAACTCTCCTTCTGAATAACTCCTGTGCGTCTCTCAACTACGTCTGCATCGCCATGGAAGAGAATCTTCCAGCCTATAATACACCAATGAGCGGGGCATTGTGGCCTAGCACAAGTAACAAGAACGTGAATCAATCAGCTGCTCTCTCTTCTATCGCCCAAACATAAGTAACCCCGAGAATAACACGGTATGCGTTGAATTACTGTTGGAGCATGTGGTATAGCCTTGACGCATCTCACGATCTTTTACCGCATCCAGTCCAACTGTAAAGTCAACAAGTTCTCGATATCATCTTTAAGATACTCAATGTCATTCCATACGGTGAGGGACAGCTTGGATCAGAGTCCGTGTGAGTTCACGCTCATACTTATCTTCTACCACAGGGTCATGTCCATAAATGTATTTTCTCGGAAGTAGAAGACAATTGAGAAGGAAAGAATGTCAAGCAGCATTGATCACGTATATAAAGCTCTTGCGACCAGAGAATTCCCTCTTTACTGACAACAACGATGTTGCTCACATCTGCTGTCTTCGTCCTCCTGCCTCTCTCGGTGCTCGCTACGCCGCTTTCTTCTCGTTCTGCCCTTTATACAGACTTTGCTGTGAAGCATTCATGGGGAGACTCTACTCCATCCTCTACCTGGGTCCATCACTCTACTCCTGATCCTTCAAAGCTTTTGAAGCTTCGGTTTGGTTTACGCCCCTCCAACTTTGACACCCTCCTTGAGCATCTATCAGAGACTTCTGATCCTTTCCATGAACGATATGGAAAGCATCTGTCCAAGACCCAGGTAGATGAGCTAATGCGTCCTGCCGACAAGACTTTACAAGAGGTCAAGGAATGGCTTAACTGGCATGGCATCGAAGACGAAACGACTACTTCTAGCTCGGATCGATGGATCACAGTCAACATCCCAGTCTCCTTGGCCGAGACTTTGTTAAACACGAAATACCATGTATACGTTCACACGGATTCTGACGAGAAAATCATACGTACGCTAGAATATTCGCTTCCTCGTCACCTTCATGACCACATCAATCTTGTCTCCCCGACCACATACTTCGGTACTACCCGAAGCATGAAGGTAACCAGTCATTTGGAGCCGGATCGGCCTACATTGAGTCTCAGTAGCGATGTCACACCGTCGAGCAGCTGCCGCGAAACTATCACGCCTACTTGTTTGAAGGATTTATACAACGTACGTGGCCGATGTTCGAATAGGATTTTCTGTTTGACATTTCCCACAGACCGTGGACTATACACCCACCCAAATCGCCACAAACAAAATTGGTATCACAGGATATCTTGAACAATTCGCTTCCAACTCCGACCTCACCACTTTCACCCGGAGCTTCCTTACTCAGGCAACCAACGCGACCTTTACCCTAACAGAGATCAATGGCGGATTGAATACTCAGAATGATCCTGGTGTGGAAGCCAACTTGGACGTGCAATACGCTACTGGAATGTCTTGGCCCACTCCTATGATATTCTATAGGTATGCCGTTAATGGATAATCCATAGAAAACAGAACGTTGACAACCTTTATCAACAGTACCGGAGGAGAGCCTCCCTTCATCGCTGACGCCGATGAGCCCACAAACACCAATGAACCGTATCTCAACTGGCTAGATTTCATCACTGGCGTTTCCGATGATGAACTTCCTAACACGTTCAGCACAAGTTACGGAGATGATGAGCAAACTGTCCCCGCTGATTACGCAACCGAAGTTTGCAATTTGTTTGCCACCCTCGGAGCTCGAGGTGCAAGTGTCATGTTCAGTTCTGGGGATGCTGGGTGAGTTCAGCCATCCTCAACCCGGAAGCGGAGTTCTCATACTGTTCTGTTACTTCCAACTACGTAGTGTCGGCGGTGGTTCATGCTTAACAAATGATGGAACAAACAAAGTCATCTTCCAGCCCGCCTTCCCTGCTAGGTATGATCAGCTCACGACACCGCTCTACAAGTAATCTTATGTTACCTTACTCAGTTGTCCATTTGTAACTGCTGTCGGTGCAACAACTGGCATCGCTCCCGAAGTCGCCGTGAACGAATTCCCCTCCGGCGGTGGCTTCTCCAGGCTCTTCCCCCAACCCAGCTACCAAACGTCCGCCGTTTCTGCTTATCTCGCCAAAATCGGCTCGACGAACGCCGGCCTGTTCAACGCGTCGGGTAGGGCTTATCCTGACGTTGCTGCACAAGGCGAAGGTTTCCAGGTCGTCGTTGGCGGCAGAGTGGAGTCCGTGGGTGGAACGTCGTGCTCTTCGCCCACTTTTGCTGGCGTTATTGCTCTGTTGAATGACTTTAAGCTGTCCCAAGATGGAACGACACTTGGGTTCCTGAATCCGTTGTTGTATGCTAATCCTAGTGCGCTCAATGATGTAACGAGTGGAAGTAATCCTGGTTGTGGTACGAATGGCTTCACAACGAGTGCTGGATGGGATCCGGTGCGTTTTTTTTTCCGATTCGCTGAGATGTGTCCGCTGAGATGACCTATTCATTCTAGGTAACGGGACTTGGAACACCTAACTTTGTCAAGCTTCAGGCCATTGTTTGAATCAGGTGATAGCCGTGAAATCTCTTGTCAGATAGACAGTGAATCTCTACTACGTTTTCGCTGTTTTGATATAATGGGAAATCCGAAACTGCTCGAACACGCAATATATTTACTCTACTTAGATGTGTGATCTCTCAGAGCCATGAGTTTGGTAGGTCAATCCGAAATTTCTGCGTTGTGAATGTCGTACCCGCCTTTGTCACTACATACCGAGTCAAAAATTCCCTTGCTCGATCCTTTTGCTATTCTTATACTATTCTTCTTCCAGATCTGTCTTCAAAATCGCACCTTCATTCACGGGGAAATCATGTTACGGTTGCAGCAGATGGTAACAGAATTTGATCGAGGGAACTCTACATCCCTTTCAAGTTCCTTGCACTATGGTTCAAGCAGTGACCAGATCTTTTGCAAAAACGCGTCGTAGAAGTGCCCATGGATTAGAAATCTCCTGAGCTTTGAAGCTCTTATCTGATTCTGGAATTGTCGCGTTTTACTCACCACCAGCGGGCCGCCAACTGTGGAAACGGTTCTTTCTGCTCCACACCATCTGCAGGATTGTCCGAAGATCATGAAAGGCTACAGAAGAGGAATAGGTGATGGTTAAAAGGTCGCGGAACTCTCGAAGCTTGTGGGCTCATTCACTGACTTACTGTGTTTTCGCTTTCTGCATTGATAAGACGATGCATTTCAAGTTCTCAACTTTGCTCTTAGCTTCAATCTCTGGTACTCTGATCCTCTCGAGTCCTGTACCCGATGTCAACAGCGAAAATTCACCATTGGTCAAGCGCGGTGCGGTGCTGACTGCTCAGTTTGCAACTGAGTCTGAGGTTTGGCGACTCTTCTTGCCTTATTTGCATATAAATAATGACTCGGCTTTGACAACACTTTAGCTTGGAGGGTACGAAGTATAGCTTGCGACAAAAACCTTGCTTGATGACTCAATTTAGCCGTTTCATTCTTGAGAACAACCTATGGGGTGAAGCTGCCGCCACCAGCGGTATGCACAAAAAACATCAATCTTTATAGGACAGAATGTTCACAGTGCGGTTCCTCGTAGGTTCCCAGAGCTCGCAAGTGACTGCAACAGATGGGGACAGTGTCACTTGGGAAACGACTTATACTTGGGAAGGTATGTCCTGATAATTCAGCTATTTGCGATTACTTCCTAGCTTCTCATCGAGGTTAGGTGGACCTTCTGACGTCAAAAGCTGTATGTTTCTGAGAAGTCAACCTGAATCTCCCACAATGTTAACACTGGATCATAGATGCAAATCTCGATTTCCGTGAGGGATTAGGCCAAAGTCTAGCTTCGATTACCTCTATCCCGACGACATGGTCCTGGTCATACACCTCTGCCTCATCCGACCTTGTCGCCGATGTCTCCTATGACACCTGGTTGTCCAACGACGCTAGTTCCAGTGGCTCCTCGTCCACGTCTACTTTCGAAATGTGACTCTTACTCTAATCGGATCTGAGTCCTGCCTATACTAACTTGTTCACAGAATGATCTGGCTTAGTAGTCGAGGAGGGTTTGTAGTCTGAGGGTCTTTCATATGAGCAGCTGTTAATTAATGAAAACCTCAGTGCTGGCCCTGCCGGCTCTCAAATTGGGACTGCAGAGTACGCGCTATACTTATCTCTTTTCACTACAGAGTATGCAGCTAAAGTCCACTGTTCATAGCGTAAACGGTGCCACCTGGAATCTCTTCCAAGGAGTCGTAGAAACTTGGACTGTGTTCTCATTTGTCGCACCTAGCGAGATCACTAACTTCAACTCCGACTTGCTGCCGTTTTACAGTACGTTATCTTGGTCAGGATTGCTTGCCCCAAGGAAGAAGTTCTGATTGCACCATTCAGCTTTCCTTGTTGATAACCATGGAGTATCCAGCTCTCAATTCTTAGTACAAGCACAAGCTGGCACAGAACCTTTTGTTGGTGAGGCCATAGCTCGTCGGTCTTCGACTAAAGCTTTAGTCATCTTCGATCATTTTAGGGAGCGCAACGCTCAGCACAAGCTCCTACGCAATTTCTATCAACTAGGAAATCTCCAATTGACTATCAGTAATATTGAAGTTTCTCAGCTCTTGTACACACTTATATCAACATCCTTATTGAACTTTCCTTGTTACATGTAATGTGAGAATAGCGCATTCATTCCCCGCACAGCCACACACCTATAGATAGTCTGAGATGCTCAGCTTTGACCGGATAGTTACCAGTTACTTCCATCACTCACCGGTTGCTCTTGGGGTTTCGCGACTTTACTCTGCTGATATTTACTAGTGACTATGCTGCGAACTCTATCTCGCACTAGCAGCAAGCCGAAGAATTTTCCGGTCTCCGTTCCAACTCTTTACATCGTCGCGTCTGGTGACAAGATAACCCATACACGACCGTCTCCACGCATTCCTTTGGAGCTAATAGAACTCGTCCTGTCTTTTCTCTCATGGGGTATATGCACTAGGTCTACTCTCTCTCAAGCTTTTATATCTGGCTTTGCTCTGGCATCGAGAACTTTTCGGGAAATTGTGTTCAAGAACTTTTTCCGATCAATATTCTTACAAGATGCTTGCTGGGATAGGACCCTCAAGTTATTGTCGATCTCTCAGGCTAGAGGTCGAAATTCAGATGGATTTGTTCTGATAAGGTGGATATATGCACTTCCATCTCAGATGAAAATTGATGTCAACTTCCAGGGCACTAGACACATGCCCGATGTACATTGCCAAAGAATGCCTGGAGCTCAGACGCCTTACGGGACTCGAGCATCTTCGTTTGAACTTTGAGAAAGAAGGACTACAAACTCAGCATCCGATTTGCCAACGACTATTCCCGAATCTTGCCTCGTCCAAACTCTCATCCCTTATTATCGACATGATACCTCGGATAGATCGTACACTGCTATCGTTGATTTCGAGATCCTTCCCCTGCTTGAAGGTCCTCAAACTCTCTGTAACTGAACGACTTACTGTTGAGCGAGACTGTTTCTGCTGGTGCTGCTTTGAGGATGTCCTGGAATGCTGTGTACATTCTCCGATTCCCGATAGCTACGGCGACGTGGGCTTACTCGCGGTCAGCCCAATTCTGGTCATGAATATCTCGCAATGCTGATTGTGTTTCAGCAATCCTACGCAGCCGCTCTTCAACCTCTCTTTCAACTGATTGAATTACAACTGGGTGTTTTCCTCTCAGAAGAGCGTATGGTTTACCAACACATGGTGCACCCGGATGGGCAAGACAGCAACTGCATTGCGACAAGCCCTTCCACCTGCGCCATATGCGAGATGTTTAGCCACGAAATACGCATTCAGGAAGAGATTGCCAGTAGAATTGTCTTTCAGAACCTTCCTAACCTTCGTCAAATCAGATGGAGCACTTTCTTTGATCGTCCTAGCCCAGGGAACGGATTAAAAGACGAAATGTCTTTTCGGATAGGATGGGCGACATTTGAAAGAAAGGACGAGAGCTTGGTCAGGGCTTTGAGGACTTAGGGGAACGAACGAGTCGTTGAAATGCTTGCTCACCGTCTTTTCTACCTGCCACTATTGTTCTGGATTTTGCATTTATTGTTGTCTCGACTGCTAGTATCTACGGGAATCGACGATAAATGCAATGTGCATTAAATCCTATTGTCCATTATCGCTAAGGCAATAGTCTAAAAGAAGAGGAAATCACATCAAAAACTTTGACCATCGAAACGAAGTAGGATGACAATGGGATTAACTGAAAGAAGGAATAATCCCGCAGCCACACCAGTGGACAAACTGGCCATCGCGTGATTTTCTCCTATATAACGACAACCATATGAGCAATTTGAACCGGACCAGGACCATCCTCTCTGCACATCCTCTCTGCACATCCTCTCTGCAACACTCCATACTTGTTAGACGCGATGACTTCCACTCCTCGGAACGCCGAATTCGCACATCTCTTCGATTTATTCGAGAAGCTCGCCTCTAGACGATCTCGCGCCACCGATGTTGTAGAACATCCGGTAATGGACGATACCCATACCTTTTCCATTCCGACAGACTTGCAACCGGTATTTCGCAATCTAGCCACCCTAGTTACACCGAGGACTACTTCGGCAGGTACACGCAAAGGGCGTCGCAACACTGTCGCAGTGCCATTCGGGTCTAGCGACATTGATACCGATTGTGAATCTGTCGCACAGTTCCCGATAGGCAAACAGTATCCGTTCAAGTTCAAGATGATGCTTCACAAGCTATACGAGCTCGAGGACTGGGGCAAGAAAGTGAGGGAGGTTTTGGAAATGTCGCAGGAAAAGTTCAAGCCACTGGCGGATACAAAAAACAGTCCGAAGAGCGGCGTCAAGGAACGGGAAGATAATGGCACCGCCGTGGCTGAGTTTGGGGTCAGGCCTCCCCCGAAACGGACGGGACGACCTCGTAGTAACACTGTGGGTCCAGGGAAGGAAGTTGCACCACGCGCCTTGGGCTCTATGGCCCGGGTCGAGCCACGGGATGACGAACGAGCGGTGAAGAAACGATGTGTGGGTAGAAGGAAATCCATGAGCGGGATGGCCGGCGAGTCTTCCACCTGGGTATTTAATGCCACTGTGGCCTCCAGTGAAATCAACCAACGTGTCGATATACCGGCACCAGCAACCGTGACTCGCTACGGGGCATTACAGCAAGATGGTCGCAGAAGAGTTCCGCCGCGTCGGCGTGTGAGCTCAGTTGCCTCTGTGGCCTCGGTCATTGACGGAAGGCAGTCGATTGACGAGAGGAGCTTCAGGAAGAGAAGAGCGACCAGCGTTGCGGTTGTGAAGCGCTCTTGATTTTTAGAGATATTTGCGCAAATGACTTCACGACTTCATGAATTATCTGGGTACCGCCATTTGTGAGCGGAACGTGTGGAGTTTCTAGTCAAGTATATTATTAGTCTATGTGTATCCTCACTATGTAAATAACTCTGTAGCTTACACCGTATTTTTGAGCCTAACTTTGCCGCGTACCTCTTCTGTACTAAACGCAAATACGAGCGTTCCAGGAAGCCCTAAATACAGTTAGATTGACCTCTGTTGAATTTCCAACCTACATATTCGAAATTGAACCTCAAATCATTATCATGAGATGATGGTCATTTTATCAGCAGCGTCCGAGGACTGTAGGCATGGACTCTCATTCTATTTCTCTTTTCCTTCGCTCTTGTTCGCGATTGATCAAATGGAAAATGGAATGATACACAATTTCATTTGTATACACGCCACCGCATCCCATTGGCCTAGGAAAGACGACTTGATTCATTAACCCACTTGTAATTTACTCGAATGGAGACTAACCATAAGGAATGTTTCGGAGCGCGGTTATAATTTCAGCGATCGTAACACTTCACGGAAGTCGATGTCGGGATAGGCTTGGATAGCTGCCACTAATAGAGCCATTGATGAGAACATTCCATATCCAATCCGGTAGCGACTACAGCACTATGAGACGTGACGTGGCTCCGAGATGGATGCTGCTGGTCGAATGTTGGACTAATCAGTGATGCCGCAAGCGTAAGCGAACGGCGTTCTTGGAAGCTCGAGATTCGGGGTCCAGATATGCATCGTAAAAGCCAGCAATAAATTCTTCCGACTTGAAACCGAAGCGGTTATACAACAACTGAGAAGAAAAACGCGGCAAGTAAGCGTTGTTGGAAAAATATATATACCGAAAATAAAGGTTACCATTGCAGGATTATTCGCTGAAACGTGCAAAGTAATATCCTTTCCTGGATTTAATGTTATGAGGAGATATAACATTGTTCTTTAAGGCGATAAGAACTTGCACCCCCGATACAATGGGTGGACGTACGTGGCAATATTAGAGCTATCCCAGCCATGCTTGACAGCCAGATATGTTATGTAGGTTTCTCTTGGAGAGCTCATGATGGCCACGCCAACGACCATCTTGTTATAGGAAGCTACCACTGTACATTTCTCAGGAGAATAATCCAGAGAATCGCTTACTAAAATCGCTCAGTACATCGAACGAAAAGAAAATGGGGAAGGATTTTCTCACCGTCTATCCCTTGCCAAAACGAACGAGAGAGGATGTCATGAACTTGAGGCAGATGGCTAGGTTGCAAGGAAGTATACATGATCGCGGATCGCGTCTCTACAACTGGATCGCGATTCGGGCTGCGGGAATGATTAGTGAATATTCTTTGTTCAAATTCAGGGGGGATTTTTCGCACTGTAAAAGTTGATAATATTCACGGATGTCTTCCATCAAGTTCATCCAAGGTGTATTTGTGTCCCAATCAACGTGCATCAATCCGGGAGTGCGAGCATGATTACCATACAGGCGGGATATGAATGAGCTTCCGTACGATGTTTTACGGATATTGCCAAGAGCCTCCACGGTTTCCGTGTTCAATTGAGTATCTGTAAACTCAACAAGACCTTCCACCACGCCGTCAGAGGTTGCTGAAATGTTTGTGCCTCTGAGAGCCGCACGACGCCGCTCCTGTAATTCTTTTGTTGAATATCCAGAGCCTTGTGGCACCAATGAATTGACCTACTCGTTCCAACTTCAATTTTCGTAAGACGATAGCCTCGGGAACACTAAGCACGCCGACTTGGTCAGAATAATCATTGATGAGAGACGTTATCTCTGCTCGAGTAAGACGTCTTAGTAAAACTCCCTGTACACGCAGAGATTAGTTCAACTATGGGACGCAAAAAAATGCCATAACGTACAAAGTCGTCTCTATCCACATCCTTAGCTATTTGATCTTTGCGTGCCAGGATATAGTCTGGTAATGAGTCTCCGATGACATCTTCAAATGAATTTTCGAGTTGAAATAGTTCATCGTCTGGCAGATGCTCCACTTGATCTAATAGAGGTTGGAAAGAGACAACGGGATGTGGGGCTTCGGTAGAGAATTCCACTCCTTGTTCTGTCTTCCTGCGCTTGTGTTTACTGCGATGATGATGGCGAGACTGAGAATCTAGTAATTACGGACAAGCAAACTGGTTAAAGAAAAAGTAAAGACCTTGGAAGCAGCCTTGCCTGACTCGACATAGTCGTCTGAGCCGTCATCAGAGTCGTCAGTGTACATTTGGATATTGAAGTGCTATCACAGTTCAACGTTCAGCAGATATCGCCACTCCAACTGACAACTTGTTGTGTGGACTGATCGAAGTCAAAGCGAAAGATTAGGCGGGCCGATATTTAAGAACACACGCCGTTTGTGTTAAGGCTACAGATCCATAAGACTCTAGTATGTCGTACAATATTCCAGTATGTATGAAAGTAAGGACTATGAAAGGACAACAAGGACGACAAGGTAAACAATGACTGAGGCTACAAGAAATAACGAAAGACCGCGGCATTGGAACATTAGGAACATTAGGAAAGTCCACGTTTTCCTCTGACAATGAGACCGCCATCCCAAGTGCTGACACTCCACCCGTCTTCGACGAGAGCCTTGCGCAGAGCAGGCTTAAGGACACTGATTTGGTTAGTGGAATGTGTACCTCGGCCTGTGATGATTTTTAAGGGTTTCGCTAAGAATGCTTTTTGTTAGTAACCGTCTGTGTAACTGTACGACGATGACGCGTAGGCCGTAGACGTACAAGATGAGTATCCCATGGACGCTAGGGTTTCCGAAACGATGATGATAGCTTCGGCCGCTGAGAAACCAGTAAATCAATCGAATGATACATATGAGCACAAATCCAGTACCTGTGGTTCCATGTAAATCGATGGTATCTGATTCTTGCGACAACATTCTGTCCGTACGATTGATATTACCTGTTAACAAGGTGAGAGATAAAACCATACCGTTTTGACTCTACCATCATCCTTGCGGCCTCTAATGCATCCTTTTTAGCAAGTTCTTGAAACTGCCTCGCCTGTTTTCCGAAACCTGAAAACCATCCCTAAATCCTCGAGAAACCTAATGACTTACCCGTTCCGCAAAATATAGTGCGACCTCTCCACCTCTAGTCTTCGCGTTTCCCTTCTGCCACATCCTCGAAGCTTCTCGCAACATTTCGTCTCGTTTCCTCATGCTATCTCCTATTCTCCTTCTAAAATCGCCTAATTCGCCTACATCGCCCTTGCCTCCTTTTCCGAACCCATTCCCAGACCCACGCACTTTGTTGCCGTTTACATCTCGAGAGTAAGCCGGTATATAAGGTGCGAGCGGGTGAGGGGTTTTGCGAGTTTTGCGCTTGGGTACAGCTTGCCATTGATATGGACTTGGCTTGATTCCTGACCGCGGCGTAGAATCGTTTGTTTGTAAGGAAGGCGGAAGCGGTATGTCAGGTGGACCAGAAGGAAGCTGGTTTTTTCTTGAGGAGACGCTCGTTGATGAGCTTCCACTCGTACGAGTGTCAGAAGAAGGTAGACCGGGTTGGTGATAGATACCCATTTCAAGGTAACCGGAAGATGAATCCTGGTCTAATTCACGAAGAAGCTGCACAAGATCCAACGCTTCATCTGCACGACCCTGTGTAGCGATGAGAGAAAGTTCAGTATCAGAAACTAGCCGCGACCGTTGCTCGGGGTCCAAGTCATCGTATAACGGTAATAATATATCCAATAATGATATTATGAGAGGCGCGTTTTCAATATTCGTAGAGCGTGTTTTTGTAATTTCCCGTAGACCTTCAACAAGAGCAGCATAGGGTGTTGAATATTTGGGTGAATGGAAATAAGATGTGAAGAAAGATGGCTGATAAGATGGTAAGAGTGTTGCTAGATGTGTAGAGAGCGAAGATATCTGGGTCCATGGATCTGGCGCTGGAAGGGAGCGAGAGCGTTTGAGAGATATGTGATCATGAAGTTTCGCGTGATGTTGCTGGCGAACATCGACCAAAGCAACCTTATGCCGCCCATTTCCCTGTTTCTTCTTTCGCCGTTCATTCTCAGAAGAGCGAGCTTTTTTGCCAACAGTCTCCCAAGCGCTTTCGTTCTCTGCAGGATATCCTTGACCGTCATCCAGACTATCCAAGCCACGCTCCTCCAACTCTGAAGTCAATTCCTCGCTCAAGATACGACAAACGATGTCCCACATATCAAAACCTTCATCATCCAATTTAGTGTCCAGAAGCACACGGTCAATCTGGTGTTGCTGTAATTCAGGAAAAGCAGCTTGCAAAAATCCAAAAGGTGTGTCGAAAGGTTGCTGCGAAATTTCGGATCCACTGTTAGAGGGGGAAGTTTCATCATGAGTGAAACTAGGGGTGCTGAGATCATCTGTTACACCGACATCGGATAAATCTTCCACAAGTTGCAGAACATCCGCCTGAGATGCAAGCTCTGATAGAGTTATATGTAGAGCGTCGATTTGGTCTTTGGATGGTTCCACATTAGACTCTATATCCAATAAGATGGCAGCGATCAACGAAGAGTCGAGGGGCGGGCAATATTTGGCCTGCAGTGAAGGAATCGAGAATTGATCAATGAGCAGGCAGAAGTCGGCACATCCACCAACCTGAAGTTCATCAAATAGTTGGGCTCGCATGTTTTTTGAAGTGAATACAACAGAAAATACACACAGCGTTAATAGGCGTAAATGTACAGAGAAAGTTGGAGAAGAGGGGCAGTGATAGACGCTGGAGTTAGTCATTCAACGCTAACAACGCCACGTGAATAAACCCCCTTTGTTTTCTACAACCGCTGCCTAGGACAGCTGTAAATGTGATTGGCATTCCGAGACGCCTAATTGACGACCTCACTAAAGCAGACCCATCATACAGACTCAGAGCAGAACCACTTTACTGAACGGCTACTAGCCATGCTTTTCTACATCTCTCTATTCGCTCTTGTCGCTCTTCTCGTTCTGAGTAAGCAAACAATCTGATATACCTACCTCATGGCTCAAGCTCAAGATTATTAATTGACTTTCTTAGTTGTCCATCGCTACCGCTCCTCCATTGCGCCACATATTCCTCACCGCGTAAAATCGATGTTCCCGTCATTCAATCACTATGTCCCTCTATCGACATTCGCAGATCAAGCAGGTGCCGGAATGTCATCTTCAAACTTTGACATTGAAGCCAACATCAGAGACGGAGACTCGAGAACCGGACTGGACGAGAGAGGGACCCAGGAAGTGATGGAAATCATGCGCCAGGAAAGGGTTAAGTGAGTAGATAATTTACTGGATAAGAAAAAAATATTGAAACGTTTTGTTCTGTCCCAGCTTCGATCAGGCTAGGTTGATTCGTCAGAACAGGATACTCGCAAACAACGGAATTGATCCCTCGGGTGAAGTCTACGATATGCTACTCCTTCTCTATACTGTACTCATTTCCCGCAATAGGAATGCCGTTGGATTCAAAGGCTGTCACTCACCTGTAGGAAACGAGGCATCCCTCCGTGGCGCTAGCACGTTTTGAGCTGACATCTGTATTTTGAATGCTGATTGCTTTTTTTCTTCCATGTATCTTCGCTTCGGGATTGTCCTTCGCTCATTTATCATCTCGTATATCATGCTGTAATCTGATTCGGTTTCGTTATCTTTCCCGGAGAGGATTTTGTGTCCGTTTCAGTGTCTTCATCGCGGTATCTTTCGGACAAACCCTCAAATTGCACGAAATACCGATCGCCACCTCTTTCGACTTATGAGATGCCTCAGGTATCCCCGATGTCTGCGGCCAAATGTATACGGCTCCGAGAATATCCGAATCGTGACGAATATGTAACAACTATTAGAGAAACGGCCTAGGGTGCGACTGTTTTTGTTCTTCTCAGTCAGCCCGCTGCGTGATCTCCACGTCAGCTGTGAATTCCTCAGCCATAATATTCACCCTCCAACATATTTCATCGGCGTCGTTTCAACGTTCCAGATGTTCAGGACCACCCTCTTTGATTTCATGAAATGTATTGCGCTTGGCCCGGACTCAGCCCGGATTTGACCAGTCGCCTCCAGTTGCACAAAAGTATCCACCAGAGTGTGTATAGCAAGGTAAATTTTGAATCTGTCGATCTTCTTCGTCCGACCGTGATACTCTCTTTCTCTATGGAAATGCCAGGGAAGAGCTTCCAGATTGACTATGGATAATCTCTGGCATGTTTGAACTTCTGTTTCTGAATGCGCCTCGTGCATGAGAACCTACAGTATGTGAACCGGTACGGATTGGTCGGAAGCGCTTCTTAAAGTAACTCCTTTCCGTCTCTTCATCTCATGTAAGTACTTCATCAGCGTTTGGGTATGTTTCCTAGTTGTTTCAATGTTTGACAGTCGTCTCACAATCTCAAGTCTTGCCGTGCAACACATATGTCGCAAACGGAAATTTGGATCCACAAAGATACACAACTTTGATGTCGGCGGCCGGGCCAGAGAACTGCTGTACCAATACGTACCGCCAGAGAGCTTCTCCCGGTGCTGGATCTCAACACGGTGGCGTTTTTGCAAATGATAACCCCTAACGTGTTATTTACCTTTCGATGACTGATTCAAGGCGTTTAAGAGCAGATTGCAATTATTTTCTTTTAGGAGTGATTATATTCAATTGAGAGCTCGTCCGACGGTTCGTGGGCAACCTCTTTATGCCAAGCACGCGATGTGAGTAGCATGTTATGATGTATACATATTCTCGGGACCTAAAACTTTACTAGTCTATAAGCCAATTGCAGGAGGTCTGCACTGGAACTTGTAATTACGTTTGCGAGTCTGTCACACATCCCGATGTAACGAATACGGCCGGAATATGTTCATTTTGAGCGCTGATATATCAGTGGTGCTTCCGATGAATCGAATAACTTGCTGGGACCCCAGAGAGTGCACTGGTCAAACAAAGTACGTTAACATGGAGTGGTATGAAGTCAGTCAATGAATTGAAGATAACCAGCTTATGTAGCTCCAATCAATGAGGGCTCGGAAAATATCTGCTAGATAACTACCAAGGAAACTATTGCACAGTAGAGGTCACTTTGCTCCAGACTTGCTCCGTGTAGTTGCTACGTAGTACTCGATTGAAATTGCTCAGGTGATCGTCTGACAGTAAAATCGGACCGTTATAACTCACCATGGATCCTCATAAGGCCGCCCGCCCAATTCTCCTAGCCTAGAAGATCTATGTTTGGAGTGAAATGAACCCGATTTTCAATAGCGCATCTGAGATGCTAAGCTGTAGTTTGAGTGCTTGCTTGTGTTCCTTGTCAGTCGGCTTCCACTCCGGGTTCTCAAATGGGAATGGCATCTACGCCAGAATTGCAAATGCACGGCATTCAGAGAGTCAGGCGTTTGGCCGAGTGGAAAAATCAGCTGAAGATTGAACAGCCTAGACTAGAAAGAAGAGAAGAGACGATCTCCATTTGTACAACAGTAACACACGGAAGCTGAATACCTTGTTAAAGGCCGTCATGGTCAGAGTAAAAGTAGTAAAAACACCGCGAACGCAAGGTCAGTTGGGGTAATGAACGAGGGCGGGAAGGGTAGATTAAAGGGGGTCAAGAGACCAGCTATCGATGATGTAGAACGGAGGGGAAATGGAGTTCATGGAGAGGCTGGAAACTTTTCTGCGACAAAAAGGGGTTGTGAGATCTGAAGTTGGATTTGAGGGATAAAAAAATCAGGCTGAACCGATAAGAAGAAACAACGAAGAGAAGACAAAGTAGAAGATCTTCTTGCACAGAACGATGAACTCCGGAGAAACACCATGAATAAATGCGTAAAGTCACTAGAATTAGCGAGGCTCGAAGTTCAAATGAGTTATGAAGTAACAGCGAAAGAGAAAACTAACTATTAGTTCGTTCAGTGTATTACAATCGTGAAGGAGTAGAATTACGGCGATCAACGTCAGAGCTGTTACAGGGTAACACTGGGGTAACATGGAGAGGTCAGGAGAGGCAAAAACTCACGACTCACACCCACTCCTATTGAGCTCTCTTGCTCACTTCAACAACAATTCATCGTCAGACAAATCTTCTTCGTTAACATATTCACTATCTTCCAACCTACGTTCAGCCCTCGCTCTAGCACGGGCAACAGCTGCCGCACCCGCTTCAGGCCCAACCAGTACTCTGCCTTTGGAACCAGCCGTTTTTCCAGTCAGATTTTTGCTAAATCCTTTCGCTTTGGAGGCAGCGGCTTTAGCGCGAGCGCGAAGACCGTTGGAAGAACGAGCATTTGCATTTGTGGCGATGTTACCATCCGAGGTGACAGCTAAGGAATTTGTAGGGGGCGAGTAAGCGGGACTGGCAAAGACCATCGGCTCTAGGAAATTTATGGGATTGATGTCGGTACCATCTCCGGGTGAGCGCGCAAGAGACTTGGTTGTATTGGCTGATTCGAGGTCAACGGTAGGACCATGCTCACAAGCTAACGACATTTCGACGTCTTCGATTTGGGAAGAAGCTGTGGGACTGAAGGCAAATTTGTTCATCGGGCTCTCAGACAGATTATCCATACTATCAGTTTGTTCCACAGCTGTTCCTTCTGAAGCTGCAGGCGCTCGCCCCACTGTTCCGCTGCGCGGACGTTTCAAGGCCTGAGAAGGAAGGCTCGCCAGTGTGTTTCCAAGTGTAGCAAAACTTCCACTCCTGATCCTCGAGGCTACGCTTGCGGCAGAGCTCGAAATGACTCCTTCCGGGATAGAGCTGGTGGCCATGATACTACCACTGCGCGCACGTCGTGAGATGCCTGGAATGGACGAACTCGATGCACAATACTTTCTTTCTTCTACGATAGGGAGGGATGGTGCAAGTCCCGAATTGTAGACGACAGTCCCGCTGCGCGTACGGCGACTAGATAAAGAAGGTTTCAGTGCCGCTTGTTTGTTTTCGTCTTCAGGAGCGGTCACAAGGTTTCCGAAGTTTCCCGGAACTACTGTCCCACTTCTAGTTCTCCGAGGGAGCGCTGGTAGTGCATTCGACGTAACATTGACGGGGGCGGAGGTTCCTGGAATGATAGTTCCGCTTCTGGTTCGCCTAGCTCCAGGAACAAGAGGATTAACAGATGAGACTTCATCCTGAGCAGAGGATGAAGGATGTGTAGCATTCAGAGAACGGGTGCGAAGAGGAGGCCGGGCGTTATAAAGTTCCGTATCATTAAAAGGAGAACTTTGGACCTCCATGGCATTTTGATCTGACCATCATCGTGAAAATTATCTACTTGGAAGAGCAGCAAAGCAACATACTGAGGATCATGTTATCGAACAAATCTTGCAGCGCATGTTCGCGTTTGCGATGCTCTTCATCCATCACATTTTCGCTATTTACGTGCATATATGCGTCATCTTCGGCCGGTGGTGGGCATATCTTCCAATCAACCGTCTTTGGAGGAGAAATCAAGGAGTCGTCTATCCACGCAGACCGTCGGCACATGTCCTCGTCGTCAGAGTCGTCCGAAGGAGTGATATAACCACTTCCAGATTTCGATTTGTTCCTAGAAGCGAGCTGCAAGGCTTGGAAAGGCTTGAAATGCGTTGAAGTATCCATTTCTTCATCGGAGTCAAACCTACACGAATCATTATCTGTGTCTGTTTCTTGTTCGTCGAAGTTCGATTGCAGAAGAGACGATCCGGACAGGACCGCTGGATCTACTGTACCTCCGAATCGACGGTCAGCAACATCGAGAGAGCCAAAATTCTTGAAAGGCGTTGAAGTGCCTTGTACATCGGTAAAGAACGCGTCTCGATCAGCAACTTTATCCACTTCCATATTGTCATTGTAGGTTACGCTGCTATTATAGTCGTACAGAGAGAGCTGCGATGGCGGCCTGTTGAAGTTCAGCTGTGAATGATTGGGCAAAGGTCGAATGAAGTCATTGGAATCTGCGAAATAGGACTCCGGATAACCGACAATAGGAGCTCGTAAATCGACGGCGGATGACATGGTGTGAGTGGACATGTAATTCTTCCAGTCAGATCTGCTCGGAGGTGTAGGAGCTGAAGGTCGACGAATCCTGGTTGGAGACTCTGCTGGTGAATTGGCTGTCGATTGCGAAACACGAGACCTAGAGATGTTAGAGATGTGAATATTGTCTGCCAAATTGGGTTCATCTTCACGAGAGGTGGGGCTAGAGGCAGAGCTAGAGCAGCTATCACTTGGGTTTCTGCTATTCACGATTTTTTGATTCGCACGTTTAGCTGCTTTGCCATATTTCTTTAGCTGCTGTGGACGTTTTCCTTTGCCAGTGAATGGGCTATAGAGCACCGAGGCATTTTCCTTCAGATTGGTAGAACTAGTTCGTCTATGCGTACGTTGAGGAAGCTTTGGGATTGGGGAGAACTTGGAAGGCGAAAGGTAAGGACCGACAGACGAGGGCAACTTGAAAGCGGCTTGAGATTCCGAGAGAGAAGAATGAGGAGTTTCGTATCTAGTATCCAGAGGTTTCCGAATTTTGGGCTTCTTGACGGGAGGGTCTTTTGCAGCATCGATGGAAGTATTACGCTTGAGCTTCTGGCGGGTGTTCATGGCATTGATTGAAGAGAATTTCGAAGAGGGAGCGTCGCGTCCCAATGACGTAAATGTTATTCTCAAATGATGTGATATATAATTAAATGCTTGACTCAAGTATCCGACCTTAGCTCAGTTGGAAGAGCACAAGACTGTAATGGTTAACTCATCTTGGGGTCGCCTGTTCGAACCAGGCAGGTCGGAATCTTACTTTTGATTGAAAATCGAGAATTTTTTTTGTTTCATTGCTTAATTTCAGCTTCATCCTGAGTGTTCAAGATTTTCAGACGGAAGTGACGATCTTTGCGCACTCTGACTCAAAAACTTACTTTCTTCTGGCACTGAGTGTTTACAATGTGTCGTAGGCGGGAAGGCCAAGGTTAACTTTTAATTTTTGATTTTTGATTCTTGGTTTTCGTGTTCCGGGTCCGGTCCGTGGACCATCTGACAATCACACCAGAGAGAGAAAAAAATCCGTCGAGCAGAAATGGCGCCTAAAGTCACGTGACCTCTATACATGGCTTAAAAGTATTTCAGCAGCTATTCGACGGATTTTTTTCTCATTAAGACAAAGCTGGCTTCTTGGCAGACAGGAGAAGATAGGCGATGAGAGCCGTGGGTTTGTTGGTTTCTCACACTCAAACCACCACCAGCTCTCATTGCCTCTTGCACCAGCGAGCCATTTTTCGCTTTCTTTTTCTGTTTTACTGGTGTCAAAACATGCATACATCTCTCGAATCTATGTCTTCAAATAGTGTCACAGAATCCTGAGTAAAACTCAGCCTTCTCAGATGTGCAGGATCTTCCATTCAACAGGCAGAGAGAGTCCATCACACAAACCTCCTGGCACTTGTCAGTTGGATAAAAAAAATTGACTGTTACAATCATGTGCATTGACCGCATCGGACCAATTCCACTATCAATCCAGCTCCACATGCTGCTACAATTGTGCACATTGATCAAACTATTGATCCGACTCACTGTTAGGAGCGTGCGGATCGAGTGGACCTTTGGTACTGCTATTGACAATACCCTCGCTACGCTGCGCGGTCCGTGTCGAGTCCGTTCGAGATCGAGGTAGCGTCGCCTAAAGATCGACAGGGTCGAACGGGGTTGGAGAAGAAGATAGAGAAGTCGAGTATGATATTAGGGTCGTATCGATTCGATGGGATTCTATCCGAGTCGAATCAAGTCATACAGCGATATTATGTCAGCGACTCGATAGCTTTTATATGATGTAGCCAGGCGTCACGCGATTTAGAAGATAGCCGATGGGGACTATCGTCAGTGACTTACTAACTCACTATATGACTAGGCGTCACACAAGCCGAGATAGTCAAGTCAAATGAAGTGAATGAGGGAGGAAAGGTCTTTGATTCTTGTCTAGCTACCAAGGAGGATAGACGAGATCAGAGATAGAGACTACTCTAAGAAATGCCCTATCTTATATACATATTCTGAAATGAATCCATGGGAACTATCTCACGTCATAACTGTGAGGCTATACAACGATCTGTCAAAGGTTGACAGACATGAGAGAATTCTCACACTGTCAATCTGTCAATAGTCTGACAGACATGAGAGAGTTGTGTTGACAGCGCGGGAATGACAGTCTGTCAACAGTCTGACAGACATGAGAGAAATGCGTTGACATTGCGAGAATGCCAAGGCTGTCACATGCATGTAAATGAAAGAAAAGGAAAAGATAAAAGAAAAAGTATAATAAGATAGACAAAAAGGAATTGAAAAAGAGTCAGTTCGTAACATCACCCTCTCCTTAGGGCACGAGTTCCACGATGTGCTTGTTGTAAAAGAAAGTTTTCGGAGGGTAGTGAAGCGGGATTGGGCTCTGTGTTGGCAAGAGGAAGAGGACGAAACAATTCTGTAGGGAACAAGGAAATAGGGATTTCAATTCGACGCAATATTGCGGGTTTTGGTTTCGTCGGATTCTTTTCATGGAATTCCTTGAGCAATTGGTCAACATTTGTGAGGTTTGATCGCGGTTCCCAGGTCTGTTCATGTGAACCGTATCCTTTCCACTGTACTTTGTATTTGATTCCTCGTCCTACTTTCTTCGAATCAAGGATTTCTTCTGCTTCAAATTCTTCTTCTCCTCCTACAACTACAGGAGGCGGGCGTGTGTTTCGGGGTTGTGTAGGAAAACTAGGTTCTTTATATGGAGTGAGAAGAACTTCGTTGAAGACATTGTGTACATGTTTCCATGTACGTGGGATTTCCAGTTTATAGGAGCTGGCGCCTATCTTCTGTTGGATCGTAAACGGTCCATACCTCTTGTCACCTAATTTCTTCATTGGGCGATCTACCGACAGGTTGGTTCCTTCTAGCCACACCTTGTCGCCAACCTTGTATTCTATACCCTTCTTCCTCTTTCCATCATACTGCCTCTTCATCTCTACCTTTGCTTTCTCTAAAGCTGATCCTACTTCCTTTCGTATCTTCTTCATTCCATCTACGAAAGCTTGTACTGAGGGGTTGTCCGAAGTCATTTGAGTTGCCGTGCCTTTATACGGGTGTCTTCCTGTATCTGCATAGAAGGGAGAAACTTTCGTCGCCGAATGAACTTTGTCATTGTAGTTGAACTCTGCTAAGGGTAACCATTCGTGCCAATTATTTTGTTGGTAATTAATGAACAAACGGAGATATTGTTCAATCTCTTGGTTTGTTCGCTCCGATTGACCGTTTGTTTGTGGATGGTATGCCGTAGTAAAGTTCGCTTCAATGCCTAACAGCCGATAGAGTTCCTTCATGAACCTCGAGTGATACTGTGGTCCTCGATCATGAACTATCTTGCGTGGAAGTCCATGGGTGGAGAAGATGGAATCTCGATAAATCTTCGCCATTCCTTCTGAAGTGACTGTGGTATGGGTTGGAACAAGTCTCAGTCTCTTTGTGAAGTGGTCGATGAAGATTGCAATCGCATTGTAACCGCCAGACTCAGGAAGTTCTCCAATCATGTCAGTACCAATTACTTGCCAAGGTTCAGTTGGAACAGTGTGAGGATGAAGATGTCCAATGGGTCGAGTGCGATGAGACTTTGTCGCTTGACACTTCTCGCAACCTTCCACATACTTTCCAGCATCTCGAGTAATTCCTGGCCACCAGTAATCACGAGTGACAAGTTCCGCTGTTTTGTACTGTCCAGGATGTCCTGCAAGTGGTGAATCGTGGTACTTAGTAAGGATTTTGGACCTAAGTACTCTGTTCTTTGGTACATAGATCCGTCCTTTCCACTCAATAATCCCTTCAGTTTCTTTCCACTCAGGGTTTTTGGCATCAAGGTTATCCTTTACAAGTCGATCAACATGGTTTCGATTCTTTTGGATTTCCGACAGGAATACATCTTCTGGTGAGGAGATATTAAGAGCACGAATGAAAAATTCTGGCTTTAGAAGGACAATGTTCTCGTTGTCCTTTTCCCCCGTCTGAAGACCTGTCATCCTTGACAGGATGTCAACTTTTGTCATTGTCTTTCCTGGTCGATGGACTAGATTAAAATTATATTCCGCAAGTTCAAGAACCCATCGAGCTTGTCGTCGATTTAGCTTTTGGGGTTTCTTGAAATACTGTAGGTTTGCGTGGTCTGTAAAGATTTCAATCTGTTCTTCAGCTCCAAGAAGATATTGACGCCAATCATCGAGCGAGTCCATAATTGCCATTAATTCCTTGTCATAAATCTCGTAGTTTCTTTCAACTTCATTGAGTGAACGAGATCGGAATGCTACAGGCCACCATTTTCCATCGACGAATTGAGAGAGACAACCACCATTTGCAAAGTCGGATGAATCAGCTTCAAGTCTAAACTTTCCGTGATTTCGGGGAATGAGGAGGACTACTTCTTCACAGATTCGACGCTTAAGTTCGTCGAATGCATACTGTTGGGCTGCTGTCCATTCCCAGATTGCATTTCCAGTAAGTTTTGTCAATGGCTTGGCAACTTTGCTAAATCCTCGAATGAATCGCCTGAAGAAGTTACAGAAGCCAAGGAACTGTTGGACATCATGTTTCTTCAATGGGGTTAACCATTCTCGTACAGCTTTGACCTTCTTCGGGTCCATTCGAATTGTTCCATTCTCGATGATTATTCCAAGGTACTCTATGGATGTTTTCTCAAAAGAACACTTCTCAGGCTTGAGAAAGAGTTTGTGTTCTCGAAGAATATCAAGGACTCGGTTTACAATTATTCGATGACTTTTCAAGTCATTTGTAAATACGAGTATATCATCCATGTAGACTATAACATGTCCTTCATTTATCAAATCTTGAAGGATATGATTCATGAATCCTTGAAACGTCGCTGGTGAGTTGGTTAATCCAAAGAACATAACAGTTGGTTCGAATAATCCTCGATTGGTCCTGAACGCGGCTTTCCACTCATCTCCTTCTTTGATCCGTATATTGTTGAATCCCCATCGAATGTCCATCTTTGTGAATATCTTAGCGCCCTTCAATTGATCAATAAGCTCCTGAATGAGAGGGAGTGGATATCGATTTTTAATCGTCATTTCATTCAGTTTGCGATAGTCTTGTATTGGTCTAAGGGTACCGTCTTTCTTTTTGATGAAGAAGAATGGTGAGGCCATCGGGGATGTCGAGGGTCGAATTCGTCCGGTTCGGATGTTTTCTTCAAGGAATGCATCCAACGCTTCTTGTTCCTTCGGGTTCAAAGGATATATCTTACAATCGAGTGGTTTAGAACCAGGTGTTAATTTGATTGCATGATCCCAAGGGCGTCGTTGTGGTAATTGATCAAATTCCTTTTGACTGAAAACATCCGGGTATTTGTTTATATACGGAGTGGAAGTGTCGAAGTGTTTTCGTGTTTCTTCTTCTGCCTTCTTCTCTGTCCATTTCCTGGAATCTACCTGTTCTTGTACATATCGATCCCAATCAAACACAAAAGTCTCTCGCCGTCTTCAAGTACCGCTCTTGTTCGAATGTCTTCAGGCGTCCAAAAGTGAGGGTTATATCCGCACCGAGTCGGACATCGGTCAAAAGTAACTTCTGATTTAACCCAGTCGACACTTGGATTATGATGTCGCAACCAATCTAGTCCTAGGAAGATGTGTTGTTCTCCAAGATTGACAACGCCAAACTGAACTCGTTCCGAGTGGTCTCCGATAGTTACACGGACTTCAGCATATTTGGTTATTGAGCCATTCTCGTTGAGTGTACCGTCAGCATTGTAGACAGGTATTTGAATAGGTAAATCTTTGGTTACAATCCTATGTCGTTTTACAAAGTTTGCGTCAATGCATGAACCTGTGGCTCCACTGTCGACTAGTCCTTGTGTAACTATTTGCCTGCTGTCTTCTAGTGTTTCGACAATGACTGGGAGTTTCAAGCTTTTTCCGTGTGTTCCACGGACGTAGCTTTTCTTTGTTGCAAGACTCTTAACAGCTTCGACTGCTGTTTTCCAGTTCAATGCTCGTATTTCCATGACGGTTTCCTCCGAAGCTTCTCTTATTCGCGAGGAAGGTACCCATGTCCTTAAAAGTCCAACGGCTTTTGGAAGTTCCCCTTCCTTGAGCCTTTGAGCAGTCCATTCAGCCGTGCCGGGTTCGTACCATATAGGTTTTTTAAGTACTTCGGGTTTTTTATGAGTAAATGCAGAAGCGTGTTTTTCTACATTATTATATTTGATAGTGAAATCAAGTCCACTATCTACTATGTCCGAAGTATTTAATTTAGAACGCTCCGCCAGACCTATATCTACTGGGGAGCTCTTATAAAACCCATACTATTCACCCAGGTGGTGAATGAATTCATGTCCATACCAGCTGGTAACCCTGGTACTACATCTACACTATTTACGTTAGTTTCTTCACTAACGTTGTCCGTTCTCTCGCTACTATAGTTCGTAAGTTCTATGCTACGGACTGTGGCTCTGTTCTTCTTTGGGCAGTTCCTACTAATGTGGCCTTTTTCGCCACAGTTGAAGCAAAGGCCATTTAGCCTTGCTCGATCCAGGTCCATGGGTCGTCCCGAACCTCCAAAGATCGTCCCGGACCCATCGCGTCTTGCTATTATGGGGGTAGATCCTACCGCTCGAGGTCCTTCCCATCTCTTCTGCTCTTGCCTGCTATAGGCTTGTTGCGTGGATCCTTGACCACGACTTTGTCCTTGTATGCTGTTACTCCAGCTCATGTTGTTGTATCCGCGTTTCTGTTCATCGTAGCGGCGGCGGATTAGATCATTGGCTGTGACGAGTTTCTTTAACTCGTCGTAGCTGTCAAACTCCTCTGTCCTTGTACGGACTAGATCGCTCATGATGTTGAGGTTGACTGCTCTTTCAGCCAACTGAAGAACATATTCGCTTCTCTTGTCGTACCCCGCTTCCTTCAACAGGAGTTCGAACTCCTTGAAAAAGTCATCGGCCTTCATACGACCTTGTTGGATGCGATTCAGCTTATCCATTGCCTCCTTCTTCTGGGAGACATTAGAAAAACTACTCTTTAGTTCTTCTAGGAATTGTGCGAAGTCTATGTTCCAATCACCAGCGACTTCATCCTGGTGATCACTGGTGTATACTTCCGCCCAGTCATCAGCTCTGCCTCCTCGAATGTAGGACATTGCTACATTGATGGATTCGTTATCGTTATTGACCTGCTGTGTCCTTCGCAGGTCATGGATGTACGCAAGGAGTGTTCGGAGCCATGCTCGGAACTTGGAGGTATCTCCTGTAAATACGTCGGGTTCTTTAACGATGGTTTTTCGGGAGAATGAGGTGTTGGAGGTGGGAGTAATCGTAGCAGCGGTAGTAGCGGAGGTGTTGGCATGCATGGATTGGTTGGATGGGTCAGACATTTCTGAGCCGAGTTCGGTGGTGAAGGATGGAGTGGGTGTGGGGGATCCTAAATGGATGGTTGAATCCGGCGATGCGGGAGAGGGAGAGCGGGATGGGTATGGAAGTGAAAAATCCTGAGGTCTTGACGAGAACGCCAGGACAGGAGGGAGAGGTGCTTAGAGGTAGAGGCTCGTGTCGAGTTATGTGTTAATCCAGAAGACTGTCTACGTTCGCTCCTCGCGCAACGTTGTCTTTCGAGTCGTCTGCGTGAAAACTTTGCGTTCCAACGTCCCTACTATCGAATCTTCCGAGGAAGAAACTCGATGTTCTGTTGCTAGCCCTGATTTACACTCCTTGGTAGGAGTCAGGCACACTAGAGAGAGTATTTTCCTCTCAGCACGGGTTGAGCCGTACTACAGTGTCTCGATGTAGGTATGTATTAACAAAGTGTTTACGCCAACGCTGGCCTTAACACAGACGAGCTATGGAAAAGGAGGTGGATAATGGGGGGAAAGACGAAGGAGGTATAGGCTTGTTAGTGATGATATGAAAAGAATAAGTTTGCAACGTAGCGGCGTCCAGTGTCCAACCAATATGTCGAAGATTTGGGTCGTGACGGGTGGTTCGATTGAGATCTCTGATCTTCTGTCAGCGACTCGATAGCTTTTATACGATGTAGTCAGGCGTCACGCGATTTAGAAGATAGCCGATGGGGACTATCGTCAGTGACTTACTAACTCACTATATGACTAGGCGTCACACAAGCCGAGATAGTCAAGTCAAACGAAGTGAATGAGGGAGGAAAGGTCTTTGATTCTTGTCTAGCTACCAAGGAGGATAGACGAGATCAGAGATAGAGACTACTCTAAGAAATGCCCTATCTTATATACATATTCTGAAATGAATCCATGGGAACTATCTCACGTCATAACTGTGAGGCTATACAACGATCTGTCAAAGGTTGACAGACATGAGAGAATTCTCACACTGTCAATCTGTCAATAGTCTGACAGACATGAGAGAGTTGTGTTGACAGCGCGGGAATGACAGTCTGTCAACAGTCTGACAGACATGAGAGAAATGCGTTGACATTGCGAGAATGCCAAGGCTGTCACATGTATGTAAATGAAAGAAAAGGAAAAAATAAAAGAAAAAGTATAATAAGATAGACAAAAAGGAATTGAAAAAGAGTCAGTTCGTAACATATTAATGTAGAGGAGAACAAAGTCGATATTGAAACTAAGGGAGGATCAAACCAGGTCGGGGTCGTACCAGGTTGATATTAAAGCTAAGGGCTTCTACCTACGTCCGCAGGTCCTTTATACTATGTACGCTATCTCCGATGTCGCTACGAGATATCCTAAAGTAGTTATGACGGATCAAGAGTAAAGATAGCGAGTGCGGATAGGAAGAAGACTAACTAATAAGGTAATGGCGGTGGTCTAGGTGCATAGCCCATCCGAAGGGATAGCGATGGGATATAGGATAGGGGAAGATAAGAGTTGCGGAACCAATTCACCTTGATCAATATCATCGGTGCATCGCATCGATGATGGACTTGTTGCGAGTCGGGTCGGTGAGTCGGATCGATAGTTCGATCGATGCGCGCAATTGCGGCAGTATGCAGAGCTGGATCAATAGTGGTGTCGGTCCGATGCGGTCGATGCGCATGATCGTAACACTCACCAACCCGACTTGCAACAAGTCCATCATCGATGTGACGCACCGATGATACTGATCAAGGTGAATTGGTTCTGCAACTCTTATCTGCCCCTATCCTATATCCCATCGCTATCCCTTTGGATGGGCTATGCACCTAGACCACCGCCGTTACCTTATTAGTTAGTCTTCTTCCTATCCGCATTCGCTATCTTTACTCTTGATTCGTCATAACTACTTGAGGATATCTCGTAGCAACATCGGAGATAGCGTACATAGTATAAAGGACCTGCGGACATAGGTAGAGGCCCTTAGCTTTAATATCAACCTGGTACAACCTGGTACGACCCCAACCTGGTACGACCTCGACCTGGTATGACCCTCCCTAAGTTTTCATATCGACTTTGTTCTCCTCTACATTAATATCGCTGTATGACTTGATTCGACTTGGATATAATCCTATCAAATCGATACGGCCTTAATATTATACTTGACTTCTCTATCTTCTTCTCCAACCCCGTTCGACCCTGTCGATCCTTAGTCGACGCTACTTTGATCTCGAACGGACTCGACACAGACCGCACAGCGTAGCGAGGGTATTGTCAATAGCAGTACCGAAGGTCCACTCGATCTGCACGCTCCTAACAGCTTTGCCATCTAGCCATTTGTCATAGCATGGGTCCAACTCAATCATAGCTCAATCATATCTCACATGCTACATGAATTGATCACTTTATCATACTCACACAGGGATGAGAAAAAAATCTATTGAATAGCTGCTGAACTACGTTGATTATCTATATAAGGCTAATCAAAATATCACATGACTACCGATAAGCCATGTATGGAAGTCACGTGACTTCAGGCGCCTCGACGGATTTTTTTATGTGACTGTCAGACGACGGACCGGACCCGGAACAAGAAAATCAAGAATCCAAAATCAAAAATCAAAAGTTAACCTTGGCCTTCCCGCCTACCGTATACAATGTACTCAAATTTTACTTTTTCAAGAAAATATTGGATCCTGACTTTATGTAATGTAGTATCAGGTGCAAATGTAGACCAGTAAAATATGGCATGAAATCGGACCTGTAACAAGCAGCAAATTTGGTTGAACCTTGACTAAGCTATTGCCTGTTATAATTGTCTGCAGGTCCTGAAATTCATCTTGCAGGGGTGAAATGAATGGGAGCAGAGAAGGACCACAGGTTTTCCCGACCATTATTTCTAATTGAATTAAATAAAGCCAAAGGTCCGACAAAAATTGACTGCCTGCCAGACAATTCCGAGTGAAGTCTGCGATGCAGGCCTCTCATACTTAGCCAATGAGAGACCGGCCAGGGCACCGGAAAAACACTAAGCGTTGCCTCAGGCCCTTTTACTTCCCATCTTGTCTCTCATCGTCGTGTCCTACTACTTTTTTGTGCCATCTTACCCTCGCAACTACTTGAACACTTGAACGCCTGTTTAGGCTACAGCTTAGCTCTTGCGCGTTTATTCCCCACTCGCGCGGGGCCAACCCCAGGCAGACACACTCTTATATTTGTTACCTGTTCCCTAGTCCCTTTCTGGCTCGGATAGCTAGACACATATCTGATTCGGCTATATAATACATAACTTTTATCCAGATCACCGGTGGGCTGTGCTTGTCGAGAACATTTGAGTGGGAAAGCAGAGAGTGTGAAAATATTGGGCGTCGCCTGCTGATGTTTATGCATACGCCCGGTCAGTCAAGTCACTTTCTGCGTCACGTCAAACCGTCCATGCTTCCTGCTCATCCGTCCAACATTGTTTCAATGATCCTTGTACAATGGTACATATACATACCACTGGCGCCTCCGACTTCGACCAACGTCGGCGTGATCACTCATAATCACCAGTGGTAATAGTTTTGGCCTACGGTTTCCAGGGGCAAATCAAATAAATTGTAAGTTTATCCGGAGAACTTCAAGGACACCCTGGACACCTGAGTCAGTTGTAACGGAGTAAAAGGAATATCTAGATATATTCAGACAACTGAGAGGGAACATGCGCCGCATCAGCCCTAGTTCAGTCTCCTTGTTTTGTCACTGGCCAGGGCGCATAGGACTTCTCAGCGAATGGCACGCCGTGCCACGCAGGCACGATAAGCCAGCCGGCTGGAAGCAATTGAATCATTGGCAACCTCGGAGAGAGAGAGAGAGAGAAAATGAGTTGACCGTGGTCAGGCCGTCTCGAATAACACGCTATGAGTTGAAATAACACGGCATACCTTATCTCCTTATGAAGGTTAGATCAGGCCAGGAGGAGGAACAGAAAACATTTGTGCAAACTTGCCCGCTCGTAGGACTCTGCATCTTTGATGCGCAGGACCAGATGCATTTAAAAACTTGATATTGTCGTTCAGCTTAGAGCTGTTTCCAATTGTTGTAAGTTTCAATGGATTTGAACGCCTGTCGCGGTCAAAATCCAGCAATTATTTTCCGGCGTATTACATTCTTAGCGTGGACCCGGGAAACAGGGGGAGTTGCTAGATCTTATACAAACTCTGTCACTATGCTTGTTTTCATTCCGTCACTTGCAATCTCAGTTTCTTGCAGGGTGTAGCCACTGTTTGAGGTTTCCACCCTCTCTTCTAGACTTAGCTACTTGACCCGGCGGCTTTTTTGGGCGCCCGAAAACGGTGGCGGTGACTGTTTTAACTTTTTGCCGCAAGTCGGCCCACTCTCTTTGCGGGAGAAATATGCTGACTGTAGCGCTTGTGAATTACTGACCATCCGGCGATGGCAAGCATATGGAGAGATATGTGCAATGTTCACTCACCAACATAAAGTAATTCCGCGAAACCATACCGCGACTTCTATCTCAGTTACGAGTCTTAGTAGGACCCACTAGGACCCACCACTGTGAAGAGAGTGTAACAGCCAAGTAGATATGCGGCTGCAGGATGTAAGCTTGCTACTTGAGATTTTGATTATCATAGATCTGAACAAAAGCAGACCGACCGAAAGGTCTCGACTTCAACGAGCCGAAAGTCTTCGAGAAGACGTTCAAACTTACGCTCTCGGTTCCGATTCGTAGTACATACATAGCTCTTTGAATCAATTCCGGTTGTGCCTACTCACTCGATGAATTATTACACTGGATGAACCAGTATAATAAGCCGGATGTGCACCTGGGTCCTCTATAATTTCTTGAACATCGCTACTCAGTGAACCTGGGGCCGTTAGCGAAGCCAGGTAGCCACTTTTTCTAGAGAGAACAGAGGTTCAAGAGAAGAAACTCGTAAAGCGCGTCGCGTGCCCGCCTTATATATTTGCACGTGGCAAAGAATATCACTGATCAATGTCATCACCACGTCAGTTCTCTTTTCCTTCATTCCTTCCATGTGCTATACTAAACGATGGTGGTAAACAAGAAACAGAACCCCCCTGTGCCTCCTACCATGGGCTCCAGGACCAACTCGACCCAGCCACTCTCTCGCGCGAAGGCCACCTCTAATTCCAAACCCATATCGACGGCTGGTCCAATTTCAAGTTCTCAGAAGAAATCGAAACAGAAAAAGCCCACCAAATCGTTAAAATCTACGACAAAGTCCTCCTCGATGATGGACAAACTTTTAGTCATCATGCTTGCAATATTTTCAACATATGTTTTATGGACATGTCCTTCGGATCCTCACCTTTCCAACCCAATTTGTCGTTCTCTTTCCCAGTATCGCACGCACGTGTTGGACCCGTACGTGCTGCCGCTAGTGCAAAAGACCCTTTCAGATCCACACCTTGCCCCAGTTATCTCCAAGTTCCACGATGTAGAACGCGTCCTGACTCCCATCGTTGTTCATACTCGGACCGTTGTGCAGCCGTTTACCATCAGAGCTACACAGCTTATACGAGTGACGGCAATGACTGCCTACACTAACATCGCTACTCCAGTATACAACAAGTACATCCGACCTATGTACCTGAACTACATGGGTCCTCTCTACACACAATACGTTTATCCTCGTGTGCATTTCTTCCAATCACGCGTCTTGGACCCATATCTCAGCCCGTTTATGTTGAAAGCTCACCTTTATACGAACAAAGCTGTTTGGACAATACATCGGTTGTATTTAGCTGTCGCACCTCGCGTACATGCCGCCTATGTTCGTGCACTACCTTACATTGATTGGGCCTGGGAAACAGCAAAACCTTATGTCATAAAAGCGGCGGAAGTGGGTTCTAGGCTTTTGGGACAGGCACTGGAGAGAGGTACAGAGGCAAGGAGGCAATTTGTGGACCCTCATGTTATCAGGATCTGGGAGAAAGTCATCGAGCTGAGTGGTTCCAGTAGAACCACGGCCAGCTCTACTGCTTTCGCTGGTACTTCTTTTGCTGCTTCAATGACCACCTCTGAAACAAGAGCGTCCTCCGTCGAAGCTGAACCGGAAACTGTTCAAACCGGTAGTTCTCTTGTGCCCCACGCCACGACATCAACCACTTTGGCGGTTGTTGCCGAATCCTCAGACGCGGCGTCAGTCCCAGATGAATCATCGCTCCCCGTGGAAACTTCTATGTCCGAAGAAGCACCTTCAACATCGAGTGCATCGGTGACGGAGACAAGCACTGGTAGTCACTTTTCTTCATCTACACCCTCTCCGAAATCGTCAGAGCCCGAGAACCCCGATGTCTCCTTCAGTTCTATTTTAGCACCAGGCGTTGTGGACCCAATCGAATTGCCCCTGTCCAAGGCAGTGGAAGCTGAATCGGATAACGAACATGAGCCCGAGATTGAAGGTACATTTGAGGCTGCATCATCCGAAGAAGGTTCACCCACTCCCGAAAATGAACTGGATGACTTTTTCGCCGAATTGGGTATTGTGGATGAAGAGGAGGTCGACTCTGCAGAGACTTCGGTCGTCGAAGAACAGCAAGAACAGGACACAGCTCTCACTCCCGAAGAATCTATGGAAGCCCGCCGGGTTGCAACTGCTAGAAAGCGTGCAGAACTCGAAGCGCGGATGGAGAAGTGGCACCTTGACCTGGATGGGTTGATCAAACGTCGAACCAAGGCATTTAGAAAGGAGCTGGTCCGGGTTAGAAAGGGCGCGGTGAGAGCACTGTTTCCAGATCCCGAAAAGGACAACAGTGACCTGGAGGAGGCTTTGACCCATATTCGTGGGGAAGACGTCTCTGGAATTCTTGGACGTTTCGAGAAAGAAAGCGACAAGTTGTTGAAAGGTCTTGACGGTTATCTGAAGAAGGAAGAAAAACTCGTTGCTGGTAGGTTTGATCGTTTGTTCGTTGGCGATTATTCAAACTGAAATGTCGTGCTATTCGTAAAGATTCCCCCAGCGTGGATGTTGATGACCGTATGAAACGCTGGTACAATGTAGTCCAGCGAGTCGAAGAAAGATTTATTGAACGTCTAAATGGACTACAGGAGAAGTTTCATTGGTGGTACCTAGAAGTCCGCGAACTGGAAGTGCAGGAGGTAAGTCTCGGTGATCCGGCCAAACTCTCATGACTTATCTTCAGTTAGTACCACCGCGCCACCAAGGAAGTCAAAACTTATGCACAAAAGGCTCAAGGCGATATGGGTATGCCAATGGCATGGCTGGATGACGTTACATATCAGGACTGGCAGAAATATCATGATTTGATTCGAGGTCAGATTTTTCAAAGTGTTTAAATGTGTTTTTCTCACTAGTTACTTTTACAGCACACGAACGCTTCGATGAGCAGATTCGTATGATCCAAAACGGTACTCACTCATTCCCACCAATAGATCCATTGGTTCCAGCTCTTGATAAGCTTCAACTGGAACTGGAGGATGTGAAGACCGGGTTCGATACACGAATTAGGACACTCAGTACGCAGGTACACCAACTACTGTCTCCACCGGAAAAAGAGGAGCAGGAAGGATCTTCTTCCGCAGAGCCTGTATCAGGAGAAGAGGAGCAAGTCAGCATACTACCTATAGACCCAGTGTCGACGTCTTCGGTCGGGTTGGAGCAGGCAGTGCTCGATGCATCGAATATCATCCTTGGCAAAAGTAAGGAGCAGGTTGAGGAGGCCATATCCATTTCTCAAGACTCTGTACACGAGGAGCTATAGATTCTCCGGAGTAACTGGGACTCGTGGAATACGCAGTTGGTTTCTCAGGTACAGGTTTTTTGTTTTTTCTTGGTGAGACATTGGGCGCGCCATTACTATCCCCTCTGTCAATACCCATCATTTTTAATTTATACACTTTACTCGAGTTACTCATTTGTAGGAGGATGATTCACTTACCTACCAAAATAATGCTACAGGAAATTACAAGATTCATACAACTTTTCGGGAAGTTATTGTATTTTGCAAGCTTCCGAACTGTCTGCCATTTGACGTCTTGCGCTACTAGCGGGTCATAGCTCACAAGTTATAAGATAATGAAATGAGAAATACATGGTATCATTGAACCATGACTGCATGACGCCCTATCTGTCAAAACATTTTCCGACCAAGCCCTCAACTTCTGACAGCAACCACCCGCAGCTGACCTGGCGGTTGTTGGAGAGACAACTCTTTATGTCACAAACAGACGTCTTGTTCGGTGCAAAGGTGCGCATTTATCATAAAGAAGAATGGGATAAGTCATCATGGAGTAAGAACTTTCGTTGTAGTGATTGCGCTAGCGAGGCATGGATATGAGCATTTATTCTGGTCAACGTGCATCATCGCTACTGCGTCTCTCGCAACGACAGCATTCAGAGAGCATTCAATAACACTTCTGATAACCTGTAATAACCTCTAACACCTTTTTATCACCTGGGACTGGTAACTTGTAAGTAACAGTTTTTCGGTCTGGGACCTCAAGCGCCAGTGATCTGCACAATGGCTACTTATTGAGACCGCAACAATCGTGAAATCGTCGATTCATGTTACATATGAAGCGAGAGGACCTCGAAGACCCCGTTTCCGATAAAGGGCTCGCGGCTCACATTAATTTGAGGCTGCAGATTACTTGGTGAGTTGTACTGAGTTGTAGTGAATTGTACCGCATAGCCAGTGACAGCATCAAACATAGCGAATAAGTCTCAGAAGGACAGCGACGGATAACCTAACTGCAGGAGGAGGGACACAGTCCTTTAAATACAAAAAAAAAAACTTCAACCGTCGTTTCAGATTTTACCGTTACGCAAAGTTTCACCTTTTGTGAGCTTCAGAAATCTACCAAGTGCAAATTGTACACTACAGAGCTGATATTTTCAAGTATCGAACTCACGCGGATTCGAGATGGATTTACTGTGATTTACAAAAAAAAAAAAAACTCTTCGTTGCCCATCTTACTTACCACTACCCCGACATCATGCTCGGACTCAACGGCGGATCTAAGTGATCTACAGTTTTGGTTCCATTCGGCTTCGCTAGGATCCGTCGGGAACTTTGTTTTTGAGCGGTGCGTTTTGTGTTTTGCGTGCAGCGACCTGAATGCGCTTATGTATGCTGATGCAAGTAGCTGTTGGTGATGCAAAAGGGTCCTCACCTGTCCTCACCAGGGCCAATATCATAGCACCCAGGATATCCACATGTCATTTCACCATGAAGTTCCCCTTAAGAAGGGCACTCGGAATTGGAACAAGAGATCTCAGAACTCGAAGCTTTGTTGGATCTGAATTCTGAGTGCTTCCCATTGTCTAATAAAGGTTCCTTTGGTCTAAGAAAGAGATTGATTAAATATACCCAAATTCCAGGTGCCCTTCAAGGTGAGGTCTCATGGTGAGATGGAGAGCATCTGAGAAAAAGATGCCACAGAGAATGATCTCAGTGTCACTGTAAATCCTGCAAAACTAAAGGAGTTGGACCAATCTCTGTCTTCAAGCAATCGCAAGTGTGGTCGTTGAGTGAAATTCAGAAGTATGGTTTATAAAAAAGGCTGTGCTCGATGAGCAGTGGACAATGATACAGAAGAAAAAACGCCTTAGAACTGCGAACTAGCGACACAAGATTTCATCATTTCTAATTTTCTACACTTCCCGGATATGCTCTTCAGCAGACTCTAAATCACGCAAGCTTGCTTGCGACAGTCGGTCCAGGGCGACACGATCCAGCATCAATTGCGCGTCATCGCAGTTGGGCAAGAGTATGTAGCAAGCACATGGAAATAGATGTACTATGTGAAGAAACCCCAAAATCAATGAGTGCTACAAAAAGCCCCTCAAACTAGCTGAGTTCACGCCACAAAGCGCGCGTGCAGTCGAATCAGAAACGACCCCCCGATAAGCCGCGAGATTGACTGTGAGTCAGAAGCTTGGCAACGGTTTACGTGCCGAAATACATGCACAGATCTAGTGGCAAGTGGTACGAAAGAAAGGGAACACCAAAACCTGCATCAGTTTACCGATAGTAGAAAGCCAGCAGACATAATGTATCTCAGATGTGCGACAATGTCGGTGACCCATCTCATCGGTAATGTTTATATACGTTCTTAATTATAGTTGGGCGAGAGGCAACTCAAAAGACAAGATGATCTGGTAGAAATTTTGAACAGTCAAATGATATAGAATACGATGGAATTTATAAATCACGAAGTGGGATCGTCAACATCCATCTCAGTCTCTTTCCACTTTAGGTTGGATTCATAAAAACCAATCATCTATCGAACAAGCGTTAGTCACAGAGAGTATTAACTAATTATGTCTCGGTATCTCACCAATTGAGGGAACTTCTCGTGGCAAATCTTGGCCGGTAGACGGACGCGTTTGTTCTCCTTTTTACTGTGATGCATTTTGAGAAACAGGTAACAGACCAAGAAGCAGAAAACATACAGTCGGAAATAAACAATCAATCCGTCAGAGTCGTTCGGCTTTTCGACGGTGTCGATACTGGCGATTAGTTTTTCCCAGCTCGCCAGTTTCATATACCGTTGCATGAAGTTCTCGGTGGCCACCAACTCTTCCCCCCCTTCTTCTTGTGCTGATTGTGACTCGACAGTCTCCGATTTCTTCCTGCTGACTCTTTTCTTTTTGGAGCTGTAGATTTCCTCATCGTGGTCATCCTCTTTGACCGACTTGCGACGTTTTTTGGGCGGTTCTGGGCTTTCAGTGGTTATAGATTTACGACCCTTGCGTGCGGAAGTTTGGGCATTTTTCTTTTCCCAGTAGGTGTCAATCAGTTCCTGTGCATTGCTAAGGAAGAAGAGGACAGCCTATATTGAGAAAGGTTTCTTGTAAGCAAGAGAGGAGACCTGACCCGGCATCCAATTCGTCAATCCAACTGTTGTGTTCTGGTCCATAGTTTTTCCACTTCACGTAGTAGCCGGTTCTTCCCTGTACATGGTCTCACATTCAGATGTACTTTGACCACTGATTTTCGAAGGAGAGAAGCCATACTTTAGGAAAGCGGCCCTTTCCGTGCTTGAGAATTTCCTCTATTTCATATTCTTCTGCCTCTTCCTCGTCCTCTTCGCCGTTAACCTCCTTTGAGCCTTCATCGACTTCATCTTCGTTCATGCTCAAGCTTTTCGCGACATCTTCATCGAGCGTGTGGTCTTGTTCGTGTTTGCCGTTGCTGTCAGAACCCATCGAAGCAGAGCGAACCATGGAGGTAAGAGCAAGTCTGAGCAAGCCTGCCAAACGAGTGCTTACATAACGCGCTTCCGGGTTCTGATTGGCTGAAGCCTTCAAAAAATACATATTTACTTGTCTACACAAAGTGTACGAAAACTATTCAGGAAAAGTTACTCTGAACGTCAACGGCGACGATTTGGACTCGCGCTTCGTCCTCTATGAGGTCTTCCTTTCTTCGGGCCTGACGGTGGAGGCCGTACAAAGGCATAGTCACATTGGATCGTTTGCTCAAGCAATGTAGTCCCTGAAGCGCCATCGATTGCTGCTTGGGCTTCAGTCATGGTTTCGTACTCCACCAGAGCATATCCCTTTGTTGAGGGTGGTGAAAATCCGCGGATGCAATAGAACATAATGAGTTACAGACCTTGACATAACCTGTGCGCCGGTCAAGATTCAAGTGAAGGTTTTTTATCTCGCCAAATTCAGAGAACTTGTCCGTAACCTCCTCCTCCGTAGATTCTTCGTGCACATTTGTGACCAGAACAATCCAACCTTCAACAGCTGTATCCAATCTTCAGAAAGCATAATCATGTGAAGTTCAGCACAAAACGTACATCGAGCTGCCCTGGTATCCGAATGCGATGACTCCACTGTGTCATAAGTTATGTCTGCGCCCCCCACATTTCCTGTGTTTCCTCCTGTAGAAAAGCCGACCGTTCATTACATATTCGGGAGGTAGCGAAAAGTGATCAAGCCTTGCCTGAACTCTGAAATCCGCGTCCTTTTTTCCTTACAGCTCCGGCAGCAGCGACTAGATGATGTGAAGGGTTAGAACAAAGCAAAATCGTCTCACATGGGACTGGATTTACCCTCGTCAATATTCATTTCATCGTCGGACATGATTGAAAAGCGCGTTGTGTCACACGTCACGCTTCGGGAATATCTAAGCGGAACCGGGCGGCCCTGTTCTGAAAGTCCGGAACCAGCATGAATAAATCGCGCTTTTATCATGGCGGTGACCGGGGGTCCTCGCACCAAATCTCAATCGCGTGCAACGTTAGTTCAAATGCTTTATTCCCCGTTGGATGGGTTTAGAAGAAAGGAATTACTGTCGATCTCTTCTATCCTACCAAGTTGGTGGTATTTTTTCCCAGTGATGCTTTGTCCTTTCAAGTGTTTGTAGTTCACATTCATCTTTTAAACTTTTACACTATGACCTTCCCCTAGCCTTCCCTTTGTTTCTTGCTTTTTTATTGAACAGATATTGGAATCTTGCATTCGGCCATTGCGCATGTGCTAAACAGAACTTCTTATTATGCAATACAGTGTCAACGTTTCAGAGACGCAAAAGAAACGCGCAAGGTCCAAGTCGCGGTGAACTGATGGAAATATGAACATAGTAGCAAATTTACATCTCACTCGATCTTGATCTGTGTTTTCTTTCTCGCGAACCGCGTTGAACGAACGGCCTTAGCCGTTTTTTTCACTTTTTACTTAAATACCACCCACAACTGATGCTCATCTTCAGTTCTCCCCGCTGTCTTTTCTGCTGTCTCTCTTTCAGACCCGCCTCCAACAATGCAAGTCCCGACTTCAATTAACCAAGCTTGCACACTGTGCGGAAACCCCTGTGCAATGTGGTGCAGTCGTTGCCAAAATACCTGGTACTGTTGTCCGGAGCACCTCCAGACGGTTCGTACAAATGCTACATGATATTGTCAGAGTTATTCTGATGAATTGTATAGGATTGGCCTCGCCACCGTCGTGACTGCATTCCAGCCTCTCAGAACACAACTTCAGGTTACAATTCAAACATGATTGCAACGCCACCTCCAGCTGAACCGCAATATATCACTGTCACAGCTATTCTCTTCGCGCCTGAAGCCGGTACGTGTTTAGGCGCCCTAACTACTACTCGGCCATTGTTCCTCACACTTTTTTAGACCGATGGACCACTACTCAAGTTCATTGCCGTCCAACTCCGCGTTCATCCCATGGGATATGCCCCATTCCAATTCTCCAGATGTTCTTCCCAGACGGTCTCACGGAGGGTATAGTCCTTACTCAAGGATTAAATGGCGAAAATCTCCGATTCCCTCTTCACCTCTGGTATTCTCCTACCGCTCTCCAGCGCAGCTCTCCTGTCAATCGTTCCATCTATAACATCACATGCGGCTCAGCCTCCAAGGCATGGTGCGGTCCTGTTGTCGTGTTGAAGTTCAATGGCTCCAGGCGACAAGGATACACGGATGCCAGTCCTAATGACCTCCCTGCTCTTTCGGCATACTTCCTTGCCTACAAGTGATCTCTCATGCTTTCTCCTGTTCGTCTTAGACGTGCATCTTCTTCATGTCTGTCTCTTGTCTGTAGCAATACTAGTTGTGAAACTGCTATTTATCCGCTGTCGTCGCATCATTCTTTACATTCTTTCTGAACATTGTTATAGAACTCTGGATAGTGTAGACTCGGACTTTGGAGCTGCCTTTGGTAGTTGGACATCATTATCATGTTCCGTACATACCCGGGCATTTAACTGGCCCATTTACATACTTAACACAAAAGTATCATTAGCATCCTCGTATTATTATAAGATGTACTTTTTTTTTCTGTCATTTCATTGATTCGAAGTTGCTTTCCTCCTCGGATTTGTTGGGCATGGATCTCCGCGTTGGATCTTTCAATGCACGCTGAGAATGAGAATAGATCATAGGAATGGATACTCGCATCCCCGAGTCCCGATCCAGTGGAGGCTTGATGAATTGCGGTTCTCCATCTGTTCGTACACTGATTTCTCTCATTGGAATTCAGCTTCTACAGCATTTGTCGTGTGGACCTCAACTTTCATTTTTTTGGTGATCTCTCAGAGAAATTCAAACCGTTAGATGAAGCCACTGTGGCATCTACTACGCATCTGCTGCATTTCAATCTCAATCTCAAAACACTTGTCACACGTCTGTAGTTAGCTAGTCATGATTCATACAATGGTATACATGTACATGCATGCGTATGATACATGATACTCGCATCGTAAAAGTGTTCCATACATCATGTGCCAGACATACATCACTGGCGTCCATGAATGACGCCCATAAATGACGCACGGATAAACTCTGCCCAAAAAATACGGACTCCGTATGTTTTGAATGCTAAAATCCACCCATGTTTTCTAATCGAGCAATCCAAGGAGAAACGAGCAGATCTTTCCTTGCCCGATTATGCGGTAAATAACCGGGATACACCCAAGGCGCACCAGAGCGTTTGTCCCCGATGTAACTCTGTATCCATCTGTAAGCCTATACGACTTGCAGCTTATTCATTATATATATATATTATGATACAACACATTCAGTATACAAATCCTTGATCCGCGTCTGAAAGCCGGTTGAGAAAAAATCTGCAGGACTTCCGAAATCATGATCCACAGAACCCGGAGCGCATGCGACGAGTTTATGGTTCAACGGAATTTCAATATTCAGATGTTAGAGAAAAGGTGTGTAGATCTTTCACCAAGATCTGTGGCCGCCTGCGACTTCATATTGATAGCTTTGACATCCAGCGAGGTACGAAGACAAAGACGCATGAAGTATATTGGACTAGAGTGAGCTAGACTTTTTTTTGCCAGCCTGCTAGCGCGCTCAAAAGAATCTTCTGAGGGTGTGAGCTCGAGTACCTGAAAATTTCGTAAGATTCAAAAGAATTGATGACTGCGTGAAAAAAAAGAGGATCCTCAGGGTCCATTCACTCGAGAATTCAGATTCGAAGAAATTCAAGTGCAGAGCGTTCTCGATTTCTTCGCGGCTCCGACCTGTGAGAGCATTGTGAGGCATATAGCAAGTAAAGCATATGGGGTCTTGTACTTACGTGAATGTAGTAGAATGCTTCACAAACAGTCTGAAACATGTCGGAATCAAGAGGATGCTCCCCGATTTATTCGAGAATCAACGTCCGGTGTCGTGACTATGCAGTCATCACGATGATGTTCACCCATGATGTCCCCGGGAATGAGTGGCGGTTGTATACACACGCAAAGTTGGACCTGTGTGAGTCGGTGAATAGATGAGCGATTTCAGAGGACGCATCACAGTAATGCTGCGGAAGAGAGGACAGCTGAAACCTTCAAATACATTGATCGTAAGTATTATTTTGCTTTGTAGAAAGATTTGGGAAAGAATAGGAAGATTTCAAGTGCAATCAGCAGGACGGCAGCCAACTCTGGTGAAAACTGAATTTCAATAATATGATAATATCATCTTAGTATTCTGGTCGCCGTAACACGTCATCTAGCTGAGGGTTGAGAAGATAACCAATAACACCGTGACTGTCCAATTCACGCTTATCTTCAACTCGCTAGACCAAATTTCTCTTTACCGGAAGCTTGAACTTTTGTGGTATTATAGGGTTGTAGTAAAGCCCAAGGCCACTGGCAAAATCCCCCCTATAGCTTGTGAATACGACAACACAAGATTGAAGTACAGATAGCACTTTTCGCTAGGCTACAGCGGTTCCTAATGAGGCAAGGAACTTTTCTGCGGAGTTTGGTGTAGGTTGCAGTGGCTGCCAATAGTGATACACTTCCAACTTCAAATCCCCCTCCGACAGTTTGTAGTCACTGATAGGACGCCACCACATGAAGCCAATCATATTGTCTCTCCACTTTTCTAGGTGAGATGAGTTCCCGATCTATGTCTCTTAGACAGTGAACAAAAGGCTACACCGATAAGATGCTGACATGATATTTGTTATCATTAGGATGATTCAGCATCCCCCAGCGAAATCGTATTCAAGGAGTACGAAATGAGTAGTATTCGCTGGCATTTATCGCTTCAAGTTTCAAGGATTCCGAGGATATGCAAGGAGATTGAATGCACATAGCCTTGGACATATGCATATGCATGCATACAGGAAGCTCATTGACGCTGCTGGGAAGTAGAAACGTCGACTTGCAATCCTGTCATGCAAGCCGCAGCTCCGGATGAGAAAAGCGTTTCGATGATCATTCAAGGGAAGAACTCTTGAGCGATACGTACTAATCAACCGTCAGCGCTGTTTGGTAAATACCTCAGAAATATAGAGTGGACATACCGGAGACGGGAGGGTTTGACGACAAGTGAGGCATCGGAAAGGCCGAGCTTTAATTATTTATCTAGTATTGTGAACTTCGGCGCTTTTTCAGTCCTCCAGGTTCATGGAATTTTGAAATGTATTTGACTCCAGAGGTATTGTAGCAATGTAAAGGGGGGACACATTGGAATTAGCCTGGTTGCTTCAAAGACTGCTTCTACATAGTCCTCAGCTGGAAGAAATGGTCATCGAAGATATTGTCCCTCAGAAGAATTTCTTTTCCTCTTTCATCTCTACGCGGGGGCAAGGCGGGATTATGGCGCCTGCAAAGAAAACAGGCTCCTTGCAATAAGTTTCAAACAACTCAAGTAGCCGTAATCCAAAAGAAGTCTGCAGGAATGCTGGACTTTAGAGCTCGAGCTAGATCAGGCTGCGACATGTCCCCTAACAGAAGGTCATTAGTTGGTGCAGGCTGGAAAAATGTTTGTCAATGATACGAAAATTGTACGAGGTTCGAAGTTCCCTTGGAGGACAAAGGCTATATAATGAGTAGATGTAATGGCAGCTAAGCTGGAGTCATGAAGTTTTGCGAGCAATGGGACTCATAAGATTCCCTAACTCGCCGAGAAGACACATGGCAAGCGGTTCGAATTTCAAGCTGGAAGCATACCACAATGTGGTATATGGTGCTATTTAGAGTCGTCAGAAAGTCGCCGTGAAGAGTAGAATTTCTCGCAACTCGTAGTTCAGGATTGACTTACGAACAAGATTTTGTCAACTTACAAGTTACAAACGAAGAAGAAAAAGGACAGCCACGTGTCTAGCTGACTCATTCGCCGCAGACGCTAAGGTTGTAGCACAGTCCTCTAACTCTTTCTCGGTGGACGAAACTTTTCCTTCAAACTACTTCATGCAGGAGGCCGAAGAGCAAGGTGTGATTCAAACTCCCTCACTCCCTTGTCTGTAATGCGCTCATCAAAAGCCGTTTTTATTCAAAGATACCTGTCGTATTTGTAGTGCTCCAGCAGAACCAGATCAACCTCTCTTTCATCCCTGCAGATGCTCTGGGACTATTCGATACATTCATCAGGACTGGTTAGTTCGAACACATATTACTCGAGCACGAAAACTGACATGATTCATGTCCAGCTTGACAACATGGCTCGCCCATAGTAAGAAGAAGACCTGCGAAACGTGCAGGCACCAATACTCGTTCACAAAAGGTCAGATAGTTTTTCCCAGACTCAAGGTATACATGCTCTTACACTACAAGTAACAGTCTACGCTCATGATATGCCCGCAACTCTGCCACCGTTGCTCATGATGCGGCGGCTCATCCAACAGGGATTCTATGCATTAATCATGGTCATACGAGCTATCGTGGTCTCTTTGGTCTGGCTTTCGCTCGTACCACTTTTGACTGTTTGGTCCTGGAGGGTGTTTATCACAGTGGGAGATTCCATGTGAGTTACATTAGACAAAACTTGTTTTCTCTACCTTACGTCCTGTTCTAGTGCCTGGTGGATCAGCAATCGTCAACCGTTTCCTGAACAGAACGAAATCGGGCCGACCCACAAACTTCTCGTCCGTGAAGTTTTTGAACTCATCCATTCGTTTTCCGAAGACGCCACACCGCCATCCGAATATTCCACAGTACTTGGTCGAGTCGTCAGGCATCCAGCATGGATTTCGATATCCGCCGACATCTTTACTGGACAAATCATCGCGTCCCTTATTGTGATTACTTTTGTCGCTATCTTCCTTCTCCGCGAATGGATAGCTCAAAATGCTCGGCCTGGCCAATTCGACGACGATGAGAATGTTGGGCAGGATATCCTACAAGTTCCTCCTGCTCCAGAACCTATTCTTCAACCCGGACCGGAAGCAGTTCGACGTCCAGCAGCTCAAAGAATGGACCTCAACGCTCGACTTGCTTTGGCACATCGTCAAATTGAGGCTGTTCGGGCGCTTGATGCTCTTAGAACCGTTGATCAGAGGCTGTTGACCGAAGATGAAAAGAGGGCAAGGGAACTTTTGGCCGCACGGAACGGTCTCTCTGCTGTTACAGTTGCACCTGCTCGTAGCGAGGAATTCGAGAAGGAACTGGATAGAGCTGCTACCAAGAGGGCAAGAATGCGTAGGATGGAAAAAGGCAAGGGTAAAGAGGAAGGGGAAGAAGATATCGAAGGGAAGATCCTTGTTCGAGCTATGCGGCTGGAGAGGATGCAAAAGCGCAAGTTCAGCAGGAGGCTGCAATTAGCGAGGAAGAGTGGGAGTAGCCGAAGGCAAGACCAGGAAATTGCTCTTCCAACTACCGAACAGTCTCCTGAGCGTACACCAACTATGACCCATACTCCATCTCCGCCATCTTCGTTCTTTCCGACTGTCACACTTGAACCTCCGAACGGAAGTATTCCATTTTCGTTTGTTTACCCTCCACCGAACCGCGATGATTCTATAGCTGTAGCGTCGTCTTCCTTCATTTCCAATGAATCAAGCTCTCGTATTCAGTCGTCAAATGCTTCGTCTGCACCCTCTATATCTCCACCAACCTCTCCAATATCTAATTTCTACTCTGGGATTGACGCTGTCCCTCCGTCCTTGATTCCCACCAATCTTCCATCTTCGAATACAAGTATATCGAGACCTGGGACCCCCATACGTCGACCCGCGCTTCCAACCACTCTTCCCAGTTCCCCTGGCTCTGGAACCTCTTCACCGAGGATAAAAACACCTCTCGCTTCCCCTAATCTAGCCACGTACCGAGCGCCAGAAGAGCTAGCCAACTTAGAGAACGAAGGCTATTTCGCAGGTCCTTCTACCAGTGCACTAAGCCCAGTGGGTGAACAGGTTGTCGAAGATGACGAAGAAGATGACGCGGAAACACTTGACGGGCATGAGCTCAATGGGGGCGAAAAAAATATATTGCCATCGTTCTCAGATAATAGCGAGATAGATGAGGAGATGAGGACGTATTTCAGGGAGGAAGGGTTGAATGGCTCGGATGAAGGCGAAAGCGATACTGAACTGGAACCGGAACCTCCGATGTTAGATTTATTCGAACCAGAACTCCGCAACGCACAACAACAACGTGAGGAACCTCGTGTTCTAGTGCTTCGGGAAAATCACAATGCTGCAGGTGTAGAAGTAGATGAAGACGAAGACGAAGACGAAGAAGAGGACGAGGAAGAAGACGAAGATCAAGATCCTGAAGACGAGATCGTATTGCGACAACGACGTGCACCGCTTCGCGCAGCTGTCGCCTTCGATGCCGGTGGTGTCCGAAGAGCGGTCCCACTTGACGTTAATGCTCCTCCCCCGTTGGCGTTGGCTCCTGTGGCAGGTCCCCAAGCTATTCCTCAACCTCAGCAAGGTCCCCAGCCAATGAATGCAGATGATGCGCTGTTGATGGATGAATTAGAGGCTGGAGTTGAGGATGACATGGAAGGAGCACTGGAAGGTCAGTATGTTATCATAATCGCAATCTGTGATATCGTCCTGAAAGGAGATGTACTTCTACCAGCGATCGGGTTACGAGGCCCAATATATGGTCTTCTACAAAATGCAGTCCTCATGATAATCATCATGGACACCGTTATCGGACTGGGGATCTGGATACCCTACACACTTGGGAAATCAATGGCCTTTCTCCTGGTAAGCACCACATCTTAGGTTTTTGTCCTTCCTGCTTAACGCTTGCTACTCAAATTAGCTGGAACCTCGGCAATTGCTCTTCATTTTACACCTTCCAATTCGCGCCATTCGTTTGTTGACCGATCCTGCCGTGGATCTGGTGGCATACTTCATCCTCGACGTCGTGCTACCGCCTCACATACAACTCCTCAAGAATCTGACATCTTGGATTGTGCAACAATCTTTCTGGATTATTTCTGAATCACTTGGAGAAGGGAATGCAAACAAAGCGCGAGAATATTGCCTAGCAACAGTATGTATACCTCGTGCCTCTTCTTCATGTTAAAAATTGAATTTACCTTAACTTAGCATTCTCTCTTGGAAGATTCCCTTGACTGGTTTATTCGTACCATTGGCCTTCGAGAAAATTCTGCTCAGGTGGCTGCTGATTCAACCCCTGAACTCATTGTCGACTCATCCATCTTGCCACAAACCTTGCTTGTCGCGATCGGTCACATTGAGCCATATTTTGCATCTCTAGGAAGAGAAGTTCGTCAAGGGTACGAACGGTTCGGTGAAGTCTGGACTAAGCTTGCAGTTGGTAACGGACCAGCCGAGAGAACCTTCTCAGTTCTTTTTGGTTATTGTATTATTGCGACCGCTCTGGCAATCTACATGAACATCTTGACGATTGGTAATGTCAAAACTGCAGGTCGAGCTGTCAGAGTAGCGGTGAAACAACAGTTGGTTGTCCTGAAGGTATATCTTTTCTTTTACTATCGTCCCTCAAGTCTGACTTTGAAACCTTCAGGTTGCGTCATTCATCTTCATCGAACTGATTACATTTCCGCTCGGATGTGGTGTAGTTTTGGATATGTGTACAATATGGTTTTTCCCCAATGCTTCATATGCTTCAAGAATGGAATTCCTCTATCAAGCTCCATTTACCACAACATTCTATCACTGGGTAGCAGGAACAATGTTCATGTAAGTTTCTTCACCGTCCATTATTTGTCATTTGCCTATTCTATCTTGTAGGTATTCATTCGCTGTGTTGCTCTCCGGATGCCGAAGTATAATGCGTCCTGGTGGGATGTGGTTCATCAAAGATCCACAGGATCAGAATGCGCATCCCATACGCGATATCCTGGAGCGACCTGCTCTAGTCCAACTCAGGAAAATTTGCATTAGTGGCGTGATGTACACTTTTGTGGTCGTATGCACTGTGTGCAGCGTTTCTGCACTGTTGTTCTTGGGCCAAAAAGTTGTCCTCCCCTTCCGGTGGAAAACCAGGTTCGTGTTTTTAGTCGTATTGACTTCTCGCGGTACCTTATCACAATCGCAGAGAGCCCTTGTCCAATATCCCCATTGACTTACTATTCCTTAATCTCACATTGCCATATACCATGACCTATTTCCGCCCTCGAAAAGCTCTTAGGAGATTCGCCATGATAGTATGGAAAGGATTTGCTCGGCGGCTTCGGCTTACCTCGTACTTCTTTGGTGCACGTAATAGAGAGGAGGAGTACACTCCAAAGGGGTGGTCGATTTCCCGTATCATACATGGACCAAGCCAAGACGCCCCCGTGCTAATAGACGATTACGATGGGTTTTTCAGGCGCGTTCCCAACACAGATGACATCGCTATTCCGCGGGACATCCCAGCTACTGTAGCAGTCACAGCTACCGGCGAGCCTGTCAACGAAGAAGCGAGGAATCTAATGGCTCAACAGGATGCGGAAACTGTGAAAGCTAGACATAGTATCAAGAAGGACTTCACTATGGTATATATTCCACCCTATTTCCGATACCGAATGATCCTCTTCGTTTTCTTGCTGTGGACCTTTGGAGCTCTCTGCCTTGGAGTTTCTGTGGCGCTACCTATTCTCATAGGTCGAGGACTCTTTGGTATCATCTTCAAGGGAAAGCGAGAAGTGCATGATGGATATTCTATCATTGCTGGGTTCTACATGCTTTGGGCATGTTGGGTTGTTGGCAAAGCTGTTGATCGTCTCGACAAGAGAAGACAGAGATGGGGCACTGAAGGTCCTCGAGCTTCATTGTGGTGGCTTGCTCTAAAGCGTGGACTGCTATGGATTGTCAAAGCTTTTTACATGGCTTTCTTCTTGGGAGTTGTGATTCCTACCCTTGTCGGTGTTGTCGTCGAACTGTATATCATACTGCCCTTGAAGTTTCGCATGAGCTCAGATATTGGTGTGCCAAGGATACGGGTTTTGGAATGTTGGGCGACCGGTCTTCTCTACATGAAGATCGCGATGCGGGCAACTCGAAGACAAGCAAAAAATCCAATAACAAGGGGTATACAAATTGTATGCTTTTCGAAATTCTTGTATATCTCATCTTGACCAAAGTCTTTCTTAGATAAAGCGCAATGGATGGACACATCCGGATCCGATTGCTGCAACAAAGGACGTCATTGCACCTGTAGCCGGAGGCCTGACTGGTATGATTATTTTGCCGGGGCTGGTATTTTGCGCAGTGGTCCAATTCTTCCCGCTCGTGGGCGACTATGTCGGTGATAACTTCCTCTGTGAGTTGTTTATCTGTGTATAGTCTCATGATAACCTATTCACAACCCTTGTCGCAGTTACATATGTATATTCAAGCTTGTTCTGCCTGGCGGGTCTGACGCACACCTTCGTTATTCTTCGCGAGATGCTAGCATCGTGGTCGCAAGCAGTTAGAGACAAGGAGTTTTTAGTAGAGATGAGACTGAAAAATCATGATGCAACAACGGAACAACAGAGTCAGACGCCAACTTCGGTACTAATGGCTACGCCTGAACCAGAACCTGCTCAGATGGAGATTGGGGTTGGTGATGTGGTGGATCTTGTACAAGAGAATAGAGATGTGTAAGTTACAGATAAACACGAAGTAAATGTACATGTGTTAGAATCCGGGAAGAATGAGGCTCTTATTACTCATATATGTTACTTATCACTGAAAGTCCACAGCCCGCCTAGCTCAATCGGATAGAGCGTCAGACTTTTAAGGCGGTGTTGAGATCTGAAGGCTGCGAGTTCGACCCTCGCGGTGGGCTATTTGTATTTTTTAACTAATACTTTCTAAAACACTAGTAGCAACTTTTACATCATCTTCCTCTGTACTTATTGATTGAACTTTGAACAGAATAAGTGTATCCGTTGAAGGGCTTAACGGTCTTTGTATGCGATATTAAGAGGGTGAGGGAATTACCGGGAACTGCAGGCAGCGGGCATGAATTTTACCGTAGTTAAAACTCCCCGTCATTCTAGATGCCAGAAGCACATACATATCGAGCCTGATCATCGATGCGAACATCAGGGTTTGAACTGACGATGCAGGTTGAAAGGCTCCGAGAACCAGTACTATCACTGTCAGGGATCTTCGACCGACAGGGTACTTCCGATTTTGAGAAAGCACTCATTTATGAGACATTGAGCCCTTCTCTACTCTAAACCTTTCGTGAGCACATCAATATTATCCTATCCTAACTATATATCAACCCACAATAATGCTTGTTCAAGGGAAAAGCAAATACAATGCAAAAACTTGAGTTGATTTGAGCATGATTCTGATCAAATTATCAGGAACAACACCAAGGTATATTTTAACAGCAAAATTAAAGAGAGAGAAATGAGGAGAAGGGTCTGTAGACCTTCTTTATGAATTTTATCAGCCTCACAACTAAATCTGATGCATTGGTGAATGAAGCAAATGGAGAGAGGCTTCAGCGTGACAAGCCGAAGCTCGGCAGCATGACCACCTAATGACATCACCACTTCTACCTGGATTATTTGTGACGTCATTAGGTAGCGCCCAGAACATCACGTTGCCGAATGCCGACAAGCGGCTTCACTGTGACACCTCTGTGACTCAGGGTCCAGAACTAATTTTGCTCGGTCAGTGGCCGACGCTCGAAGTATGTACCTCACAAGAGTTGTATCTACATTTAGAAACATTGTGAATCTGGCTATCTACTTAGATTTTAATTTGGGTAGGTATTTGTAAAGTTATCCGTGATTTGTGCAAAATAAGAAAATCTCTGATAGTAACTCTGGAAATATTCCCTCGTCCGTTCTTGTTCTTCTACATCCACAAGCTCCACCGTGCGTTTTGTGAGAGCTTGGATGGCTTTATTTCGTGATCCAGAGTGCCCCGACTTCTAAAAGCCAAGTCTCAGTACCCAAAATCACGAAACAGTGAAGGCCATTTATTACCTCTACCCAGACCAAAACTCTCTTCGCGTCTTTGCTAGATTGTAATAAAGACAGATTCCTGAGTAAAACCGACAAGATCTCTTTACTCGGTGTGTTCTCCAGAAGATGGTTGATCCACTCATCCTCGGCGTAGATAATGCTATCCTCTGCATGCTGCGACTCCATTCGAATAATTTGAAGGCATTGTAATGTGATTTCCTTGTGGCACTCTGAAAATCGAACGTCGACCACTGCGTCGACAGTTGATCGCATCTCATTGGATTGCAATTCCGGGTCTAGGGGTAGTATGGTCGGGCATGGCCATGAAGAACGCAGAACGTGGCCCACGTCTTCTGGGCTCAATTGACGATTCATGAGAACAGATGTGAAATCCCACATATCCATTTCGTACAAGCATAGCTGGTATTTGAGTACCGATACAGCCATCTTCATTTCATCCCTCTCTCGAGTTTGTAGACTAGTTGGGATCTGTACTCGAAATCCGTCACTGAACAGTTGAAATCGGGATATATGTCTTTGCAGTTGAGGATGACTTGATTTCTTCATAGTTCTAGTTAGTCAAGGAAGATAACACACATGGTAGAGATATAAAAACGGACCCAGTTCGAGATTCTGATGAACTGTTGTAGTGCAAAAGTACAGACTGCTAGACTTCTGCATCGTGTAACGGTGTTCAGAAGCTCACAAGGATCAAGATCTTCCAAAGCAGCAAGAAAACGACTGCCTGGTGAGCTCACCACCTGTGAGCAATGGGAGGCCCAGTGATCCAAGGCATAGTCCTCGAATTCGGAATCAATACTGATACGCACTTCTCAACCAAAGATGATGTTATAGAAGAGAGGAGGCGAGACTTACCACTTCAATTGGTCATTATTCTTGATTAAATAGACCAGGTGCTTTTTCAGGTACAGCACAATCCGCTCGTGGTGAGCTTCATGACCTATGTCCACGTAGTATTCCCCCGAACGTTCTTTGTCAGTGAGAAACTCCACGAAAGACGCATGGGGGATAATGATATCTTCGAGGTCATTTTCCGGTATGTCAAGGACCGAGTGCAGGGCGAAGAACAACACCTGAACCTTCCCTTTCGGAAGAGAAAATAGTCCTTCGATACATAAAGCATCCGTTCTCCCATAAAGATCGCCGTCTAATGCGCCAGGGTTCAACAGATGTGCCATGACATCAAGAAAAATTTCCTTGTCTTTGCGTTCAACTCCAGAAAGAATTTGCATGTAAAGCAGATCTAAGTCCGGATATGGCGACTCAAAGCCGTCGGGAACGGTTATTTTCAGAATGATTTCCAATCGCTCAGTTGGTAGTCCGCGGTAGTATTCGATGTACTTTAGGACAGTAGCAGCATAAACGAATTGCCCGCACGCCCTTTGAACAAGCTGTTGGATGATCCCATTGCCGGGCCAGTCAGGTCCTACATGCGCCATAGTTTGTCCGTGTCCTTGTCGAATCCTTGAGAATCCGTCGCGAAGATAACTAGCAATGTCTTTCCTTGATTCAAAAGACTCGCCAAGATCGTTACGGTCCAAAATTGAGTAAAAGTCGGGATGGTTGAATGCATTGCGAATTCGAGGTTCAGGTCTACTGCAGATAAGGAAATCGAACGGGAAAGGTGGATCAAATGTTTTGGACTGGCGAATGATAGAAAGCAGACGCTCTTGGGATGCAATGTCAGCGCATTCGTCTAGACCGTCAATAATGATCAACCGGGGAAGATTCTTCCAAGTATCGGGAGGTAACTTAGCGCAAGGATTTACTATCAGTTCCTGGAACTGCTGCTCGAGTGTCTGATGCAAAATGTTAGGATTGTGGTGGATGGCGAGATCAATGTATGTTCCGAGATGTGGTCCGAGGACAGGAGATGTTGCCAACTGATGTGCGATGGTAGTGAAAAACGAGGATAAGTTGTTCCGTGAGGGGTCTGTGCGCGAGAAGAAGAAGCTGGCAGCCAAACGGGTTTCTGGGATCCCGTTCACGATGTGCTTTTCAAAGGTTTCCGCTATTGTTTGAGCCACTGCTGATTTGCCTACGCCCGCCGCGCCATAAAGCCAATAGATGGATGTCGATTTATGGTCGTTGGTGATCCATTCCTTCAGGATCTCAAGAATCTGAGTCCGAGTTCCTGGGTGGCAGTTTGGAAGAGGGTGACGCTGCTCCGCATTATGAGAAGCCCCCGCCACAGCCTTTTGGGATAAAATTTCGAGGCCTCGATTAGCTAAGAGCCAGTTTTGGTAAATAGAAGAGGTGAAGGTGAAAATCAGATATTCTCACAGGTATCCTCTTGTCCATGACGAAGGTGGTAATAGTTTCCTGCAACATTAGTAAAGGATGAGTGGTGTATATCAAGGTTATGGGCATTCGTGAAGGACGACATATGACTATCTAACGCAGAATTGTGAATGACTACCTTATATATAACTGTACTGAATAGCTGTTCGCTTCTCCCGTACGCCTCTGCGGTTGAGACTGCTTATAGCTCAGGACTATACTTACTTCTTTACCCTTTTTTCTTGAGAACCATAAACACTGTCCAAGACAAGTGTCAAATGATATCGTTGTCTTTTTTCTTGCTTTTTTCCTGTACTTTTCATAATAATTAAGTCCTTCATAAAACTCACTGCTGGCTTGGGCATACTATGGTGGTTAGGGTAGTTCCAGGCATGAGGAAGTTCCAATTTTCAGTTTTTGGCTATTTCTGAGCGTTCAAGCTATTGTGTACCCTCAAGACTTTTTATGTGTATTAACTGATTGATACTTTACTGCATCATGCAATTTGAAGAATATGTTCACAAAAGATAAGCATTGAGAAAAAATATTTACAGCTGGGAGTGAAGCATGATTTTGCCCGAAGCCCCAGGAACAGTGGGTATAGGTTATATGAGCAGGGATCAGAACACATATCCACATTTAAGATGTTCTTGAGAGTATTGAGCTCAAATTTTATAGAGATCAGAGTCGAATTGCTCCCTCGATGAACGAGCAAAGATGAGGAGGTATGCCCAGTGTGACACCTAGGTGTATGCCGTAGTGCGGCAAAGTGATCATCATATCAAATATCTTTGGACTTGTTGTGATGCTAAATACAATCTAACGTTCAAAGCTCTATATGAGAGTCCTTCTCCTTGTGAGGAGACTCTTCTTTGTCTGCGCTATGGGAAAAGGTCGAAGACCTTTGGGTCCTGGCCGCGCGGAGATTCTGTGAATACACGGCAAGCTGCGATGGGTGGGAGGGTCCATCGCAGCTGCTCTGACTCCCTGGGCTTGGACTGGTTTATTGGCTCTCTTTCTATGTCTGAGGTTTTCTTGTGGTCATTTTGGTTTCGTGCTCTGTCTTTTAGTGCTAAACCCTGGCCTATGGAGGGGCTTGGGCTTTGCTCAATGTCCAAGCTACGCTCTTGAACATTAGACATAGAGAATGTAGTGTGAGGGTAGGAAGGTGGTTGAGGGCGCTTTTAAAGCCAGCCACACATGACCTAAGCGTGCTCACATGACCTACATGGCTCTGCGCTAGCTTGCGATGTGAAAGTGAGATTGAAAACGGGTGGGTGGGTGCGGTTGAATTAGCTCAAGATCTTGTATTTATTTTGGGTCTTCGACGGCCTTACGTCGATGCGGTGAAGAGCAAGGTGGTTCACCGCATCACGTGTCCGTCCGAAGACTATAGTTTGCTCGAACTACGCTACTCTCCGATGATCAAACCGGCATCTTTGGACTTGTTGTGATGCTAAATACAATCTAACGTTCAAAGCTCTATATGAGAGTCCTTCTCCTTGTGAGGAGACTCTTCTTTGTCTGCGCTATGGGAAAAGGTCGAAGACCTTTGGGTCCTGGCCGCGCAGAGATTCTGTGAATACACGGCAAGCTGCGATTCCCGATGTTGGGAGGAGTGTGCGACGCATCCAGCGGGTCGTGGATTCCCAGGGCTGAAGGAGCGCACGTTCATCTGACAGGGGGCATGGTGTAACGTAGTAGTTCTTGGTGTAGTTCTGGTTGCATGTAGGGGGCCATAATTTCGGCGTGTTTGCGTAGGTATAGCAGGAACGCATCGCTCTTCCATCTACCGATTACCCGTACTGCATCAAATGGGACTCCTCGTAGCAGGTATTCGAGCGTAGCTCCGATCCTGATTCCGTGACCTTGCATGATTGGCAGGCTGAGTTTTCTCGCTGCCTTGTGAATTCGTTGCATGAACGCGGATTTGGTGAGCGGTCTGCGTGTGGTTTTATTTGATGCTGTGTGCGAGTACACGAACAGGTGTTCGGTCACGTCTGGCTTGTTCAATGTGAGGTGGTTCTGTAGCCACATGTCCGGGTCTGTCGCTCCTAGCTGTTTTGAGAAATAAATGTCTTCTCCTTGAATCGGGCTACTTTTGGTCGCTGGAACGTGTATGATGGTGGTTTCAAAACCGTTTCTGTCCGTCGCTTTGCGCAATTGCGATGTCGTTACGTGTTTTTGTAAGTTGAAATCTTTCAGCGTTGGGACTGTGAGCTCTCCTACTCGCGCTGCGCAGAAGAAGCTCGTCGTAAGGCATCCTCCACATGCTGCGTCAAAGGGTTCCATTTGGTCAAAGTCGCTGAGTATCTTTGCCAAGTATTCTGTCGTGTATGGTAGTCGTTTTTTCCTGCGCGATCGTTCCGGTTGTAGCCGTTCTGCACCTTGAATCATTGTGTCGAAATTGGTTTTGTCAATATTCCAGCTAACCCCATGGATGATGTGCCATGCTCTGACACCATGAACATAGTTCTTGATTGACGTGCCTGCGTAATTGCCCGCCATTGTGGCCATCCACGCGTTGATTAGGTCACTGCTGCATGGTGCTCTTTGGTCCTCTGGTATGCTTCGGGAATCACAGAAAACGTGGAACGATAGGAGACCTGAGGCATAGGTTTCTAATGAACTGTCTGCATACCCATGCAGCAGAACCTGTTGTACTCGTTCCACAAACTCGTCCGGGAGTTCGATGGTCCTTCCGGTGGTGTCTCGGAATGTTCGTCTGGTTGACGGTTTCCACCTCATTAGTCGTTCACGGGCTGGGCACTGAGGGCGTAAGGCAGATGGTATTGGGCTTAGGTTAGCTGGGTAATGATGAGTAGCTGATGCAGTAAAATTACGGTTACGAAGGGGAATAACATATGGGTATTCTGATGTGGCTAATCGGCTACCATGCGTTCTGGAAAATGTCAAGGAGTCGTCCTTCTTCCTCTCGTTGCCACTGATCGAATGAGTGTCTGTGATATCTTTGTTTAACTTCAGCTGCATGAGGAATGATTCGAGGAGGGCCGTGCTCGAGGAGTTTGGCTGCTGAGAAAGAGGTGTCTGAGTTGATGATGTAGGGTGTGAGGATGCTGGGGATTGGGATTCTAGGGAGGGATAGGTGCGCTGGTCCTGATACGCCTCGGGAGTATTTGTCAGCGGGGTTTTGAGCACTGGGAATGTACCTGGTGTGTATGTGGAACTTGTTCTCAGTAACGATTTCATGAACTCCTCGGAATATATCATTTGTGGCTCGATTTCTGCTTCTACCGTTCCACCATCCTTCGACCACTCCTTCGTTGTCTCCCCAAACCTTGTAGTGTTGTGAGTGTTGGGCTTCACCTGCGATAATGAGCGTGAGGAGGTAGAAACCCGCTGCTTCTGCCCATCCAATGTCTCGTTCGTTTTTCTCTCCTCTCCATCCTGGTTTGAGCCGGTAAGAGCGCCAGTGATCGCGGATACATATGCCGGTAAGAGCGCCAGTGATCGCGGATACATATGCCGATTCCATAGCCGCTGCTGGCGTCAGAGTATGCATGTATGTCGATGAGGTTGGCGGGTCCAGGTATTGGGGAGGATATGGGAGTTGCTAAGGTACGTTTCCACCATTCGAGGTCCGCTTGCCACCGCTTTGGTTGTTTGTGTTTGATTGATGGGGCTGAAAGTTCTAGATCCGTTTCGAATTTCTCAAGCTCCGTTAGATAGGCCCTACCTTTGGTTATTACTAAGCTGACGTGTGATAGTTGGCCGTATAGCTTGGCAACCTCTTGGGCATCGTGTGTTTGGTGCTTTTCCCAATCACAGATAGTACCTATGTATTTCTCGCGCTTTTCTTTGGGTACTGATACCGTTCTTCCCTCTATATCCCACTGGAGGCCAAAGTACTTTGGGTCATTGCCGAATTGAATATCTTTTTCTAATGCCCAAATATATCCTAGTGGGACGGTGACTCTATCGATGTCGCAAAAGGCATAGGTGAACTGTAGGTCTTCTGCGGAGCGTTCCGATCGTTGTGATAAGTCCTGGACTGGGAACCTGAAGTCATTGTCAAATTCCTCGGGGATTCCATTCGGTAGCGTGTGGCCTTGAAACAGGATTCGAGCTTTCTGGTGTTTTGGCCCACCGTTTCGCTCAATTCGGGCTTTGAGTTTTTCCTGGAGCTCGTTGTATTCTTTCCGGTGTACTCGTAGTATCCTCATCCAGAAGTGGTCGTCTACCCATTTTGTTACTGGTCCCAACCCGTGTCCTCTGCATATGTCCATACCTGCGTCTGCCACCTGACCAAAAATCCCTCCTGATGATGCTAGTCCGAACATGCCCCTCGTGTCTACGCAGAATTCGCTCTCCGACGTTCGCACTACTAGGCCCGGCCATTGCGACGGGTGGAGGGGAATAGACTGATACGCTTCTGACACGTCTCGTACTGCGCCCTGTGAACCCGGAGGTAGAGTCCATATGATCCTGCAGGTGTTGGCGAAGGTACCCCATAGGCATGGGTACAGGGAGGAGTCGATGTGTGAGTTTATCGATGAGATGGTTGAGCCGATGGAGGGAACGTACGTTGGCGTGTACGGGTATGATAAGTTTTGTATTAATCTGAATTTACCGGGTTTTCCTGGTTTGTTGATCATCGCAACTGGTGATGTTTGAAAAGCTCCTAGGGTTGACTCGATGTCCTCCTGTGATAAAGGACCTATCCATCTTTTGGTTGCTAGTTCGTTTGCCATGACCAACTTGAAAGCTATATACGATTCGGGAGTGTCAAGTTTATTTGGTGGAAAGAAAGTGTGAGTTATGCGTGGCACGCCTGCATTAAAACCGAATTGTATGGAGTTTGCGAGGGTTGGGTATTTGGGAATTAAGTTGAAAGCTGCTATTTCTTCTCTCCATGCATCAGCGCAGAGTGGGGTGGTTGTCCTGCGTCTACTGTCCTTCAGGGCATCCATCAGCGCCGTGATGGGAGCTTGCGCATCCTGAGCATCTGTGCTTTTCTGTGTGTTTTCGGTTGATGCACCCGTTAGGTCGTTGCCATTCCGCACAGAGCTCGAGGCCTGCGAACTGGCCTGTTGAGATTTCCAAGTACCCTTTGGTGTTCCATTCACATAGTACGTTCTTCTTTCCGTTCCAGAGTGCGGTTCGTGAGCATCGGCGGATGTTGTGTTTGTCTCGACCCAGGCAGCGGTGGCATCGGGATAGTTGCGCCTGGGTCGCCTCTCGAAAGGACTTCTGTAGGTCATTCTCTTCTTTGACACTGTTTGCTTTTCGGGGTGACGTTGATGGGTATGGGGCGTTTCGTGGCTTGTTGGGCATGTGTCGGGACGGTCCTGCTGGGAAAGGTGTCTGCGAGATTCCTTGGAGCTCCCGTTTGTACTGCGCGGCTACTGCTTGCATCTCTGTAAGGGTGGAATTCCCGTTGTTGCGATGGTTGATATTTGGTTTCAACCGTTTAGCCGACGTTAGCATGTTTGAGTGACGATTGTCGTTGGTGTTATGTTTTGTGGTTAGCGTTGCATTGATGGAGAAAGTTGTGGGTTCATTCGTGTGGCGTCGATTCATTAGCATTGGCGTTGCCATCGTTGATTGGTGAACGTTGTTGTTAGATGATGTTAGCGTTTAGCGTCGGTATTTAGCATTGTTGGTTAGCGTTAGCATTTGTTAATTAGTGTTTGGTGTTAGCGTGAGGTTTTTGGTTAGCAGTGTTGGTTGCGTTGTGGCGTGGGGGATGCGAGATGTGTTAGCGTTGGTTAGCGCGTGGACAGAGGGGAGAAGAACAATATTGGGGGGGTGGAATTCAGTTAGTTGTGTGTACTGCATTTGAGGGAGAGGAGTGAGTACTCGCCTTTGATCATTCTCTCGCTGTTCTGTCTGCGGATCTCTATGCGACACTTTTCTAACGTGTCTTCTGAGAAAACGGCTAAGTCGAAGGGTTCCTTTTGCTCGAAGCCTTCATACCATGCTCTGCGCATCTCAGCGTGGTATAGCGCTAGGACCTTATCCCCATGCTCCTCTCTTAGCTCTGGGTGCATATCCATGCCCGTATAGAAGCCTGCAAACATCTTGATGAAGTCGTTTGTGAAGTCTCCGTACGATAGTGCATTCAAGAAGGAGCTCTTGGCCCTCATGACTTGGTCCCATGACAGCCGAGAATCTGGTACTGCGTTTGGGGATGCTCGAACGGTGTGGGAGCCCACTAGGGTGAGGGAGGAATTAGAGGAGTCGGTTTCGTCCATGGAAATCTGAAAACGATTGGTGTCGATTGCCTCTTTGTTGCGCTCTTTCGCTTCCGCTGTCGCTTCGGGTAGGAAATACCAGAGGGGAACGTATTTGCGTGCTGCCATTAACTTCTTTGCGTAAGGGTGTATTTGTTGTCTTATGTATCCAACTCCTACTCCCTGCTTGAAGCTGTATAGAGGGGTGCGTTTCTCCTCTGCTTTCTTGGCCAATTCATCTTCCCTGGCTTTCCTCTCTGCATCTTTTATTCGCTGTTCTTCCGCCGCTTCTTCGTTCCTTGCTTCAGTTATTGCCTGGTCTTCTTCTAGTTGTGCTATGTATCGTGCGCAAAGGGCCCCGTTTTCTTCCTCCCACTGGTCCCTCAGGTGTTGTTGCGCTTCGGCTTCTGACGTTATACCTGGTGACCCTTCATCTGCTATGAGGGCTCTGCGTATTGTTGCGTATGTGTTGCTGGAGAAGTCTGGTAAGGGAATGTTTCTGGGGTCGAAGTTTAGTCTGTCTGTCATGATTCTGTGATTGCAAGGGAATGACTGCGATTGTTTTGAATTAGCTCAAGATCTTGTATTTATTTTGGGTCTTCGACGGCCTTACGTCGATGCGGTGAAGAGCAAGGTGGTTCACCGCATCACGTGTCCGTCCGAAGACTATAGTTTGCTCGAACTACGCTACTCTCCGATGATCAAACCGGCAGATCTTTTGCTCCAGAACAGCAGCGCTCGATGGCTCCACTGTGACATATGTGTGACCAGTCCACAGAACTTCCTGAATCCTCCTCGGTCATTGGCCGCTGCCTCACTCGTCCTTCAGGAGCTCATGAAAGATTTATCCTAGGCTAAGTGCTGTACTACTAACTTCCCTATTTAATTATAATTTCAATATGACAAGAAATGCGCACAGGAAAAAAGAATTTCAAAATATCGGAACTTCCTCAACCTACCATAGTATCGCATTATTTATACGCATGTACCTGAACTTGACCCCATGATACTCATGGGTTCTTAGAACACTTACATATATACATATGACTCCTTGACCACATGTACATTGATCTCGCCACCCACTGTCTATATTGCACCTAGTTCAACCATAGGCTCATGCTCTACTAGCCTCTGACATCGGAGTCAATGATCTCAGATTTGAATATGAAAACCTCGATCAAGGCATATATAACAGTTTTGTTATGTAGATCCTCCTCTTTTCCATATATTCGAGGGTATTTAGGACTTCAATGAATCAATCTATAAGTTCTTCCTTTTGGTCTCTTTTTTTATTCCTTTTTGACGATGCGCTTGACTCTTGTGGGGCACTAAGCCGTTGTCTGTCTCTGAGGTCCACTGCGCCGTTTGTACAAGGATCGACACCAAGCTGTGAAGGATCGACACCTTGTGAAGGATCAGTAGACTAACCGAAGCTTGTAATTCCATCCTTCCTCTTCCATTTGACCAAGCCTTTGCCACACTCAAGCTCAGTTATATACAACTCACATACACATCTAATTACATATTCAGTTTTAATCTCAACGACCCTGTACTTCGACGCAGCGGACAAAGCTCCGTTTACGAATACCGGTGGCACGCGACTCGGAGTAGTACTAGCACAAGTTTATGAACCTGGACATCACTCACACATATGCCCTGCTACTCCCGTCTTTACAAGGAAATGAGGCATCGGAACGACCGAGATTTAGCCTCGAGTTCCTCGAGTATTCCTCGGAGTCATGAACAACAAAAGAGAGAAACAAAGCAGGGCATCGGGAAAGAAGAGTTCTTCACTGCCTTGTCAGGAGCCACTAACTTGACTCTCGATGCTCTGCGTAGCGCTGCCGCGTTTGCACCTATTCCGTACCTTGGAGAGGCGGCTCAGTTAGCGATGAGCATATGGGATGCTGTTCAGGCATACGCAACTTATTTTTCCTATAGACTCCGTACTGACTTTCTTTCCATCCGCTACTCCACTCCTCTTCCAGACCACTCAAGATACCAAGGCCTCCCTACGAGCACTAGGCTCTGACGCCATATCTTTGGTATATGCTGTTATGACGACCTGCGACGAAGTCTTGAAACGAAATACACAGAAAGGCTCCGAGCCCGTGATTGAAGATGCGCCTGAGCTCAAAGGAAGCGACGGAAATGACAAGGACAAGGAGAAGGATCCATCGAAGGATCCAGAACAAGCCAAGGACGAAGAGAAGCTGAACCCTGAGCTTCGGCGAAATCTAGAAGGGCTTTGTTTGTGAGTAATATTTTTACTTCATCGCTTCCTGCGTTTCTGGGCATTAGACTGTGAAGACATATGCCATCTCCATCTCCATTCGAGCTCAGAAACTCAATCTTCCTTAACAGGACACTAACTGATCTTGAGCACTTCGCCAAACATGTCGCCTCCCGAAATGTCGTCTTGAGGTTCCTAACTGCGCGCTCAGATGCAGGAAAGGTCGTGGAATTTCAAAATAAGATGAAGATGGCTCTGGATTTGTTCGCGGCGAGTGACATCTTAATATCAGTTATGAATAGCCGTGGTTTTTTTTCTCATGAATTAATCTACAGCTACAATCGAACATTACTCTTCGACAAGTAACGTGCCGCATCGAGACTCAACAGGCGCAATTATTGACGACCTTACAATCACCAATCTCACCCATCCCACCCTCTTCAACTTTTTCTCCATCGTCTCCTCCAAAAGGAGCGAACCTTACCTCTACGAATGATCCTACACAGGAAATAGACCCTGCATCAGTAGGACATCCTCCAGCCAGGAAAGAATCCAATGTGCTCCTGGAGAACGCAGCAATTTCTGGGGCCGGAGCTGCATCTGCAGCTTTTCCTGCTATATTCTCATTCGCAGGAGCCACCTTTCGGACAGGAGACGCTCATTCAGTGCGTCATACAGCCCCGCGTGAGGGTAGTCCAAAGCCAAACGAGGAGGACGAACAAAAACAAAGCCGACAGAAAAAGACCCTTGGACCTGAACCGGAAGATGCTAAAGGTTCTAGTAGCGGTGGTATTCACTTCACTTCCATCGCTGGAGATAAAAACATGTCCTGGGTCAATGATCAGTCACGGAGATCGAATTATGGGAACATATATACATCTAATGGTAACTCGCAGCTTCGAAATGCGGGCATAGGCATGGGCAGGCCAGTCACGCAGTCTCGTAGCCAGCATCCAGGACTTGAGGATGATGAAGCGTGGTCTGGAAGGCAAATGAAGAATCCATTCGGGGCTATCCGACCTCCAGCTGGAATGACAATGACGTACGGGACTCACGGGGATTGGAATGCAGGATATGGTCCGGGCGAAGCTTTTGCCGCTCCTAATCGACCCCTCAATGATCATGTCCAACCTCAGATATATTATGATGAGAACGGTGCGCCTACGGCTGATCCACGAGGCAGAGGAAGGAGTGGCAGACGGTGGAGGGACGAGCCCTGATCCCTGGGATACAGTAGAGAGGCTGTAGAGGTGGAGAGTCGGAGTATTGATTATGGTCAAGTCAAGCATCCGTCATCCATCCAGGACTTGTTCACATTCACTGTTCGTTCAACCATAGCATTTCTAGAGTTCTGATTAATCTATAGTCTGATAAGTAACATATATTCCTTGCTTGGGAAGGGCTTTTGTCATCCTCATGCATACTATTATATACTCGCAGAGTGAAGTAAACCCATTGAACGATGCTATCACAATTGCCAATCGATGTTTCGGTGATCCTGTGAGATAATGACATTGCAGCAGGTAGTCCTGAAATTTCTCAATGATTTATTTGTGTTTAAGTAGTTGTGGGCTGAAATGAGTGGTCTGAGAGAAGGACGCAGATTTTTTCCCAAACGAACCGTGATAAAGCCAAACAGGTGCGAAAAAAAATCAACGATGCAGACGGGGATATTATTTAATACACCTACTATTAGTACCAGCCATCAAGAGCGTAATACTACTTACTACTAATGTGGTGACGGGCACAGAACCCTTGAAAGACAAAGAGAAAGGTCATGAAGTGAAAATACATAAGCATGCCAGGATATATGAAGCTATACAAAAATCGTTCTAGTGTTCTTTGTAAGGATGGATATTGATATATTGTGTGTGCGAAAACCAAAAATTGGAAAGCGAAAGCGAGTTGAAAGCAGGAGTATGATCAATCTCATAAAACAATGTTCAGGTGCGTTCAATGACATAAAATTGTCAACTCAAGTGACACCATTCCCAGAGTGATCCGAGCCAGCCCATGGTCTTTTTAGCGACGTGGACGTTGAATCGTATTGGGAGTTATTAGTTGTAGGTAACACATAAGGCATTTGGATCGAGATAGCTGTCGCCGACGAACTGGAAGGAGGAGGAGGAGGCCAAGCCTGAGGCTGTGCATATTGAGTGTGAGGATATTGCACATTGGAAGTATAGTGTCCATAGGAAGGATGGGTTGATTGCGGAGCATTAAAAGATGCCGATCTAATCCCTCGATCGTATCCAGCATTGGGTAAAATCGTGCTCGTCGCCGTCGTTCCGGCCGAAATTTTTACGTGTGCTGAAGAAGCCGTCGTTGGCTCCAGCGGCCGAACGAACTGCGTGGTTGAAGAACCAGAATGGGAATGCGACTGCAACTGCGACTGCGAATGTTCAATTTCATCACCCTCAAGAAACATAATTTCCTCTCTCAACCGTTCATTCATATACCGCAACTGCTGCAACTCGTACTGCCAACTCGAATCCCTATTAATCTCAAGAACTTTAAACACATTTTCCCTCAGCGGATGCGTTGTCGCGGTTTCCGCCAACCTGGCTCCGGAGGCAGTGGTTCTGTCATACAGCCTGATTTGATAAATGATAGGCGCAGGAGAGATCGTCTGTGTGGAATGCAAGATCGAGGAATCAATGGATGATGGGTATAATATCATTTCGACCTCGACTGTAGATCCATCCGGGCTTGTCATCCTGCAATAAATCTTTCGTGGTAATGATCCTGGGGCATCCATCGTGCCCATCGCACATCCCATATTGGCTAGCTCCTCACCGACCTTTTGCCGAATATCCTCATCAGCCAGGTAACTCCATATCTGCTTACCTACAAGCTCCGATTCATCCCACCCTAGTACGTCCTTGACACCTCGACCGACGATCAGTAAGGACCCGGTCCGAGTTATAGTTCCCCAAAACTCTGAGTATACATCCACCGTCGCCAGCCTAGGATTTCCATCCTCCCCACGCACTGACTTGGCTACCGTCTGAGGGTGAGAAATACCACCGGCGGAGGCAATAGCAGACCACGGCAACATCGACATCTCTTTCGCTCTCCCACTCAACATGATCGCTTTCCTTCCCTTTCCTGGTTCCACATGCAATCGACCACGGCATTCGACCCAGACGTATTGACCAGACTTTGTGCGCGCACGGAAGAGCAGGTTCACCGCACGTGGTTTAACAGAATACAGCTGCCGTGAAGAAGATTGTGCTTCTTCGCCTAATGGTGAGGTATTACTACCGGGCGCTGTTGAGCCTGTGGCGGAAGACTCCTTAAGCTCGCGCGTGAGCGGTTGAACATCGGCTGGATGGCAGATGTCTGATAAAGCTTTTCCCACAAGCTCTTCCGGTTCATAACCCAGGACCCTTCGAACCGAGGGTCCGACATAAAGGAATGTGCCCTTCAAAGAGACCACGTGGATGAAATCGGGCGCGTATTCGAGCAAGAACAAAGAAAGATAATGATTTCCTGGTGGTCCAATGTTGACAAGATCACTATTGTCGTTGGGAGTCACCAAAGACGAAGGCATGATTGAGGACGAAGGATGTGAATCGGCATTAGCATCGGTGGAGATGGGATGATTTGACATGAAGACCGAGTCCTCAATCATCGTTTTAAATTCCGGAGTGATTACTGGAGCAGATATACTATGCATCTTTCGGTCCCTGGACATTGCATGCATCGCCCCAGAACCTAGATTACCTCCCAGAGAGGTCATTGAGGGCGGGTGAATGAAAACAGGATTATTTGCTGCATAGTTTGCAATGTAGCTTCCGTCCTTTAATTTTTCCAAAATCGCATTTGGCTGTTCGGTCAAGTCGACCTGAAATCCGACATGGTAAATGACCTTGTCATCTTCATGTGGAGAACTAATGTCGCCGCCTTTGATCGGAATGACAGTAACAAGGTTGATGAAAGCGTCTCCGCTCTTTTTATAGTTAATGATACTCGTCTGGCACTCCTTGTCCGCGACCAAATGCTTTTTGAGATAAGTGACAGCCTCGCTGGACGTAAACCGCCGGTATTCGCCCTTGGGTTGTACGCCATTCGGACTTTGGAGGAACCGACAATTCTTCCCAATGACTTCGTGCTCCTCGTATCCTGTGAGTCGACAAAACGAAGGTGAACAATAGATAATAGGATTGTCGTACCGACGGACATCGACAACAACGAAACTGGATGAGAAATCTACTGGGCCCAGGGCGACTTTAGGGTCCGGCCGTGCAGCCACTCGGGCTAATACCGATAGAAGGTCGAAGCCTGACCTCGAATAGACAGGAAGACCGAGGGGAGAAGGAGCATTTAAACTTGAAGAGCCTATGGCGGCTCCTGCTCCTATAGCATTAAGTTGCTTGAGAGTGATACGATTCTGAGGGTTAATGAGGCCCGAATTGATATGAAGGCTGAGTGCCGATGGTGCCTGAACGTTGTGCTCGAACTCATTGGTGGAAGGAGACCGTTTGTTGAATTCGAGGTCGAAAGGAGAGGAAGACCCATGAGAAGACACTGACACTGAAGATGACAAAGAAGCCTGTGGTGTCTGCTGTTGGAGGTGATTGTTGGGATATATATAAGTTGTCGTAAAGTTGTTGTGGTGACTAAGATAGAGAAGTAGTCAGAAAGTACGTGCTTATCAGTTAATATCAAGAAAATACGGACGGAGAATCCAGATTCGAAGTAATTCCGTTGTTCACAAACCAAGGAGAACTACCTCCTGAATGATCAGTGAACAATCCAACTGGCAAAATCTCAGCCCCGCCTCCTGGCGCCAACATTGGTGCTCCAGTCTGCATGAACTGAGGGATCTGAAGCCTGACAGGACGACTGAATCCGGAACTAGGTTGTTCTGTTTGGTTCATGAGAGTGTTGTTCATAGCTGCAGTCGTCGCCGACGACGACGAATTCTGCGCTGCATTACTATCGAAGTCGTAAAGCAAGGTGTCTGGGTTATCTTGAAGATACCTTTCAAAAGGCATAGCTTTTAATGAGAGCTAGTGAGCTGAAGATCGTTGTATGCAACCCGTTCTAGAGGAAACCAAGAACCCTTTGCGAATGGATGTTTTGGAGAAGGCTCGAAAAGTTGCACGAACGCCATGTGGTTGGAAGAGTGGAGCCGAAGTAAATCAATAATCGCATTACACAACCCTTTAGCTAACCCCAAGTGACGACACCAGCTTCCCGAGAAAATATGTTACAATAACGGCGACCATCTAGAGTTCTACAAAGTTGAACACTCCATCTAGTGCCCCTAGGTGCTGAATAACACTAATATTCATTCATTCTATGCCCTCTTTCCCCCGGACGCACCCATGGACTAGAGCGGCCCAGTGAATATAAGGGCAAGTTTGTGAGTATAATCACAAAAGAAAAGAAAAAACCCCGAGGAAACCGGCGTCACGCATGCAAATCCACTAAGATTTATATAGCGCTAAGGTACAAATGATATGCAGAACGACAGCAAATCAAGCACGGAGAGAGTTACGCAAATTCTGCTCCAAGGGGCCCTTGGATTTAATGAATTGAACATAAGCTCCATCCCTAACGAAAGCATTAATCGAACGAACTCGAATAAGAAAAAGAAAGGTACGCACTGCACCACCTTCTTATCAGCCTTGAGCTGGAGGTAATCCTCCTTGTTGACGTTAGTGAAACCCCATTTCTTTGATACAATTATCTTTTGACGTCCAGGGAACTTATAACGTGCGCGGCGGAGTGCTTCCATAATAACGGGAGCGTTCTGTTCCTTGCATCGAATGGAAAGAATAATTTGGCCAATGTTGACACGAGCAACAGTGCCGTAAGGCTTGCCCCAAGCTCCTCGCATACCCGTTTGTAGTCTATGACAGAACCGAGTAAGATAATCGCTCTTCGGGCATCAAGTAAATTCTGCTTACCGATCAGCTCCAGCGCATGACAACATCTTGTTGATGCGGATGACATGGAAGGGGTGTACACGGACCCTTAAGTGGAAAGAATCCTTTCCGGAAGTCTTGGTCACGTATTTGTTTGCGCAGATACGAGCAGCTTCCAGCGCCTCACTCGAGAGTTGTTCATATTCATCAGAGACGAGGTGGCAGCAGAAGGGGAACTCGTCCACGTTTGCACGTTTACGACCAAGATCGAAAATCCTGATCTGGAAGGGAAAATTGAGTTTGTAGAGCTGGAGAGAGTTTTTCTATATGTACTTTGGGATCAGGAACACCACGGTTGTACCGGGATTTAGGGTAAGGCTTGTTCTTGCAGTAACGGTAGCAGCGAGCGGGACGACGACCCATGTTTTCTACTGTTCGAAACATCAGTATAAGGTCTTTGCATCAAGCGCTCTCAGATCCCGAAAGCTCTTGATTATTCCAAGCTTCATCCTAGTTATCGACAACTTTGCACATCCACTCCGTCTTTCGAAACGTCATCCCAATCCAACCAGACCATCCAACACTTTCTTCAGCCTGTTATTCACCCAAACGCCTTAAAAACTCCAAGATATGCCAACGGGATCCATGCAAAGCGTTTTGAAAGCGAGAAAAGGCCAATGAAACTCACATAGTTACGATTTAGTGGGGGAAGGGAAGAACGACCGAGCATTTATAAGACGCTTTTCTCTAGGTGATGAGTCAGCCAAAAAAGAATGAGTCAGCGCGAGCACCATGAGTCAGCAAGCCGCTGATGCCGATTGAGGATGGCAGTGTAAGTCTTGAGTTCCGACTTGGCGGGCCGCCTAGTTTCAGTGATTAGATTTGACTCGCGCAAAGAATTGAACATTATCAACAGAACATAGCTCTACTCAGATTCCAATCAGTAGTCCTCATTACTTGCTAGCGACAATCTGCATATTCATGGACGAAGTAGCCCAACAAAGCCAGAGATCCACAGCAGAAAAACTGGGAAATCGAACACGGGGACGCGGAGGAGGTGGAGGCAAACTACGAGGACTACCGAAAGACAGTCCCGCTGTACGGCTGTCCAAGACACTTTCCTGGCTACTGCGCCACGGCGCTCAAAGCGAAGGACTGCCGATGAGACCAGATGGATATGTCAAAGTGGCTAATCTTGTGTGTATCCAGTTCAACCTTGTATCTCCAACTTGTTTCGCGTTATCACTCTACCACTCTGATTTTTCTCCTATAACACAATTCTAAACGAGCTCTATCTTTCTGTCTGCCCAAATCTCTCAGAATCTAATATCAGCCTAGTTAGAAAACCCAAAGATCAAGTCACAGTCACTAGACCTCGCAGGTTTACAGCAGATCGTCAATGCAGACTTGAAGCATCGATATAGCTTGGTATGCGAGGATGATGTATGGTGGATTAAAGCTAATCAAGGACACTCGATCAAGGTCAGCTTCGACTTTCGTCTTTTCACATCATTGCATCGGAGTTCAGCTCCCAAATCGATGAACATTTTGTTCTGCAATCCCGCTTTCGTTCTCTTCCTCCTTGCCTCGCCTCGCCCTCGCCTCACACTGTGCTTCCACGATACATATTGAACGATCGCTGAGAGTTGACATGCCTCCCTTCTTCCATCCAGGCCGTCAAATTAGATCTCAAGCCTGTCCTTAGCATTGAAGATATTCCCTCGCGTACAGCTGTACACGGAACAACGAAAGTGGCGTGGCAATCGATATGTGAGTTGTATGAGCTATTGCGTGTTTGCTGCACCTTTCCTCTTTTGTTTACATGTGTCGTATGAGAGTATGATCTTGCACTTGCTTTTTGTACGGTTACCATGCTGTTATTTTCCTACTTTCTGTCCACTCGAACAGTTGATGTCTTTTTTTTACCTGTTTTCCCTTGCTCTATCTAATCATCCCTCAATGATACTAATCTCGTGTTATTGCTAGCTTCACAAGGCTTATCCAAGATGACCCGTAATCACATCCATCTTGCTCAAGGAGTCACAGGAAAGAACGTCATCAGTGGTAAGCAGTTACCTTTCTGCGATTTCGCTACCTGTTTCACACACCACTTTGCTGAAAGTGCGAACTGATTTATTCGTTCGTTGATTGCTCCTTCAGTTATTCCTCTTATCACTGATGTGTACATGTATAGCCGTACATCACTCTAACGCTTTCCTTTGTTTCCGTATACTTTCCTGTTATTCACCCCACGGAGTCTGGAATGCAGACGAAGAACAACACTCTTCTTACTAGGACCTTGGAATCCCTCTACTTGTTCCATTTCCAATCTGACCCTTTCCATTTTCGGTTGGCATCATAGGCGATATAGATGCGCTCCCTCTTACTTTTGCCTGCGTACTTCCGCCTTTATCGCGGGCCTCCTTTCGTTATTTTCGCGCTTATTTCGTCACTCGTGATTCCTTCAGCTCGACGCTTTGCTAAAACCCCTACGCACATAGGAATGCGCAAATCGTGCGACATCTTCATCTTTATCAACATTCCCAAAGCTCTTGCGGCAGGAACCAAATTCTTCCTATCAGACAACGGTGTTGTTCTTACAGAGGGTAACGACAAGGGATTTCTCGGGCCAGAGTTCTTCCTGTCTGTGCAAAACGCGAAAAATGAGGCTTTAGCAGGGTGGGAGGGTGAGAGTTCTAGCGGTTCTTCTTTAAATCCTGTGGCTGCAAGTGTTCCGAGTCTGGAATCTTCAAATCCGTCAAATACTAACTTTATGGTACCTACTGTTCCAACAACAATACCCGCGGCGTCAACGTTAGTACCTCAGGCTAGTGAAGGCATCGACGGTCTAGCGCAGGAGTTGGGTGAGGTGGAAATCCAGAGCTGAGTTATTCCTCATCTAGTCTGATTGCCATCGAATGTCCAAAAGTATGATCGAATCGTAACAAATAATTGTTTGATTATGGGTGTTATCGTACCTGGAATGGAGAGTTGAATTTATCAGTCTCATGTCTCCATTCCTCGGTGGGGAAAGAGGATTATAGGCATGATTAGTCTATATGATCACTGGCAGTCTGGCTACGCGAGACTTATAGGTTTGAGCTAAAACTAACGCTCAGCTTTACTTCATTCCTGAACATGGCTCTTTGAACGATGTTTTCAACACGTTCTAGAAATACCTTCCCACATTGACATACAGTACTTCGCGGTTGATGTGATAAGGGGGCTTTTGGCACTTTGTTGGGTTCAGGACTGCATCATAATTAGCTGGAAGCTCAGCCACGTACACAGGCTTTAGAGATGTAGACTCAAAGGTAGGAAGGTCTCCCCCACAACTTCTCGGAACTCGAGATTCCAATGACTTTGTCGTGTCATCTACAGCACCCAAGTTGGACTTCAAGTGTGAAGTTCCTCAGAAGCCAGAGTTCCACCTGCAAGGCTCGAGAGAATACTTGTCCGCAACAAAATTGACTTTCCTTTCTAAATGGTAAGTGAACAACTTCTATATCTGTGACTGTAAGTTGTTCATGAGCTCTGATGCAAAGATTGGAAACCCGCTTATATCATTGTTCAAACTTTCAAAGTATGGGCTCCGTGAGTGCGACTCGCGGGATATCTGATAGCATATATAGCGACCAGATATTCGCAATGTCACGATCTATTCTACGACACACCGCGGCTGATGAGTGATGAGTATCATATGCTCTCGAACAAGTTCCCGTCTGCGCTACACCGAACGACCAAAGTACGCCCGCAACGTATGCAGAAAATTTCAGCTGCGCACCATGAGCTAATCTATCTTTGCGATTGCAGGGATATCTGTTGGTGACGGTCGGGAGAAGCAACAATTTATCGTGTATTGACAACTCCCTCCATCCCCGAAAACCCAGTATCAGACACTTCTTTGGTGATCACCGTTTCCTGGACAGTGTCTTATGATTCGTTAGCTGAGCTATGAGCTGAAGCCGCTTTCAATCTCTCGACTGTTTTATATTGAAAAACCCTAGCTTTAGGAAATGACACCTGGTAGTTGTTTCATAAATTTTAAGAAAATGCTGCTTCTACCGCGCCTCGCGCCGTCAGTTACCCCCTATCAAACACAAAATATCAGTTTCGTTCACGAAGATTTACAGAAACTCCAAGGATACTCATACAACGACAATGGGATGTCATTTCCGGATTGACTGTATTCTTCCGCATTATTGTCTTTTCAATTGGTTCCCGTCTCTGATCCTCTTCTCCGCCGTTTCCACTCTTTCTTTCCATCTAAGGATGATATTTGGACTAAATATATTCGCCTTCACTAGATCCGCCAGCGTGTCATCATCATCATTTGCGAACGTGAGGCAACTGCTCTATAATTATAATTCGTACTTGTCAAGCTCTTCTGTGCTCCTGAACCTCGACCCTTTCAGCTCCATACGCGGCCGGTGTTTTCTCGCGTAATATTGATATCTATGAAACGCGCAGCTTGGAATGCATTTGAGGAATCTTGTGCGTCTTCCAGGCAACCTTGATTAACTTATCCATGCCGGCTTTATGACTTGTGGGAAGGCATTATGCCGTTGGAGTCAATGCTATTTCAGCGATTCTTGTCTCCAGGTTGAAACTCAAAATTTTAGCTCGCACAATGTCAATCAAGATATCATTTGTGCCTTTCTCATTGCATCAACGTCTCAACCCTCTACATTTTTCTCGACCAAGTGAGATGCATGTCGATTCGAAGGTCTCTTTCCGGATCGTTGACTTCTTTTCTCCAACCCCTTAGTATTTCGGGCGTGATGCCACCGGTAGGACCAACCTTGTCCATTATTCCAACATACACACCATCTATTGAATATTTCAAGATCTGTCCAAGTTCTTGGAGAGCTAGATCTGGGTAAATCATTTCAGGCTTTGTCGTTACAACGTGGACATGTTAGTAGAATGACAACATACCTTCGGTGCTATTAGGGTTCATGTAACAGGGAATGACGATCTCGTTGACTTCGCTGAACTTTTTGGACGTTTCAAGCATATTTTTCAGCCTGGCTCCGACTCCGGGATCAACACCTTGGTTGTGCATGTGCTCACGGTAGCCACGATACAGAGCCTGAACGCCGGGCCCGATAGGTCTGTTCGCATCCAAAAGAGTGTGGTTGACGTCCTCAAGTAAGAGCCATCCTCCAGGACGTAGTAACGATGCAAGGCGATGGATGTAATTGTCTGGCTGTGGCAGCTGTTTGGATGTCATCCATTCTCAGCCTGCCTTTGCTTCAAAATCCGTCGTTAATTCACTCACATGCATCAACACAAAGCGCATATGCACAACGTCGAATGTCTCTGGACGAAACGGGAATGGTTCCAAGAAATTCATTTGCTTGAATGTTAAATTAGGGAGGGTATTCAATCTGACAAAATTCGAAAGGCAAGTTCAGTATGGAAACCACGGATATTCACGTTATATCTCACGTTTCAGGCAGCGGAGACATGTCTGCGGCGATGACTTCGGCGGAAGGAAATGTTCTTGCGGCCTCAACGGACCTGTAACAAGGAGGGAAGGTGCGTTCATGGGTTTGCATCATAAAAGAAAGTAAATAATACCATGCTCCTGTACCGGATCTATACAGGAAATGCAGGGTCAGAGAGATGTTTATTCAAACGATAATTAACAGACCCAAGTTCCAAAATCCGAGACGGGTTTTCGATAGGCGCAAAGGTAAGTTGCTTCAAATATCTTGCTATTCCATGATGCATATCATCAAGTCGACGTCTAGGTGGGTTGAATTTGTTGGACATTATTCATTGAGCGTATGGCGAGGAAGTGCATACCTCTCAACTCCACGAGACGACGTCTTAAGATCGTTTAGCTTCTTACTGGAATGAATGGCCTTAAGTAGTAGGTACTCACCGGCAACGGGTATGGGGTCTTCTCAGCAAGCTTTGGAGGCTGCGAAGGAGCCTTTGGTGCCCTTCCAAGGGCAAGAGTCGCCTGGGAGGACATTAATCTTCGACTAGCGGATTTGAACATGATAGGTGCGTAAGTAAGAGAAAATAATTGCTGGGGGAAAGTCGTTAAATAAATTTTCAGTTCCTAGGTTTGATGTTGTACTTTCCGAAACTGGCGTAACAATTAGCATTGGACTCATTAGGGCTATGTGCGTATACCCTCTAGTCGCCTCCAGCATTATGCTGACTCGTCGCTCAGCGTTGAATTTCTCGGGTTCTTTGATGATCATGATATCTGATCTGATTTGATTTCTAAATTAACATGCAAAGAACAGAGAAAGTCAGGTCACAGTGGAAGTGAAAATTTCTGCGTGTAAGTACTCCCATTCCCATTTGCGTCTATATCGAATCAATTTTACTCCAGTCAAGTTCGATCCTATCACTATAGGAAAAAAGGCTACGCCGGACTCAGACAAACTCCTTTTGTAAATCGGAAGTCCTCAAGCTGTACACTTGGTAACAAAGTCCGTCTGAGCGAGGAGCCGCGCTATCAGAGTTTATATCCGGTGCTGAAAAATTAAATGGAATTATGTAGACGTCTTTGAGCCAAAAATTCGGGTCATTGTGTAAGTATGCGGAGTGTGAGCGAGTATGTATAAGCAATTCATGACTCTGAGAGAATTCATGCGGGTGCGAGGACTCTTATATACCAGTGTTGATGAATTACTCATAGCACTAGCACACAAACCTTTTCTCGACCAATGTCTATCGATATCTCTCCTGGACGGTTTGTGACGTCTTCCGATGGCACAAAAATCTGGGCTGCTGCCTGCGGGAACCCGTCTAAGCCGGCAGTCGTGTTTATTCATGGATTTGCTTGTACCGCGGACGCTTTCGATAAGCAATATACCAATCCTACAATGCTAGAAGACTTGTACATCGTAGGTGAACAGCCCTTCTTGTTCAACACCGATGACACCTTCAACGTAGATTCGCTATGATGTTCGCGGGTGTGGGCGAAGTGAAGGACCATTGAACGGAGAAGCGTATTCGTCTGAGATACAGGCGGATGATTTCAAGGCGGTCATCGATGCGTACAACGTCACAAAGCCTTTTGTGGCAACATGGTGAGTGGTCTTCAAGTTGTGCGCCTCATCTGAAGGCGATTTAATTCTGCTTAGGTCACTTGGTGGTACGTACTTATACTAAGACAATATTTATTGTCTGCTAATACCTTTTCCTTCAAGGAATTGTTCCTCCCGATGTAATTGCAAAGTTCGGGCCCGACTCTCTGTCTGGTCATATTATGATGGGATCGTTCCCCCATCGCAACATGCATTCAGAAGTTGTCCATCCTGTCATTCTCAGCCTCATTCCAGGGCTCATGACCGAAGATATTGCCCTATTTGCCAAAACTCTTCCAGAATTTGTTCTCTCCTGTGTCTCCCCCCACCACAAACTTTCATATGATGTATATGCTAAATGGTTGGGAGGTGCAGCCCCGAGGGTAAACAGTGATATCCTATCTCCTCATTTAGTGCAGCATCCTGATATCAGCAAAATTTTAGGCACCTATAGTACGCCAATCTATGCTTGGGCGTGGGCAAGACTCGACCGCTATCATGCAAGCTGCGACTCACTTCCCTTACATTGCGATACAGGGTGAGGACGACCAGCACCTTGTTCCCCAAAAATTAGAGAAGTGGATGAAGGACCATCTCACTCGCTCCGAGTTTCATCTGATTCCCGGAGTTGGCCATGCCCCCTTCTATGAAGCACCAGATATCGCGAACAAGCTTATTCTGGATTTCGTAAAAAAATATGCTGCCTGAATTATCGTTCTGTCATCTGCTATTGGGAAGGATGTTTCATATGAATGCTTGTTATGAGCAAGCTGCATCTGAAATCAACGTTGTTAGCTGTTTACTACTTCCATGGTAGCCTTGTATCAATCAAAGACTATATGTGCGAAAGGATCTGGGATCCACTTCAACGTGTTGGATGTTATATGTTTATTGAGGAAGGATGAGAACATCGGTCTGGGATAGGACTTCTTAGATCCTTGGGCAAACTCGTTACTCGGTTACAATCGTCGGCCCCAGCGACTTGATTGCGCCAACACCACGACAATTAATTTGCAACAGGTGATTGATGAATGAGATGCGAGTATATATAATCATGAGTCTGTAACAGGGTTTCGTATCTTATGAGAACTTATTGGGCTAAACCCGTTCATATTGCACTGATGTATCCAGATCCGTTTATCTCAGTAAGTACTACTTACAATTGCGGTATTGTCTAGATCACGATAGCGGTATCCCCTTTCAGGTCGCTTATGACCGTGATTAGAGGGATGTAGATTTTCAGAGCTTACATATAGTACCTGCTGCACCGCTCCATTGAGCCTGCTACCGTTCCCAACTCGCCTTCAACCGGAAGTCCTCACCGTCGACTAAGTACGCACTCTGGGAGTTCGAATATATCGATATGGCCGTTACTATCACCGCAAAAGATGTTCATGGTGCGTGCATTTACAGAAAGTTTTCTGTGTCATGAGTCAGCAATAAACGTTGGATTCAGACATTGATATCGCGGGCTTAACGATAGCAATTTTTGTGACTTTCACCCGCCTTGGGATTCGGATTCGAAACAGGAAACTGGGATGGGACGACTTCTGGGCAGCTTTTAGTGTCATCGGCGCAATATTGTTGATGACTGGAGTCCTGATTATTCTCGACCCGAAGCGTAGGTATTTGTTTGGTTAGAATATGACCTCTCTAAAGTTCAGTTCCCCTACAGCATCGATGACTCAACTTACTCTTGTCGCGGGATACTACATGTAGGTGACCTTGGAATTAATTCGATATTACAGGCTCACTTAGTTTTACTGTCAAAGAACGTCGGAGGGATTCTACACGATCGTCTGGACTTCACGACTATCAATCTTGTGTACTATTATCCGTATATCGCCTCCTGGTAGTTTAAGAAGGATCCTCTACGGGGTCGGAGTATTGTTTGGTATTATGTGGACCTTCCTCGCTATGCAAGAGATAGTCATATGCGAAAGAGAGCCAGGCTGGAAAGAAGCAATTCCGACGCAGTGTCACCTGGGCAAGTCGGTTGCTATCAGCCAGTTGACGAGTAAGATATACCCCCGCTAATCTTTTATCCTCTTTGTCCAGCTCATGACTGTTGTTGATCGTAGCTGATATTATTGCCGACCTTTGCCTACTGATTGCCCCTCTACGAATGTTCTGGAACTCCATGTTACCTACTGGGCATCGAGTGCGTTTGAACATAGTATTTTCTACATGCGCATTGACAACGGTCGTGAGTTATTCCGATTTCACTACTCCCGTGACATTGTTAACCCTACCCAGGTCTCCCTCGTTCATGCGTACTGGATATTTGCCAACCTTGGTTTGAATGAGATCTTTACTGGAATCTTCGAGGTACGTGCCTTGTTGAGGGCTCAATCTGAACTGTAAGCTTTGAAGTTTTGATTGTGAATCATTTCCAGACGACGATCAGCATGATAGTGGCTAGCCTCAATGTTATTGTCGGACTTCTGTATCATGCTTTTGCCAATATGAAGGAGAGCTCTACTATGCCGTCAGAGCGTACCGCTGGTGCCACGGGAATCGAACTCCACAGTCGTGGTGTAGCAACTGGTCCAATAGCAGTAGACATCACCACCACGACATATACCGATGCCGAGATTGGAGTTTTCAAGGTGCCGGAAGCGCATCAAGGAGGATACGAGGGTAACGAGGTATACGATAAAAAACAGGAAGTTATGGAATTCAGAGGTTATTGAGTGGTGAATAATGTAGACTCTCCCTAAGTAGTCGTAGTCGGTTGTGCACGGAATACTGCTCAAAGTTCAATTAATAAATCATAATTGGGGGACTTTGAACGTTACGCAAAGTAAATTTTTTTTTAAATCATGGGGTTTTTTATATCCCGAGGAGATGCAAAGAAACAGAAACATGATCAACATATCTCCGCCAACATCTCTATCTTCTTGTGAGAATTCGCTAGAACCTGATTAAGACCCTAGTAGACTAATGATCCACTAGAGTCATCTTCACCGGCAACGAAGGATGGAAATTGTTGTCCTTGCCAACCACTGGCGCAGCAACAGCATTCATCTGCCATTGAATTTCCGAGTCCTTTGCCGAAGGAGAGAATATGAAATGCTCAAAGAGAACCGTCAAAACGACCTCTAATGATGTTAGTTGTAAATGAGCTCAACCTTTGGCACAACAAAATTCAAATCAGATGGGACGTACTCATTTCCAGCTGGGAGAATTTGAAGCCACTGAATACAATTGTCCACGAGAGTGAGTACTATTGGGAACTTAAACAATGGTTAGAAACATACATGCAAGAGCGTGGTCCAGCGCTGAATGTCATCCTGCAATTATGAGTGTCAGTAGTGGTATTTTCGACAGCGGGACAACCTACTGATGAGCATATATACCGGGAATATGCGCTTCTATGATCGCTTCTGGCAAAGACGAAAGCCACCGCTCGGGTTTCCATTCATTTGCATCTGCCGGGCAAGAGATAATGGCTCACTGAGTGGGTCTTTTCAAGATAGGTTGCACATAGATACTCACCGGGACCCCACAAGTCTTCATTCCTGTTAGCATTGTACATCGAAATAAAGATAGTCGTGCCACGAGGGACCGCTATTTCTCGTATCTGGGTCCCGTCGTTGCCTATGATCGGTTTCGACAGTGGTACGACTGCGTCTTGGAGGGAACTGTAATACCAAGCTAAGACTGGGAATATTTGAGTGAGTTAATCATACACTGACTATCGCAATGCCGACGGGGCCGGAGGGTATCTGTGCACGAACGAAACATTGGCGCCAGCAACATTTGGAGGCGTAATATGGTCGCTCACAATCGGAGAGACTCTCTGCACACCGCATCAAGATAAGGCAAAGAATTGATTTCATTGTAAGACAAGTCTTCCCCATTGTTGTTCCGTCGTGCTTCAGTAACCTCTTGACGGAGTTTGTCTTGAACCTCGGGGTGTTTAGATAGCAAAGAAAGCAGCCTCGATAAGGCGCTCTACAAGAACAGTTAACCAAGAGATACACAGATATCAAGTGCAACGAAATACCGAGGTTGTATCCGTAGCCGCGAATAACATTGTGCTGTATCACTCGTTGGTGCTTATGGTTCAGAAGTGTACATGAGTCACTCACGTCATCTGTGCGATTTATGAGCGGAGTACGAGGTTAACTTCTAAAAAACAAATACCTGAGATATAATCTCTGTTTCGTCCAGTCGATCCTCCTTAGATGCTTTCATATTTTCTTTCACTTGAAAGATATTAGCTACAAAGGTATGAATATAGGTGATGAGACTCACTGAGAACACTGATTATGTCTTTCCCTCTACCTGTTTGGTTTCTTACTGCTTCATCTCCTGCCTCTAATGCGCGCTTCTTCTCCACAAAGATGTCCGTAGCTACCTGACGCATATAATCTGTGATATCGCGCATTTGGTGCAAGTTTTTCCAAGGCAAGATATTGACAACGAAACGCCGGAAGCTCGGAGTACCAATGTTTGATACCAAGGGAAGGATGTATAATTGCCAGAACACTATGGGCGTGAGGAGAGGACTAGAGAAAAACCCTTAGACGACGAAATAAGTATTCTCGAGGGAACAGAGTACATACAAGAGAGATTTCATTACCCCGCTAAAAGGATGCGCAGACCCTTCATCCGTCATAGGATCAAAGGAGTATCCTAAACCGGCTTGACCAATTAGTTCGAATGCAGTCCGCCCAAGCCACTGTAAAATATCAATCTGCAACGCGCAAAGTCAAACTTGGTTGACGCTCAAACTTTTAAGCTCAAACCTCTTGCCCAACGTGAGGATTTGAACTTGTTTCCAACTGTTTGACGAGGGCATCCTTGAGCTAATTCCAAGTACAATAGTTTCCATTAGTCTTCATATATCAACAGGAGAAAAGGGCATTACTCTGTGAGAGACCTCAAAAAATATCGGAACTAAGCGAAAGAAACAGATGAAAATTTCGCATGAGCTCGGGACCGAGATACATACCCATCTCTCGCATGTGTGCAGCAGAAAAGACGGGATTGAGTATTTTGCGCTGTTTACGATGATGATCCCCTGTAATAAGGATATCAGTTCCAAACGCAGTACATGCCATGCAGCAATTATAGGTTTACCAATGGTTCCCAGTAGACCTTTTCCAAACACGTTTTTATTGAACCTGAGCTCAAGCAGCCAGTTAGTTCCACGAGCTCTGAATTAAGAGTATACATTACTCAATGAACCCAGCGGTTTCCTCGAATGTCTCAGATTCCTTGAGGGTTCGAGGGTGCCTCGACATCAAAGATATAGTATCCAAAATTCGGACTATAACATACCTTGACAAGAATCGTGTGCATTGCCTTTGGATCGAATGTATAGAGCATTTTGGACTGTTGGGACCGGTATCCTACGTGAGCGAACACACACACAAGTCCGAAAATGCTCACCCCGAATGGGCCCCGTAAACCAATCGTACTCCCGTCTTCAAAAGTAAATGAAGACTCAAAAATGACCGCGCTGACTGTGAAAGGTCACGTACATTTCTTCGCCAGTGATTCATTCCATCCCCAGCCTTCGTATTGGTCCATAATCTGTGACAAGGCGCCTTCATGCGAGAGTCATAAGCGTCGTCGCAAGAAGACGACTTGATGAAGAAATCGCTTACCGGTAGACCATGACTGGGGTTCGGGTCCAGGTATGTTATCTATGTCAGAGTTCCGTCTGCGCAAGATATACCATCCAGTGGCTAAGGCCAGAGCGAGGTATACGACCTGCGGATTGAGCAGATCTACTACAGCCATGTTAAGTTGAAGTGATAGGTGATCGATTTGGGAATGAAAGTTAAAGAGATGGGGTATGAAGGTGGTTCACAGGGATAGCCAGTCTTATAGCTTTCACATATAATGATGTTTATAACAGGAAAGAATTCTGATGTTAGACGTTTGTATTAATTCGCAATTCGGTAGACGGGTGCAAAAAGCACTGAATGGAAATGACTCGCCAGATTGAAGTCATGAACACCTCGCATCCCAAGCTATGAAAGCATTGTGGATTTCCCATTGAATCGGAAATTCGACGGACTCGTCAGCGAAAGACGCGCGTCTTTCGGAAGATATGCCTTTGTATGATTGTTTTGAAGCAGAGATTGCCTCGCATAATCGATGGTTAGTAGAACGGACTTCCTGTCCAAGCCATAGATTCCAGCGAGTCAGCGGACTTGATAATGGAAGCCCAAATATCAATAAGTGATCAGATATTGAGAATTTGAGATAGAGTACAAAGCAAAGACCGGATATATGCTACGAACCAAGAAAGCCAGACCGAAAAAGGCCGTAACGCTAAGAGATAAAAGAAATGTTCAGTTGAATCACAGCGAGCGTGCCTCCGTATAGGCTCAACCTTTTTGACACATAAAATCTTGGTGGTGAGAAGAAAAGTCATGTGAGCATTGTGGCCATTTATTTGACGGGCCTTTGATGACAAAGCACCCACATCACACCTGAAATCGTCTGATTCATCCAAGACCGCGGCGCGACTCGGGCTCGGACAACCTTAATAACTTTCACTTCTTCCACAATGTTCAGAGCTTCGCTACATTCACCAGTGAGTTATCCCAGTATTCTCCTGGGTATGTAATAATTGAATTCTCTCTGGCCTCATAGATATTCTCTCTCCGTCCATCCGCTGCGAAATCCCTCACCGGCAGTCGTGTCATCGCCGCTCGTTACCTCTCGAGAGAAGCCCGCGCACAAATACAAAATGCAGTCAAGTCAAGCCCGCTAGTCCTTTTCATGAAAGGCACACCGGATCTCCCGGAGTGTGGGTTCTCAAGAGCTGCTGTACAAGTGTTGGATTTGCATGGTGTGCCGCCAGAGAAGATGAAGACCTATAACGTTCTTGCTGATGATGAACTCCGGAGTGGGATTAAGGAGTTTTCGTGAGTGTTTGTCGATAATAGCGCTATTGTCACAGAAAGGATCCAGATATTCATTGGCGGGCAGAGAATGGCCGACAATACCTCAGCTATACGTAAACGGCGAATTCATTGGCGGATGTGATATTATTCTAGGAAGTGAGTGATGATGTCTTATTCCAAGCATTAGTAATTACTAATGAGTCTAAACTCTACAATTATTCCTTCGTCTAGTGCACCAAACTGGAGAGCTCGAAAATCTTCTAATAACCAGCGACATTATTCCCAAGGTTGAAGAACAGGCCCAAGCTTCGACGGCCTGAGAATTTATCCGGAGAGCGGTTTGTGGATATGGTTCAGCCGGGTGATGCGTTGGCTCGATTTTCATAGTAACTCGCAAATTGTTTCTCAAAACCCGATGTAATCTTAGCGAATGTACCCACCTATACATAGATTAATTTCCTTCACAGGATATCGATATCACTAATGATATCGAGGAACTCATTCAGGCATATATTCAACAACACCACCAGAGCCGTCTACGTGTCCCCGTCTGACATTTTCTCCTCGGGCACGTAAGATATCCTCCACCGTATTAAGCTTGCCTCCTTCCGTGCTCTCTTTGAACCAACCTAGATGGTCTGAGATCAAATGCCTAGATAAACGTAAACACTTGAGTCGCAAATAGCAAAAATAATAAAACGAATCGCGTACCGGTTATGACACCCTGGACATTCAATAAGAACGATACCTCGCTCATACGACCTCTTCGCAAACGCATGCGTAGACCTTGTCCCACAATCCGTCACCGTGCAAGTAAAAGTGATTGACATTTGCCGCTCCATTTTCTCAGGCAGTGCTTGGGATGTTACTGTTTGGGAGGAGGAGGAGGACGACGAAGATGGAGAGGATCCATGGATTGTTTCCGGGTTCCTTGCTGTTGCACTTGTTGATAGATCATTTGAGCCGGAGGGAGGAGAAGTAGTAGAATACGCTTTCAACGTATTCGCAGCTGTATTCGAAAAGACACCCAGCCGGAGCCGAAGCTGAAGGCGGACACTGGGCGGAAGGGCCGGATTTGGATGTAAAAGGCTCCTGAGAGGCGGGGGAATCCCTACATGTACATTGCGATAGAGTCTTGAGGGCAGCATATGGTAAGTAGTTGAAGGAAGGACGCAAAAATTGCTGAGTCATCGCATTCACCACATTCATCACATGGTCAGATAGTATAGTTTACACACTAAACTTATTACACAATCCCCGTGTACACGGGTATTCATGATCACCAGCACCATTTCGAAGGCCTGATATTCATCTACAGCATCGTAGGAACCCGAGTCCCTCCTGTCAACTTCAATGTCTCCCCGTTGACATACGCGCACTCTAAAATCCACCTCACTGTAGCGGCAAACTCTTCTGGCGTCCCGTATCTCTTTGGGAACAACACGGCTTCCTTCTCTAACCTACTTGTCATTGATTGTGAGAATTGACCTAGAGAAGGAAAGAGGGAAACCATCTTCGATAAGTATATGAAAATTATATGGTAAAAGGAAAGCTCGAGAAGAGTAGACGGTAGTCAAGGATAACATACAATGGGGGCATGGAAACGTACCGGTCATGGGCGTCTTGAAAGGTCCAGGGGCGATTGAAACAACTCTCACTCCATATCTAGACATATCTCGAGCCATGGGTAATGTCATCGACCGAATGGCGCCCTTTGACGCTGCATATGCAATCTGCCCAGCTTGGCCTTCGTACTACAATCTCGACAATCAAAAACGAATCTCAACCAAGATGAAGAAAGAAAAACTCCTCACGGCCACCGTGCTAGCGATCATCACAATAACACCTCGCTCGCCATCCGATTCTTGCATACCTTCCGCACCTTTGCTTTCCCCCGCGGCTCCTTCTGTTTGGAGCAATTGATATTCCCGAGGAACAGTTACGAGATGTTTTGCCACCAGTCGCGTCAGATGAAACGTCCCGGTCAAGTTAACTGCGAGTACACGATCCCATGTGCGCGTTGAATGCGGTTGACCTCGGCGATTGATAGTCTACAAAATAAGAAGGTAAAAGAAGGTCAAGCCAATGTGATGGTGTACTGCATCGTCCTAAACCGGATAAATCGTATGGGATGGCATAGATGCGTACCAGCTCGGCAGCAGCTATTCCAGCACCATTTATCACTCCTCCGAGATGTGCTCCAGTAGATTTTGACCATTCCACGACTCTGTCCACGGCTGACTCAACTTGATCTTCTTGTGTGACATCCATTTTGATGTACAACAGCCGTCGTTTCTGGATATTATTCGATGATCCTTCATCTGCTATCAAGTCGGACGGAACAGACGATAGATCCAATACAGCGACATAGGCATTGCCTTGGAGGAGATCTCTGACTGTCGCGAGACCTAACCCTGAAGACCTGTGATTTTTGACAAAATCTTCAGTATTCAATATTCCCGAGCTTAGACGAAGAAAAACTTGCAACACTTACCCGCCAGATACAACGAACGTACGGTTAGAAATCTTCATAGTATCGAAAGATGCAGTTATATCGGAAAAATACGAGGCGACTCGGTGTGAATATCTACAACAAACAATTGAAGAGAATCTCATAAGAAGCTTGCCCAAAGAAAACTCACTCGGAAACGTAGCAGAAGAGAAGTACGTCGTAGTGGTGGTAGAGGAACAAGCCGTGGTGTTTGCAACATCGCGAACAGGAACAGATATGGGTTGGTACCATCGGCGGCTATTTTGTACATGTATAGGACAGATCCGCGTCGGTGTTGCCTTGGTTCCGATAGCTGCATGGATTCTCTGCTTCGAAATAGAAAGATGAGAATCAAAAGTCACCAGTCAGAGTTTCTCGCATTGTGACAGAGCACTCACTTCGCTGGCTATTTCACTCCTAATAACAGCATGCACAACAGGAGTCATATACACCGGAGTCCCCATCCAGGAGTTGATTCTTTAGCGTTTCGGAAGCGGTAAGTGGTCCGGGTCCTTCTCGATGACCCAAATGGAGTGTAGTCTCACGAGATGAATTCACAAACCATACAGAACGCGTTGATCTTCTTTTCCGATAATCTGATCAAGCTGAGGGCATAGAGAGAAGTCCTTCGGAAATTTATTTATTGACGTATGCGTGTTAAAAGTATTACATCTTTGCTGGCATCCTGCTCGCACCTAAAGAGAAAAAGATGAGGATGAACACGACACAACCTACATGATGGCGAAGAAAGCATACCACTTAATCGTACAGTTTCCCCGTTAATGTATGCACATTCCAGAATCCACTTAACCGTCTCCGCAAACTCCACCGGCTGTCCGAACCGCTTTGGATACACCAAGTCGTTCTCAAGACTCTGTCGAACTTTCTGGGGTAGATTCTCAGTCATACTGCTAACGAACATGTTCGGTGCAATTGTCATGACCCGAATGGAGTGTCGAGCCAAGTCGCGAGCAAGAGGCAGAGTCATAGAACGAAGAGCTCCTTTGGTGGCAGAGTATGCCGCTTGCCCTGGTTGACCTTCGAACTGAGTAAAAAGTTTAGTTGGCGCGTTCGAAAGCTGTGTGAAATTGAGTTACACACCGCAGCAGAACTCGATACGAGTATAATCACACCACGTTCTCCATCAAGACCTTCCTCAGGTTCATTATGAACCATATGTTGAAGAGCCAGGCGCGTAAGATTAAATGTTCCTGTCAGATTTACTGCTAGGACAAAGTCCCATAAGTCGAGAGAGTGCGGCTGATTCTGTGCATCGATAATTTTGGCTCCAGCACCGACTCCTGCACAGTTGATAACGCCTCCGAGGATAGCCTTGGTTTGCTTGGTCCAGCTAACAGTTTCTTCAATAGCTTTCTCAATCTCTGTGACAATAGTAATGTCTGTTTGACAGAATTTGATTTGAGGACCTGTCACAGTTGACGGAGGAGGTGAACGGTCGAATATGGAAACATGAGATTGGGCTTGAACAAGCATTTGAACGGTCGCCAGCCCAAGACCAGACGAACTAAAGCATATATATTATAACGACTGATAACTCTATGATAAGTAACAGAACTCACCCACCCGACACTATAAAAGTCCTATTATTGATCTTCATGTTCAAAGGTTTACAACAGGAGTGAGCGAGAGTGAGCGCCTATCTAATCACTGTTTAAAACAAATGCGACATTAAGTATGTACTCTCTTCGTCGTATCATTCAACGATGCCTCCCTCGCCTGGTACATCTGCCTTCGACGTCGATTCATGCTATTGTCCGCCATTTGAATCCTTGTTTGCAGAAGGTGCCTAGAATCGGGGTCAGGCTTCGCCCACTTCTTGTCAGAAGGTTTGGAGAAACTCGCCGGTCCCATCATTGCCATCTTCTTCCATGGATTGTTCCAAATTAAAGTTCCCTTGAGAACGCCGTCAGTTGTTTACTTGCTGAGGAGGCTTTAGATGGTGATTTTCCATGTCATCATCACTAGATTGTACAATAAATCTATAGCCTCGTATGTCGTCCAGGGTAAACCATCATATTCTCTGGATATCGAGATGGGCTAACTGGGCCAGGAGGACTCGAAAAGTGTTCCTACTGAGTATTCTTGATTGTGTAGTGTTACAGACTGTCAAGGGCATGTCCGTAGCCATACTCACAAGGATAGTTGAAAGGAGGACATATCATATCCATAAGAATAATTAGCCAAGGATAGCGATACAAGGGATATAATTATAATTTGCTTAACTTTCAGCAGGTTGGCCAGAAGAAATCACTTCCTCATGCTCAGCAGACAAAACAGGACAGAATATTCGATTACACACCAGCAAAACGCAGTGAGAAACGAGGAAAGACGCGAATGAGGAGTCAAGGGGCGATTTCGGTGATGAATTCTAGCAGTTTGGTTGTGCAACAGAGAGAGATATGTACTGAAAAGATAGTCAACCAGCAATTTTATCTTTTCGCACACCGATAAGTATGTCAAGATTCAGGTCTTGTGAAGATGTTACGGACGGAAGGAAGGAAATTTCATGGAAAAAGACTGATGAGGGTAACACAAGTGACTTGTTGATGCATGCATGATTTCATTTCTGCATGGTATGATTACGATTAGGCAGTGTCTAGAGTGTTGAAAAATAGGTTAGTGAATTTAGGTTAGAAAGCGCAGGACCATCTGAGACGAATGGTAGACAAGCAAATTTTCATTAGTTATATCATCCACCAAGCCAAATCCAGCCGATGGCACTGAGTACACTAGCTGCAAGCGCGCCCATAGCTACCGCCTCTCCAAAATTCCGATCCTTCACCGCCTTTGTCCATATTCCAGTCGAATTCAACACAGGCTCGTCCTCATCTTGCACGACCTCCTCAATAGGAAGCTGCGTTTGAAAGTCGATCTTGGCAACTGCCGCTGTGAGAGCTGCGATGATAATTGCTTGATCCTCGAGCTGCTTTTGAAGAATCTGCATATTACCTCCCAGCATCTCCTTATACTTCTCATTCAACTCTTCCACCTTCCTCTCGAATGTCTGTGCCAATCTCTTCCGTTTCCACGGTTCTACAAGGACGATGGCGAGGATAAAGACAAACATGTTCAGTCCAAGGACTGCTAGCTGACCATACGTCGACGCGCTTCGGATTTTATCGGACCAGACCTGTTCTTCGTGGTATCGAGCGAGAATAGAACGCATGAGTTCGGTAAACTCGTTTTCGACTGCATTCTCGGCTTCTTCTACTGCGAGCTTGGCTCGGGCTTCTTCTTGATCCAGAATATGGTCTTCGCGGACAAGAGACGTGAACCGGATAACATCCTCGTCTGTCCAGCCTGATTTACGGTGCAAAAGGTCGTTGACCTCTCGTTGGGATTTGGACCGCCTCAAAACAGCTTCTTCGTGCTTTATCTTGGCACTCCGCGCAGCCTGACGTGTAATTTCTATTCGAGCCTCTGATACAGAATTAGAATTACAATGTGATAGACAAGAGCATACGAAATTATACCTTGTTCGACTACCTGTCGTTTAAGAGCGTCAATTTCTTCGTAGCCGGTAACTTTGTTCAGCTCTGCACCGAGACCGGATAGTCTAGTCTTCGTCGCACCCGTCAAATCGTCTGCTTTCCGGCGAAATTGGTAAGCCCAGGCATTGGTCCATTTTAAGAGTGTTTCTCTGAGCTCGTCAAGAGACTTTTTCTGGGTCTCTTCTATAGATGATGGCGAGGAGGATGAGGCCGGAGTTGTAGGATCAGATGTAGACGTAGATGTCGTCGAGGAAGAACTAGAAGACGCCTGGTCTGGATTTATTATTTCAGGTGTTTCCAAAGTCGAAGTAGACGGCTTCGGCTCATGTTTGTTTCCTGGCTGGTCCGGTGAAGTTGGCTTCTTGGTGGATGCATTCCAAATGGATGTCGAGGGACGATAATGCCGATGATGAAATGAGTGTTTGGTTTTGGCCAACGATGCTCGGAGACTGAGCATTCGGAAAAGGAAGGAATAGCTTCCCACGATTTCTATTCTGGAAACTCTGTTACTGTAAACGGAAAGCCTAAGAATTATGTTTCTTCATGCAACTTTTACTCTCTCAGGAAATGTCCTCGAAGCTTGAGAACCTCTCCGATGTTACGTTGATGAGCGAACTTTTTCAATTCAAAAGAATTGACTGATATTAGAAATCTAATCTTGACCTGCTCCTTTCACTCGCAGGTAGTTACATAATTTGCCACCATCTTCAAGTATATCATATTAATTGCTCATGGGACATCCAGTTACATGTACAACGCCTCGCTCTCATGAGATTGTAGAAAAATTAGAACCTCCTGCTAGGTTCATGGCGACCGATAATGCAGGCTTGTCACAGGTGTTGCCACATTCAGTTCCGTTGACATCTTGCCTGGTCTCAGCCTGAGTTCTAACGGTGCCAACCGAGTAGTCTGGTCGTTCTATGTATATCCTCCTCCATTTTTCATGGTCCGCTTTTAACTCACCTTGTGGTCTTGACATCAACTCTTGAGTCTTGTCGGAATTTGGAACCCAGGCTGGGAAATCGAAGTGGGATGTAATTCATAATTATATGATACAGAGTACTTGCTTGACTATTTGCTATATCTAATATACATTCTCATGTACCAGGTCGTAGTGTATGGCAGAACACTCAAAAAGAGGATCCGAATGCATGAACCTAACGATGTAGAGAGTGTTATATCGTTCCTGTATGCCTCACGATCTCTAACGCCTTTGCAGCGATATCCTGATCGCCCTTGAACGTCAATGTCCGTATAGCCTCTTCCGCATTTATGAATTGCGACGCAAAACTTTCCGTGTCCATCTGCGTGCCTTCAACCTTCCGTCCGTCTCCGTCCAGCTCGCTGATATACCACGATATGAATTTCACGCCGTCTAGCCCTTGATCCCGGACAGTGATTGCGATAGGCTCTGTAATTTGCTCTGCTTCTCTGATCATGTCTTTCGTATGCACACCGTGTGCAGGAGCTCTTGTGGACATGTTACACGGTAACAGCTTGCATTTGTATCCTTTTGAGGCGCAAGACAATATGTTCGTAAATAGAGAAAAAAAGATAAAAAAAACTGAGCTAGCAAACTGACCTGTTTCCTCATACGTTTCTCTCACAGCAGTAGTTTCTATCGATTCTCCGCAATCCTTCCTGCCCTTCGGAAGAAGCCATTCGTTCTTTATCGTGTGATATAACACACATATCTGCAGTTTGCCACTTTCTGGAGCTCGACGGAACAAGATGGATCCAGCAGAAACGACGAATTGGCCCGGAAAATAAATCCTTGTGGGATATGGCGATGTGGCCATCTAGTAAGAAATGGCAAAGGTTGGTTGAGTTTGAGAATTGGCTGAGTAGTGGTGATTAACCGCTGAGGGTGGGCCTGTAAGGAATAAAGGGTTTTGCTAAGCGTGTTGAGGATTATATACACCTTTTAAAATATATATTTTTTTGAAGAAAGTGTGCTGTTGTTAGACGCGATGCGAGATATGTATAGAGCCTGATTGGGATGACGCATGTGCTTCAAGCCATCGAAGCCATTGGCTGAAATTTCGGCGCGTATTTACGGTTTTTGACGCTCATGTACAAGGTTTGCACTATTTAACGGCAGAGTGAGAAAAACATTCCAGCAATTATAATCTAATAGATAGGTCACAAGCCCGAATAACATGTAGTATACATCCATGAAAGATACACTAATGATAGCGAAAGCACAAAGCAATATGAGTATGAGCTCTCCGGCTAAATCACAGCAAAGATACACAACCTCAGCTCCCGATACAAGTGTCTTCAAGAAGATACATGAGCGCAGCAAGATCACGGCGGAGGCCTGTTCTCATGAAGGTATAATCGGTTAGAACGCCACCTAGGTAATATTACGGAAAACAAACCCAAACGTCTCGCCCGGCGCCAATACTTTCAAAGGTGGAGATTTCCAATCCAATGTTCTCGTATAGACTGTATTACCCCACCATTGCTGAACTGTATTGATTCCAATTGTACCATTCAGTGGATATTGTAGGCTGTTGAGTGAAGACACATGCAAAAGCAGCATGAGTCAAGGGTCGAACAAGTAACAAACATAGAAACTCGCCAGAAATAGATAAGAATAAGCCCAACTGCTGTACCTCCGTCGAGCGCCGCAGATAAAACATCTTGAGTTCGGATATATGAGCTATGTTGTGGCAGGAGTGTTTCAACGCTAATTGACTCACAGTTGTATTTAGCCCACCAGAGAAATCGTCTTCGTCTTACCAAATGCTGGAAAATAAATCCAACCAGCGCCCAAGTCAAGTAATTGACACCATTGGCCGGAGGAACATAGGCTGGACCACCAAATATGACTCTGGACGCAAGTCTTCTTTTTTAGCTCAAAATTATCTAAAGACACAACTTGGTCTCGTACGGAAAGCTGATAAGAATTTGCATTAACTATCAATGCAATGGATGCTGTTCAGTCAGAGACGTACTTGACATATCCCAATTTTGAACGAGGAAATCTTTTGGTGAGAACCCAGAGGATGGCTGGGCACGCTGCGCCAATGATGAAGCAGAACATCAAAGCTATGACATAAAAGTTGGGTTGGTCAAATCATTGGATTGGGGTGTGTAATTGAGCAGGATTTACGGCTAGAGAACGTTAGCCTTTCAGAATATCATGTATCGATCTCAAAGACGAACTAGTACAAATGCCCCGTCGTGAACTGCAGGCTGGAACCAATGGCTCCCCACTCAACATCGATGTCAGTAGGTCGAAGGAGTTTACCCCAGGCAGGGACATACGATTATAGATGCGGTACCAAAGATTTGCACGTTTTGGCAGGTAAATCTACAGTGAGTGCGAGGTCAACTTAGTGAAAACAAACTTGGAAATGTAAGCGTACTGGTCTTTTTGGTTTTTACTGCACATATCCCTATTGGATAAGGATAAACCAAGCGATCGAAGATGCTCTAGTAACTACTTACGGTACGTTTGCAAACAGCCTTTGAAAGTAGAAGGTAAGGTGAATGATGAATCAGAGATTATAAAGAACGAGCCAAAGCTGAACGCCCAGTTGAACAGAACCCGCAATCAGAGTTGAAGCTATCTGGGCCCAGAACATTACAAGTGGAGGGATTTTCATGTAGTGCCCAAGTTTGAAGTCTTGCGTGAAGGCGATTGCTAACGAGGTTGCTCTTCATGATGACGGACATAATGATTACCCAGCAATCACACACACACCTTGGAATGTGGTGATGTAGCCAAAGGTCTATTGCATGGAACTCATCTTAGTGTACTCTCCCGAAGTCGAAGAGACGTTACGTGCACCTTGAAACTAATTGGCAATGGATAGTCAGTTTTGCACGCAGAGCAATATCACCACATACAGCATCATGGCTACTGGCTGACCTAGAGGACGAAATATCAACGAAAACGTTGCGTAAAATAGGAAAGCATGAGTTATACCAGGTAGAAGAAAGCCAGAAATCAGCTCGGTAAAGACACTGATAAATTTCGTCGGACATGTAGTTCAATAAAAAGCAATGAGGACCCTCACTTCATCGGAACCTGTCGATTCGTGACAGCCTGGATCATTGCTATTAGAACACCCGAGCGAGCTAAGTCAGAGCATCACAGTAAAGTTGTCCAATCAAGCATACCGATAGGCAAGACGAGGACACCAGCTAGACGGATCGTTCTTCGTCAGAAAGTGGATAGATAGCAAATAAATTGATAAATACCCAATCCTAGTGCGACTATCAACTCCCAGATCGCCATACCAGTAGGCCATAGTTCAATGCAGAGGCAAGCCATAGCAAAGGTCACCACTTCGATCAAGAGGGGTTCAACTTTATTCAACGGGCCCGAAAAGAGGATATCGTACCGAAAACGCAAGCATAATACCATCCCCGAACTATAGTATCTGATCAGTCATAGCTCAAATTATTCCCTTTCAGGAGAGAACAAACCTCGGCGATATTTGGACATCAAACGTGCATGGATATCCGGCTGCTCCTGCAGAGACCGTTTGAAGTGTAGCCAGGTTGGCTTACGGAGGTAGATGATCCCATGAGTAACAGTGGCGCCGATAGCAATAAACGAAAGCCCATACGCAACGACGAAGTTCATTCTGATACAGCCAAAAAGGTCCGGCAGGCATCGATCAGAGAAACAAACTACGCACGAGAGGTACAGTGGGCTATAGTCCTCGTATGCTTGCATGTTGAATGCACCATTGGTGAGGACCCGAGTTAGGTTGTAAACATGGCCTGTGTTGTCGAAGGCGCTACTCGCCACCATTCTATCGATCGAGAAATCAAACAAGGAATCGAGTCAAGATATCCAGCAAGTTCGCTTGAACAGCTCCACGTACGGAAGGTACTGGCTATACCATATGTTGGTATACTGTAGGATCACAATGTAATGCTTCATCCGGACGGGAAATAAAAATGTCAGAAAACGTACGTAGAAAATAGGTGTGATGATGACTGTAGAGTTTCAGAAAGGCCCACATCACGTTTTCTTGAGAGAGAAAGAGATATACCATAGAATAAAATAAAACCAGCAACAACGTTAGCTTCTGACCACCCTACGATGCGTATTGAAGATAGACACTCGGGCGAGAACCCTATGAATACTTACAGGGTGTGGCGAGGCTGTAAGATGATATTGTTCGTCAGATCGGCAGGTGATTAGTTGGCTACTGAAGGACATACGGACTACCGATATATGCTATCTGATTCCAGTCGAATGTTATCATGGAAAGTCCCAAGCCGCTTTGGAATCTGCCAGCCTCGTATTAGAGAACAGGGTTTTCGAAATTTGGACACGGATTTTACCCGAACAGTTGATTGACTCTCTGCACAAGGATTAGTGACAACACGGCTTAGAGAATGGTGCGAAGCTAACGATGTTATTCGGCGCGATCCAGCATGGCTGCGAATAAATTGAGCAAAATCCCTGTCCTGGAGTAGTCCAAAACTTACCCAAGAGAATATACTGTACTAGGGTGAGTGACGGTTCATTTCAATTTGTAGTATGTGAAAACTGACCTGAGAGCAGTGAAGAGATAGCTTGGTAGAAAAGCTGTACGAGTCGCCATTATTTTCTTAGCACTACTTAGAGAGAGTCTTGCTGCGACGTACACCAAAGGACGGCACCAATGAAGGCCATCAAAAAAAACCTTTCTCTACTCGGACCTCTGTGTCTACCGATGCCGGCGTATTGCTGGGAATGTAGTGTGTTTAAAAGTGCGCATTGGACAAGCGTATTCGGCCATACTAATGTGGAGACTGTCAATAGAGTCCGAAAAAATGCACACATGGGACCAAGTTACTCATTGACGGTGGTGCAACGAGAAATCTGTGCATCATTCCACCGAGAGATAGACCAATAAGCTGAGTGGACACTGTGAGCATCCACTGGACTGTCATATACTTAGCAAATCGCGAGGTTCAAGAGGGAACACCTTACACAAGAAAGAATATATTTCGCCGTAGAATACCCGTTGAACCGCTATGATGTCGGTAGAATATGCGCTTTGAGCAGCCACACTTGCCATGACAGCGCTGAGAACCTGAAAAATGAGATCCATAAGCCATGCAGCGTCGCTAAAATCAAGTGGGACGAACACACATGTTCTTTTATCGAGAATGGACCAGGGTTTAAAGGTCGCTTTAGCACGGAAATTGACGGACATAGTCGGGCCCATGCTTGTCCGCAGGGAAAGATGACGAGTAGCGCAACAAACTGTAGGAGAAGTGTGGACTCACGGGATCGAAGGGATCGAGCGGGAAAAAACTTACACTAGTGATGAGAATGGAAGGAAAACGGTATACGATAACTTGGTTGATCCCGGCTAGAAGGACTGTCCAGATGATTCCCAACACCCAAGCTCGAATGGTAGACACAGGCATATCCGGATCATCAAAATTGGCAACAGCAGAGCGTACTTCAGCGTAAGGGGAATCCTCCTCTGAGGATATTTTGAATGAGTTGTCACCATTCTCCAGCTTGGAGAACGCAATTACCTAGTATACCAGCGTCAAAATCAAAGTTTGGATCAAACAGATCGTCTCTGTCGTCTGGTAGCACCGAGTCTAGTGCTCATTCAGTTTGTTGAGAAGAGAGAAAGATGGACCACGACGTACGACTCGACTTGCCTTCATCTGAGGAAGTAAAAGTCCGATGAACTGTGAGATTCAAGTCTTCCACAAGAGCCGAGCGATTCATTTCATGACTTTTGAGTACTATCGCAAGAGAACTAAACGGTGAGAGTGGGCGGTCCAGATTGGCGTAACGTAGGATTGAAGCCTTTTGTTCACAATATTAACATTTCTGGAAAAAATCATAAGATAAAAGGCGCACACGAGGCAAGAGAGAGAGTATTGATAAGCTTGTAGTCTTCAAACGTCACCAACAATGTGCTCTCGTATGTCGTGCAGCAGTAAACTTGGGCCAGGCTTGTTCTGTATTACGATGATGGTTTCAAGGTGTGGTCGTCGAAGTGCGTAGTAGGAATGTAGTGTTACGGATATAGAACGTATCAGCTATGGGAGCTAGAGTAAGAATCCACATCTGGTCATGCGTGTATACATGAGAACACATTCACTAAAGCACGACAGGCACAAGCTTCGCTGGACATAAGGCACAGAGCCCATATTAGGAAATGGTGCGCCACATGCTACGCTCTCGCCGCCGCCGCCGCCTCGCTGATATACGCGTCAAGATACGCGTCTATGTATGTTCTGTTACGCTGACGACCATTCCTCGTTCACCTGTGGCCTCAGAGAGCGAAGATTCTCTACAACCTTAGCCTCCCGGCCCGTACCCATAGAGTGTTCGGACCTTTTTTTCAAGAACACACTTCTTGAAATTCCGGCCGTGTCCGAGTCTTGAAGGAAGTTTGATTCACGACATTTATCTACTGTGCTTACTTCGTCCTTCATCAGCCATCCTGTCGACCTATTGCTCTTGTATTCAAAGCCGCGTCCTACTTGACATTCGAACGTTTGACTCTTCGGTTCTCTTAGAATTTCAAAGCCTGTGATGATGGATGTCCATCTGTCTCTGTGCTCAGTTTTTTTTTGTCCTCGATCGCATGGCCAATAGAACAAATTTCATTGAAAGGAAGTTGTCACGAGATAGGAATTACTGCCAGTTGGGTACTCGAATCTCGACGTTGCAGTTTAGCTCGAGAGGCTTCTGGTTTCTTCCGGTTTTTCTTTGCTATCCCATAAACATATGGAACAATATCTTGCCTATCACGAAGGGCGCCGAATGTCATTTTCTTTGAGTAATGTATGTTGTATCTCTTGCATGTGCATGTGCATCTCCAGCTCATGCTTCTTCCATACAAACATATAAACACCTTGTTCAGGTTTTGGCATTCGTTCGAAATTTAAACCGTATCCTCCAATGCAATGCGAGATTCCTTTGCTTTCAAAGGGAGTAACTAGGATTAGCGTAATGATTCGGATCCCTCCGACCACGGACGCATTCATGGTTCAACCCTATATTTACTTCAAGTTGTCGTAGGTACTTACCGAAGTCATATCAGGCTGAGGCCCTGGCTCTAAATCACCTTCGGCCGATGGTATCGAGCATCTGGTAATATTAATGGCTATATAGCTTTTGCATACACACCCAATTCGAGTATCCATCGTGTGTGTATCGAGTTGGGAGAGATAACTTCATAAGCTGGCAGCTCATTGACAGCTTTCACGGGATGCTTCAAGTTCTGGATGGATCCAATTAGCTTCCCCTATATACACTGGCTGTACCTCGGCGTTCATGGCCATGGATGGAGGTCTACTAGTAGCGCGAGAATTTGAATCTACTACAACTAGAGAGTACGAGTATCATTACTTCAGCTCGTGATGTCGTATCAGCTTCTGCTCATCTTCAGAAATGTCAACGATGTAATCCACCTAATGCCGCCTGTCAGCTTTGAATTTGAGGCTCGACGCGTTCCGTGGGAATTTCATCTACAGCGTTCTTAGAACCGTCATCGCAGATGTTTTCAAACTTGTTTAGGTCGCTTGGCACCGCGACTCACAACTTACCCTGCTCTGCTATCAAACAATCATCCAGAGGTTATGGAAGCGGTACAATAATCTCAAACTCCGTCCGCAAACCCAAGATCCGCAAATACGCTGTTGAAACTGGCCGACGTCTGAGGATATCCAAGAGCCTTTCATGGCTTTTGCGCCATCAAGGGAGGTTCGAAGGCATTCATATACGATCTGATGGATATGCACGTATTCAGGATGTGGTCAGTAGGTCGCTTTTCGTCTTTCTCTCTATGCCTACACGCTGATGTCTCGAGTCAGTTGAAGCATCAATCAATGAGAAATGTAGAGTTTCTAGATATTGAAAATGTCATCAAGAAAGATAGCAAAGGAAGATTTACTTTGACCTACGAGGGTGATAGGTCAGAAGGTGATCATTGGTGGATCCGAGCAAACCAGGGACATTCGATTGAGGTGCGTCGACCGCTTTTCAGCGAGAAGTGAGCGCAAGCAAATAAAATCTTCTTGATTATGCAGGCAGCTGATCTCGAATTAGAACGCATAGGTTCTGCGGATAGAATACCGGTAGCGGTACATGGGACCACGGAGGAAGCTTGGAAGCTCATATGTATGTCGTCTGTCTGCTTCCAGTCGTTGATGGAGAAAATTAATATTGGATGTGGTTGATTAGCGAAACAGGGGATCTCTCGAATGACCCGTAATCATATCCATCTTGCTCAAGGGTTCTCAGAGGGAGTTGACCCAAAGGTGTTCAGCGGTATGAATATTTCTACCAAATTCAACGAACAAATGATTCCATGTGATTCAGGCATACGCAAATCGTCTCGCATATTGATTTACATCGACGTCGAGAAAGCATTGGCGGATGGAATCAAGTTTTATCTCTCTGCAAACGGGGTTGTACTGTGTCCAGGCGACGAATATGGATTTCTGGAACCGAAATACTTTCAACGGGTCGAGAGCGTGACGAAAACACTAGAACCTGTGCAAGAATGGGACAGGCAGGTCGCGGAAACAAGTTCGACGATAGACCCAACTGAAGACCGACTGAAGGCTTGGTCCCAGCGTTGACATCACGACTATTCACTGTGATACAGACAGCGCTGAGGAGATGAGATGGTTGTGTATCAGTTCTTGTAATGTAGTTTGGGGGTAAAACGACGCCAAATTTAATACTATTTATCCTTTTTCAGAGAGTCTGAATCTGAATTATTGCTTGACCTTCCCCAACCGAAGACATTCCACCAACTTCCACCTGTGTTTGCTGAGGGAGCAGACTGAGATGCTGTTATCGGTGATGAGATAGCCGGAGGTCCTCTAGAAGCCTCGCTTCTAGGTTTCTTTAACGATTGTTCTTCCTCGTGCACTTTTGCGGCATCCGCAATCCTCTGTTCCAACTCAGCCCTCTCTTTTTTCAGTTGTTTTTCGGCTTTTTGCTGATTTATCTGCTCTAAGATTTTCTGATTCTCTTCAAGATTTGCCTGTCCGTATTTGTAGAGACCTCCGAGAACGGCGAAAATGGTGAACGCCTGGAAGGCGACTCGGTAACGAAGCCATATCTGGAATTTCCTGGAATTTCCTTGGCGCAGTCTGATAGTAGCCATGGTGAGTGTTCCAGCTGTGATAAGAGTTCCTGTGTATGGATGTTGAAGGCGAGAATTGAAGATAGTGTATAGAAACGCACCCAAAGGAACCCATGGATTTTCCATAGTTTTTCGAATAGCTTTTTCTCTGTATCCTTCTGACCATCTCTGCGAGTCCGGGTGGATTGGCACATGTATTGGAGCGTCGTTGCTGTCTGTCCCAGCAGAGCTCATCGTGGTATATATGCTAGGAAACCTGTGGAATTCAATTTGTCGGTAACCGGTGATGCTCCGGTCATCTTTTCCGAATATATGTTTTCCTCGGACCCATCTCAGCAACGTTAAAATTACTGTCCACCACCACCACCAATCCAGGATTCATATTGCATAGAGTCCACGAGCTAGGCACGGAATCTCGATGAGAATACGGTTTGCGTTCAATGGTGAAGACGACCCTCATGAATTTCGCACATCACGTTCATTGCGAGTCCGACTACGGCGACGTCTGAGTAAATCATTCAATCCTATCACATTGTACTTCATGTCTTTGAATGCTTGATAGGTCGTCTGAAGTATCCGATATGGGTCTATCCCGTTGTTACTCTCGGTCTTGGCTGGTGTCTGTATTATATGGTACATACGTCTGGTCTTCCAGCGTCCTTAAGTCTTCCAGCTGACGTGTGTTTTCAGTAGTTTTGGCCTCAGCCTGCTCTACATTACGACCACGAGGAGGACTCAAAGCCAGGAATCAGTCCAGAGATTGCGGACGTGGAGAAACGAGAAGCAGTCGTAGCAGCGTTCAAGGTCGGTTTACCTTCAGCCATCAACCCTCTTAAAGCTGATTGGAGATCCGCAGCATGCTTGGGCGGCGTACGGTAAACATAAAATCCTACGAAACTTCAATCTCAATTTCTCATGACCTCACATCAGAACGAGACGCGATGGGATTCGACGAATATCATCCTATAAGCAAGAAAGGTGAAAACCTTGCACATTCGGACGGTATTGGATATACTGTCGTGGATGCAATTGACACCATTCATCTGATGGGCCTCGAGCCCGAGTACCAGCGCGCACGATCATGGATTGACAAGAAGCTAAACTTTGATCAACCAGGAGAATTCAGCACCTTCGAGGTTTGTTTGGCCTATGTGATGCGCTGATCTTTGGGGCTAAATACTTATGAACAGACCTCTATTCGGGTACTGGGTGGCCTCTTGAGCACTTACTACCTCACTTCTGATAGGCTATTCCTAACCCGAGCTGTGGACCTTGCTGATCGCCTCATCACAGCTTTTGACACTGAGTCTGGCCTGCCACTTCCCTCAGTCGATCTGAAAAACCGAAAAGGTGTTGCCGACAAGTATGCTGTTGACAGGGTCAGCACTGCTGAAGCGGCCACACTCCAGCTCGAGTTCCGCTATCTCGCAGAGCTTACGAAAAATGACACCTATTGGTACAAGTCTGAGCATGTCATGTCAGTCATTGATAAGGCTAAGCTACCTCATAACTTGGTACCTATCTATATAAGGTGGGTCGAATGCTTGCAATGCTGACAATGGAGCTTGCTAAAACAATTTTGGAAACAATGCAGCGCCAGTCAAGGAACATTCAAGGAATCGGAAATTAGACTTGGTTCTCGGGGCGATTCATACTACGAATACCTATTGTAAGTGGCACCTGATCGCCCTCCATCCGATACCGATTGTCGTACAATAGGAAACAGTACTTGCAAACAGTGAGACTCAATGTATCGCTATTTCTCTGAGACGTATTCTGACGTTTTATGAGGCTAAAACGGAATCAATCTATCGCAAGGTATGTTTTCGCTCCCCATATCCTATATGTCCGCCAATCATAACTCTTTCCCAGATGTACATGGACTCCATGCAGGGAATCCACGACGAGTTGGTTCAGATGACACCCACCAGGAATATGACATATATCGCTGAACTTGTCCCTAAAAATTGGTTCTCTGGTGACCATGACTATACGCTGCAACACAAACAAGATCATCTTGTGTGTTTCCTTGCAGGCTCGCTCATGCTTGGCGCAACCACTGTCGGTGCCGTGAGGAAAACTGTCTCGGTACCGCCACAACTACATGAGCTATCAGCGCAAGGAAGGAGAGATTGGCAGACGGGAGTGAATTTGCTGGAGACGTGCATGTATACACATGAGACTGCCACGTACGTATCGGAGATCGTTCGGCTCGTAAATGAAATTTGCTGATACCTTATTTCTCTTTGGGCAACAAAGCGGACTAGCTCCAGAGATCGCAATGTTCCGAACTGATAAAGACACAACAGAAACGAGGGATTGGTATATCAAGAACTCACGGTAACTTCTCTCTTTTTCGTTACTCCACCCGTCCATTGAAACAAGCCTTTCAGACCAGGCGGGCCCTCATCATACGATGCCCGATACATGTTACGGTACGTAGAGAAAAAGTGATTTCCTCGCATTTTTCACGAATAACCCTTGCTAGGCCAGAAACCGTCGAATCTCTATTCATAGCGTGGAGACTGACCGGTGATATCCGCTATCGCGACTACGCTTGGGGGATCTTCACTTCTATCGAAAGATACGCCAAGCTTCCTGGTGGAGGGTATGCTACCGTGTTGGATGTTGATACGGTACCCGTTTCATTGGACGATAAGCAGGAGACATTTTTCTTGGTGGGTATCGCATTCCCTTTTTTCGCAAATGAGTTTCACTCATCACTAATCTACCTGCGATCTTATTGCTGTAGAGTGAGACGTTGAAGTATCTCTATTTGATTTTCTGTGAATCGTCTGTGCTTCCTCTACAAGGTGAGTAGTAGAACTTGTGTAACTGTGTTTACCTGGCCGACTGATAACCCCTGTTGCAGATACCGTATTCAATACCGAGGTTTGTTGGTTGTTTTCCTTGGATGATAGAACTCTGGTATTCACTCAATGACGTTTGCTAGGCCCATCCTTTGCCTGTGTTTGCCCCCACAATCAAGCCGCGGTTCGCGATCTAGTATCCAGGATCAAAGGTCCAAGGTTTGCTGAAGAGGTCGACCATACTAGCAACTTTAGGCTGGAACTCAATCGATGGAGTGATATTACATCTATAGGACACGGATACGTCCTCGTTGCTCTCGACGCGTTTATAGATCTGATATATGTATCATCAACGAGGGTACTGGTAGATCTGTATGTTGTACATTGTCTGTGCAGCTGTATTGTTGCAGCTTGATCATGTTATGCTCGAAACAGAGAAAGTTTACATGATTTTCTGGAAACCCGTGCGCTTATGATCTAATCTTATCTTGCGCGCCAAATGCACCTTGTAACGCCACGTCGTAGCCCCTCACACTACCGTGTCCTCAACTACCATGTCACATTCACATTCTCATGCGCCCGGAGAGTCTCATTCTCACTCTCATGGACCGCCTCAGCTCCAGCCTCAACCGCAACCTCAGATCCTGCCTACACCCGATCCAGCTTTCCTCGCCGTCATAGAAGCAGACTTTCGACCAGTCTCAATCACGCTTGCAGCAGATAATATCACACTCCTGTGCGAGCCGCACAATTTGGACAAATGCTCTATATGCAACCTGGACTATATCAATCTGAACCGACTATCGAAAATACTAGCCCAGAATCCAAAATTGAAAGCGCCGCCACCTGGCAATATCGTATCTAAAAACCTTTCTCAAGCAGTAAATAACACGAAGGAAGAGGGAAATGTATGTCTCATCGATTTTTTCAGCATTGATTACGCGTACTTATGAGATGCTCCAGGCTTTTTACAAGATGCATAAACATAAGGAAGCCCTTGGCCGTTATACAATGGCCGCCTCGATAGCAGTACAACGACCTCCTTGGGAATCCAATCAATTAATGCGGGAGGAGCTCTCGACAGTCATGTCAAACCGTTCCGCTTCCTACGTTGAATCCGAAGACTATATATCTGCTTTAGCAGACGCTGAAACAGTGATCTCAATTCGACGGAATTGGAGCAAAGGTCATTTTAGAAAGGCTAGGGCCCTTGTTGGATTGGGTATGCTAGATGAGGCAATAGAAGCCCTGCAGGTTGGTTTGGCTTTTGAACCAAACAACACTGTGAGTTCAAGATTGTTGTATATCTCTTGCTTGTTTTCATTGTCATTTATGGATCAGGAGCTTGGTGCTTATCTGGAGGATATTCAGAAAATGATGAAGGAGGAACAAAAGACGTGATTCGTGAGCCACTGTGAGCACTCTGCCAATTGCTATCATATCTCTACATCTTTAATGTCTACTTAGCGGTTTTCCTTCACTTCTTCATTCACTGTGCGGAAGTAGGATATTTTTATTTGTACCAGCGCTTTTTTATGATCACTATCACTCAAACTTGCCCCAGAAATTGATGAGTCGGTGTTAATCTTTTACTAGTAGTGGTACTGTTTCCTTTTCATGGTCCCCCTGAAGGCTTTCTTGCTAGATCAAGGCTGTCTTCACGATTACCTGAGCTTGTAGGTATAGATCGCATAGGTGCAATCCGTCCTTCTCCTTCCCCAAACTCACTACAAAATTATCTGAATATCGGAATTTTGTGGAATATCGGATTGAATATGACCTTTCTATATTCTTGTTGATTCGTGCCACTTACTGCTATAGGCCGGTTCAGTACATGTCATTGCCGCCCCGTCGTCGTTGCTTCAGGCATTGCTCTCAAGCAGATTCGCTGGTCGAATTTGGCATCGTCCGTTTTTATGTATCGCCGTCTACGCCCAGGACACTGATTTTTTGGTAGCTCATTGCCTTTTCTTCGTCTGACTTAAATGAAACTCATATGCTCGCATTCGCTTTCTGCTGGTCGAAAATTTCACGCTGACTACGAATGATGATACCTTCCCAGTGCTTCAAACGCTGATACGGAGGCTCATTCGCTTTCGGCGCACTATGGTCTCTCTATCACTATCCTTAGCACATTTGTGTTCGCTTCTCCTTCTCCTTTCGACTTTCTGTATGTTCACGATAACGAAGGCCATGCCCTTAACAATGAGCAACACTGAAAACACACCACGGCGACAATGGCGGCGTGCAGGTATGGTCCTTTCCATTTACGATATCGATAATACATCAGAATCGATTAGGTCGCATACTCCAAGCTTCATGGTGTAACATCTCGCTGGTATCCCTTACCCCTTTCCGCATCATCATGACAAGAAACCTTTGTTTGGCCGTTCTCGTCTCAATAGGCGCCCTATGCGATGATGAAGATTGACCGAGAAGTTCTTTTTCTCACTTACAACCATGTGAGAGACCTCTGGATACAGTTATATTTGGCGATGACAGACTTTGCCAAATATAAGGAAACGTCCGAATGACCTGTTCGAGAAAATATACAAAGGAAATAAGTACAGAACAGACTTGGGGCTCAACCCACTGATACAGTTGGCTCATGAAGGGGGAATGAATGAGAAGTCAGTCCGGTGACAGCGGGAAGGGTGGAGGGACGTCGCACTCTGCAGCAGCTGGGGACGACGAGGCAAAGGTAGATAAGTAAGATAAAGTCTATGAGGATGAGAGGTTATACGTGTCAACCTTTGATACTCCAATAAGTTATATATGTACATAACAATTTTCCGAACGATAATCAGTAATGCAAACCCTAACCTGAACCTTACATTCATCCCCTCACATTGGTTGCTTCCGTTCTACTAGTACTAAATTGTTCACGTTCCTTCTTCCTTTTCCTCATATCTTATCCGGCCTTCGCTAACTGCTTCAATGCAAAGCATTGATGCGCGGCGGCCAAGCCGTAACGATACATTTGATTTACGAGGACAAATTCATGCAGACGACCAGTTGGAACTAGAAGCTCATGCAGACGCTGCAAATTATGTTGGCACCGACGACGAAGAGCATTCAGTTCTGGAGGATGACTCCGATGGTGAAGAAAGAGAAGACTATGTTGACGAAGTTGATGACGGGTCGTCGTCCTTGTCAATACCAAACGAATCCATCGACTTCGACTTGGTATATTCTCTTCACAGCTTCGCTGCTACAGTTGAAGGTCAGGCAAATGTCGTCAAGGGCGATAGTTTGTTCTTGATGGACGATAGCAACAGCTATTGGTGGCTTGTTCGCGTCCTCAAAACACAGGAAGTTGGTTACATTCCTGCTGAGAACATTGAGACGCCGTTTGAACGTCTAGCAAGGCTCAATAAACATCGCAACGTTGACGTAAGCATCCATACTCTAAAAACATACAACAATTAAATGGTGCTTGTAGCTCGCTTCTGCCACACAAGCCGAGCTTCAAGATGGTCTTGCACTCTCGCAGGATCGCCTTCGTAATAATCTCAACTCACGCCAAGGCCATAACCAGTCCCCTTCCCCATACGTCCGCGCACAATCCCAACAAACTAAGAGCGTCAAACTCATTGCCTCTTTGCGCGTTCATAAATATCCTCCGGCTGTATGGCATTCTGAAGATGAAGATTCGGAGGAGGATGTAGAATGGGACGATGAATCTTACGAAGGTGAAGACGCCGCACTTGCTGCTGAGGAGGAGGAAGAGGAGCTCAGGCTCGCCGAAGCAAAGGAAAAACTTGGACTCACTGGTATGCCTTTGAATATGGAGCCTGACGATGACATGCGCTGGGATGATTCTGCTGTCGCAGAAATGCGTGACAGACAGATGGCTCAGATATCTGTGAAAGAGCTTCTTACGAGTTCACGGCCTGGTCCTCCGGATGCTGCTCAGCAGCAGCAGCAGATGGCTCAACAACAAGTACAACAACAAAGGCAACAGGCATTGGCTCAACAGCAGCAACAACGTCCCCAGGTTCTTGTGTCTTCTCCCGAACCACAGATCCTCCGTACCTCTGGATCTCGCGAGAGGCTTTCCCAGCCTCAAGATAGCCCTACATCATCCAACTCAGGCCATCGTCGGGATCCTCTAGAGCAGCATGATACCGTTCGTATGACGATGACGCCGAGTATCGTTCGCGATCCCGATGTTGTTACTCCTATTCCTCCACAAAGACAGGAAGAAGAACGGAAACGGATACGCGAAGAGGACTCGGAAGACTCCCTCAGGAAGAAAGCGAAAGGGAAGGAATCTCAAAAGATGGCTCCGCCGGTCAGCTCTGCAACCTACGCCAAGTCAACATCGTCGGGAAGCTCTGGCTCCAAGCTTCGAAAAGAACGCGACCCAGAAGGAGAAGACGGAAAGAAGAAGAAGGGAGTGTTTGGAGGGCTGTTTGGTCGTAAGAAGGATAAAGACAAGAAGGACAAAAACGGCTCTGTATCCTCATTCGATGTGTCGGACAATGGCCGACCCAGTCAAACTTCTGATGAATCCTCCGGAAGAGTTTCCGATGCCATAGCCTCTTCTCCGACCACGCAGACTGCTATGCAGCAGCAGCAGCAGCAACAAACCCTTGCCCTCCGAAACTCGATGGATCCTAGGCGGTTCAATAATCCACAGACACCACCAGGCAAGGGAACCATCCCTCAGGAAGTATCGCAACACGCTTCACAGTTGCGACAAAAGGACCAGCAGCAGCAGTTGTTGTATCAGCAATATTTGAACCGCTCACCATCATCCCCACCCGAGCTTCAACCTTCTTATGGCTTACAGTCGGTTTCTGCCCTAAACTCCTACTCCAGCTCGTCCAGTGGTCTTGGTCCACCAACCCAACGGACTCGACCAGCATCTCTCATCCTCAACCAAGGCATCACAGACAGCCATATCCCCACACTCAGCGTTATCCGTGTCTTCGCAGGAAAGAATCTCCAAACAGAAGCCACGTTCAAAACCGTCCTTCTTGCGTCTTCGACTACCTCTTCGGAGCTTGTCAAGCAGGCCTTGCAGCGCTTCCGGCTCCCTGCTGCTGAAGACTCTAGCGACTATTATCTCACAATCAAGCAAGCTGAGGGATCCTCCGCTATACTGCATGATATCGAGAAACCCCTTGTGGTTTTTGAAAGTCTTGTGGAGGCAGCGATGGAGGTACCCAAAGTCAAGAGAAGCAGTGTCGGGAGTATCAGCTCAGTTTCGAGTAACCTCTCCATGCATCCTGCAATCAGAAAACTGCCTATGAATGATTTTTCAGATGATTCAGTGGTCAAGTTTTATTTGAACCGCAGAGGAGATCCGGATGGCGATAGTGACGGTGACAGTGTCGGGCGTAACGAAGGTGCCGAAGATATAACGTTGACTGCTGCCTCCGATACCTCAATCATCTCAGAGTCAGAATTTGGAACCTCACCCAGGCATCTCACTGTTTCTACCCAAGGCAATGTTCCCGCAGAACGATTCAGTTCTCCTTCCTTCCGATTTGCTATGCAACTCATCATATACCCTGAGGATCTTCCTGATGACATGGTGTTTGATCCACTCACTGAAGCGATTGTATTCAAAAATACGTTGAGGGACAGGCAACAGTCTTCTCAGTCGCAGTCGTCTGGAATCCCGATGAACATGCGTCGCAAGGTGTTTGTGTTCCCGAAAAATGTCACAGTTGCCGAGGTTATTGAGATTGGGCTTGAAAGGTTCGGGATCCTGGAAGGGGTAGTTGACGGTGGCGATGAGGTTGAAGATAAGCTTGCAAAGCGGAGGAGTTCCTCAAGGGTGAGGTTTGGGTTGCATATCGATACCGGAGGTCAAGGTGAGTCGATCAATCCTTTTCCCTGCATACTTACCGACTACTTTTCAATACTTGCAGAAAAAGAACTATCTCCATCCAGCAAAGTCATCGATGCTTACAGCCGGCCACCCACTTACAAGGCTGTCGACCGTCGATACCAGGATACCAAACGTCGTTCAATAGACTCTGCTCAGCTTTTAGGTACTCTTGAAGACGTGTCATCTGATGATCCCCTGTTCGTTCTTCGACGAGCCACATCTTATCGCAATTCCACCTCTCGCCATCGTATGTCTGCTCCGCTGGACGAGCTGGCGCTGCGGAAAATTCATCGAGAATCCCAGTCGTCTAATGCAAGCTCAGAGCCCTTAAGCCCAAGGGCTTTGGAGATGCAACTACAACAGCAAGAATCGCAGTCTCAACCTTCTCGGAAAGAGATCATAGCCGCACAACGCGAAGCTTCCCGGGCAAATCAGCGTGCCATGCTATCCACGCAAGCGAATTCTGTTCGGGGTGTGGATGTCCTTCTACCTGGGAACGTGCGATTACGAAGTTCGAGGTACGATACCGACGACCGAATGCGGTACTCGTACGTTCTTCCAGATGGAGCAGCTTATGATATCAGTGATATTGTGGAAGAGGAATGGAGAGACGGAGCCAACCTCAACAACAAGCGGGACTTGTTGGAGGGCGTCATTGGCCGAGGAGTGGCCAACGAAAAGCTTGATCGCTTTCTGAACAAAATCAAAGTTGGGAAAGGGCAAGGAAATTTATTAGTCCAAAAGAGGGTTCAGTCTCCTGCTCTGCGGGCGGATTCTGTGTCTTCGCAATATTCGTACGAAGATTCGATTACGGTTGACGCACATGCTCAAGCACGTTCCCGGTCTACAACTCCAGTGTCTGGAGCGCGGCCTGGTACCACGACACCAACCAACATACCGACCAACAGGCGTAACCCCTCGGTGGCGTCCGTCTTGTCAGATGGCTCTGGATATATGACTGCAAATTCCCATGGGATCACTTCACCTATTGAACGAGAACGATCTACGCCGACCCCGACTTCTGCTCCGTCATCCAGTCATCCGCTGATACCATTAACTTCACCTTCACCCTCAGCCCCAATCCCTCCTTCGCAACAACAATGGAAAACACCACCGCCCGCAAAACGTCCTCCTCCAATCCACACTAAAGAGGATTTCGGTGTATCGCATATGCTTGCGGTGATCGAGTGTCGGGCTATGCAGCCTAAGGCGGCAATTAAACCAGGAGGGCGATATGATAGGGATGTCGCCGTGGATCCCGTGAACGACATGCTTTTCGGTCGACCAATCGATATGGATAGTCTACATCCCAAAATAAGAGATATCTATGCTGATTCGTTCAAAAGAATGGCTGAAATGGACGAGGTGAGTTGGCATTTGCTCTTTTTTTGTTTACTCAGCCAATCTGTCGATTTGATAGATGTTGGATCAATATTTATTACAGCGAAACGCTGCTGGAAAAGATTAGTTCCTAGCTATAAGTTCATGTTTTGAGTGCAAATTTGATACCCTGTTTACTTTGTTTTCTCCTGGGTTCTATAATATTAATTGTTTCAGACGGCGTGAATCATTATCCTTGAGCTACATCAGAGTCTCAACTGAACTGTTTGCGGTATGCTTCTCGGTTTCGAACTCTGTACCACATCTTGCTACGATTTGAACTGATGGGCAATTTCGCTGCAGTCACTTCGCTGAGAATCGTTGTTAATCTGAGGTATGCGCTTTTCTACACAAACTTTATATACACTATTACTGAAGAATGTTCTTCGGTCTGACTGGAAGTAGTCGATTCAACCCTCGCCACGGAAAGTTCTACAATGTCATCCGCCGACATGCTCATACTCACCGGCACTCATAGCTTTTCAACCGTGACCAACTTGAAATCTTGGTCAATAATGAAGCCAAAGGGGTCAGTACGAGAATAATCCTAGCTTGCAAGGTGAAACTCTATCTAAAACCCATCGCCGTGGTCATCTGGTTGATGGTGGACGTCCCAACAGCACTGAAAGCAAAGCGGATGAGATTTACAGAAACTGTGGCAGTAGCAGGAAAATCGAGGAATAGGTCGACCATGGGTGTTGCTGATGTTTTATGCAACTGTCGGTATTTATAACAAACGGTGAGTTTACTGCTATCAAAGATTTAAAAAAAGGCGATAATAATGGATACACATATATGCGCCCGAGCTTGCAGGGCCCATCTCAATCCTATTAATAAAGCAATGTGAAGGGCTGTGCATACGGTGGGGGTCACGCACATCATGTTCTGCCAGACACCATCGCAAATACAGTAGACTAGACGAAACGTCTGGGTATCTCATTATCGTGAGTGATGAGGTATAAGGTAATACTGACATTGACTTGAGAGATTGATACAGCTTAAATCTGATCTGTTTGTGCTTGTAAAAGCATGAGAGTGAACTTGAACAGACAATTAACAATAGGTCGCAATCGTAACCTATTCCTCAAAAGCACAAAATATCACAGTCGAGCGCGTCGTTTGCATAGAGAGATGTAAGCTTTGCGTAGCTGGGAAGGGTAGAAACTGAAAATCTAGTTCATCGAAAATCTTTCTGGAGGGTTAGATGCAATATTCACTTCGATGGAAACCATTTTTGCAAAAATCTCGGTTGAAGTTTTCACTAACTTTGAATTGGAAAATTTTACTCTCCCGAACCAGTCGTTTCGGTCTTCAACGTTTCGACGGCCGTAGAATACTAATACCATGGAGCTAGTAGCTTCAGGCTCACTTTGACTGAGCTTTCTAAGAGTCATCTAGGCATTTAACTCGATGAGCTCCAACCCCGGGCCCTTTCTTTCTTACGGGGCGAGAGAGACTGCGAAAGATCCTTAGTCATCCAGTTGAGTTTTGTCTGAGTTTTGTCTTGGGTTACACGCTTAGAGACTTAGAGGGAAGGAGTGACGAAAACTGCGAACACCAGAGAAAGTTACGCTCAATGCTGCGAGCATCGGCGCTTGGCGAAATCAATTCCTAGGCGTCTAATTCTTAAGTACATCTTGGTCCGAGCCGCCATTTACTAGGGCTGTAGGATCTATCTCAAACCAAAAGAAACAGCATATGCATTCTTCAAGAGGACATATGTGCACTGGAATATCAAGCCACACTATTGCCTACACAATCTTGTATGGAGGGATATATGGATTCATCAATTGTCTTTTCCTGTCATCGAAATCACACCACGGTAAGTAAGCTTACGGTCCAAGTCCAACGCGGAACACTATTCACCTGTGAATCCTACTGGGTACAAGGATCTCTGATCTGGCCTTTTCCCATTCAATGTTGCCAACGTTGTCCTCTTCAAAATCAAAGTCACCAAGGTCACTCCAAAGTTGAGCTTCTTCGTCGCTGCCAAGATCGGTAATATCACAGGCCTCAGTATCATCATCAACAAAATCCTCATCGTTCTCGATCATGCCAACAAGGTCTTTGTCGAAATCGACGAAAGTCGAGTCCTCATCAACGTCGATAAAAATATAGTCGTCCCCGTCTAGTGCATCGTCGTAGATGAGGAAGGTCAAGGACACGTCCTTCCCTGGTTCTGCGAGTGCAAAAATCTGCTCTGAACCACCCATCTGTAAATCTTGCACATTGCCATTGTCCATAATGTCTTCGTGCGAGTTGTCGAGGCCCCCAGAACCAAACTCCGACTCCAGGAGGGAATAGAGAAAATTCTCGGTTGTAGTAGCAATCGTAATTGCTGCTGGAACGAAATCACTCAAATATTCGAAATCCTAGATAGGACATTGACTTCCTCGCCACAAACCAAAAAATGACATAACTCACCTTAGACGCAGGAATTGGTGCACTCACAGCAACACTTGCGAGACAAAGCCATAGAAGAATGCAAGTTTGTACGGTCGACATGCCAAATCTCAACACGATGGCTCGTAGGACAAGAGAAGGAAAAGATGAGAAAAAAGATCGATTCCAGCGATAAACCAGGTAGTTCTGGAACTGTTTGCACTCCGGATGCAGGTCTGGCCTGAAGCCTGCGTTGATAAGTAAAGGTCTTTTGAGAATTTGGGAATTCTACTGTCGGAAGAGAAAAATCCTGCGCGCCTGCGGAGGAAAGTGAAATTGGTTAAAGGTGGGAATAGGGAAGAAAGGAATGGGTAAGAAGAAGAAGTAGGGACCTTTTATACGGCTGAAAGGGGATTGTGTAAATGTTGAAATGCGCAGAATAAAGGAGGCGAGGCATTTTAGCGTGATTCAATGCTAATTCAAGATGCCCTCACAACCATTGAAAAAGGATGACCGCTTCTCGGTCTCTGGAGCCTGACCGAATTAGTCCTGGGGCTCCCATATCATATGTACATCATTCTCAGGATCGAGTTAAGATCGTCAGAGGTCAAGCGGATTTCGGTGATACATTGCACTACATTGCACCGTGAAGCGGTTCGGTCGGCGAAGGACTAAATCTAATAGCAAGACGCTGAAGAAAGGGTTTATAGATAACTTCAACCTTGTGCTTACAATTTAGTCTAGCGCAGCAATATATCTGTGGTTCTGGTGGTCGAAGTCTGACCGCAATCACATTCAAAATCGTCGCGAACCTCACCAGTATCTTCCCAGTTGGATCGCCGAAGGTGCAGAATCAATATCCATTGTGCAATATGTTCCTTGCCAAACTTCTTATCAAGAAACATCGCTCGCTATTGGGAGTAAAAGAGGGAGAGTAGGAACAGATTCATAAAAATACTAGCAGGCTTATGAGCTATGAAGCAGTCCACCATACTAAGAGTCCTTCAAGTAGAGACAAGAAATCAATATACTTCGTTGAACTCGAATAGGGCCAAAGCACGACGAGCGTTGATATCCCTATAGATTAGGAGAGGAAAGTGGAGAGTGAATGAGCAACTGCGACAGACAAGAAATTAACAGATGCATACTTCAGAGCACGAATTTTGAGTGCGGTTGTCGAATCGGCGGTAGTGGAATCAGCAGCTGTTGTGGTGCCAGCGATTGCTCCTGCGGTATCGGCGGTACCGGTCGTTCCAGCAGCGGTAGAATTCGCAGCTGTGGCTGTAGACCCGGTAGTAGAGTTTGTACCAGTGGCACCCGTAGCATCAGTAGTTCCAGTCGTGGAGTTGGTCGTGGTACCGGTGGCAGTGGTTCCTGTGGTAGTTGTCGAGTTGGTCGTGCCAGTGGTGGCAGTAGTACCAGTAGTACCTGCAGCAGCTCCAGCAGCTTGAGTAAAATCCACGGTCAGTAAAATACGAGAAGGGGGAAATAGATAATCACCTGTACCAGCTCCTGCGGCGGCGGCGGCTCCTATGGACAAGATAGCATATTAGTTCAGCATTCATGGTTACTCGATTCGAGGAAATCAAAGACAGATACAACACAGGGGAAAGCAAATGAAAAATCTGCTGGTAAGGATTTTAGACCCACCTTTGTGATGGTGCTTCGCTTTCGCTACATTCCCAGTGGTGGTAGTTGAGTTGGTTGTAGCACCCGTCGCATCTGCCGTAGTCAAATTATCAGTCGTACCAGTGGTGGAAGTACCGGTTGAGTCAGCCGTTGTCGAATTAGCAGTTGCACCGGTAGCCGTAGTACCAGCAGTAGTCGAGTTGGTAGTCGTAGCACCAGTAGTGGTGGTACCCGCGTCGGTAGCATTCGCAGCTGTTCCCGTCGCTGTAGTCCCAGCAGCAGTAGAGTTTGTCGTTGCGCCAGTCGCGCTCGTTGTTGTTCCGGCGGCAGTAGAGTTGGTTGTTGCACCAGTCGCGCTCGTTGTGGTTCCGGCAGCAGTGGAGTTGGTTGTTGCACCAGTCGCTCCCGTGCCAGTGGTGGTGCCTGCGGCAGTAGTATTGGTACCAGTCGTTCCAGCAGCGGTAGTGCCTGCGGCAGTAGTATTGGTACCAGTCGTTCCAGCATCAGTAGTGCCTGCGGCAGTAGTATTGGTACCAGTCGTTCCAGCAGCGGTAGTGCCTGCGGCAGTAGTATTGGTACCAGTCGTTCCAGCAGCGGTAGTGCCTGCGGCAGTAGTATTGGTACCAGTCGTTCCAGCATCAGTAGTGCCTGCGGCAGTAGTATTGGTACCAGTCGTTCCAGCAGCGGTAGTGCCTGCGGCAGTAGTATTGGTACCAGTCGTTCCAGCAGCGGTAGTGCCTGTGAGGATATGTCAGCACAAATCGCTGAAGAACGATACAAAAAACTCGCCTGCAGCGGCAGCAGCAGCCCCGGTGCCCGCATTAGCGTTAGCTCCAGCCCCGTTAGCGGCGGCTTTCGCATGCTTATGGTGACGGAGCTATGGATATTTTACGAGCGTTCAGAACGAATTCCATGTTGACCGAGGTTGACCGAGCCGAAGGATTAATAATACATACCTCCAAAGTAGAATCGGCGGCAAGAGGCGCTGCTACGACCGAGGTAGTTGCGCATGCAAGCAGAGCCAAAAGGGAGTATTTGAACAACATTCTGATGTGGATCGGATCGGCACTCAAAAGGACGAAGAAATAGAGAGAATAAAGGACTCGTATACGTGAGGTGAAAGTAGTATGACGACGCTCTGTTTGACAAAGCTCAAGATGCAAGGCAAGCAGGTGTGAAGGGAATGAACAGGATCTAACCGAACTGGCGGTAGAACACAGTGAAAAAAATGAAGAAAAAAAGAGACGATGTGAGAAAAGGGAGTGGTTGGCACGAATGGGAAGAAGGAAAAGTCAACTTGAGAGGTTTTTATATCCAGAACCCAAAAGATCAATCAGGGTCAATATCGCAACAAGAAACCCTCGATTCTTTGGTAACAGAGGTCCAAAGCTGAGTAGCATATAGTTTTTACTCCAAAGGTGGAGTAATATATGAAGAGATCAACGTTCGTTGCGGGTAGACTGTGAAACATCAAGAGGGAAAACTTCCAACAGAAGAATCATACAAGCCTCCACAGCTTGCTCGCAACGGGTGCTCATTTTTTTTAGCGATTAAAGTTTTTTTGTTGTATGGTCCAGCGAAGATGAGGGTGAATTCTTTTGAATTGTATGACATGAGAAGACTCCGCGCGCATGCTTTGTTCCCGTTGGATCACCGTTTTGAGTTGTTCTGACCCGTTCTGACCCGTCTAGTAGCGTCTAAGCTAGAATATATAGCTGAACAGAGCAAGCCCATCCTGGTTTTAGAGTTGCAACTTGCGACAGACAACGAGCAAAGATCATCATTTCTATCAGGTTGCCGATATCCAGTGTTTCCTTATGATGGTCACTCTGGCGATTCTTGCTGATCAGTCCTTGGACGAGACGCAAATCTTTCTGGCACTTGACGAAGGTATTCTATCGTTGATGCGGCGCAACAATTCGATAGAGCTTGGTCTACTAGAAGCAAAATTTGAGCATGTAGTGGACGTTTATGCCACACCTTTACGGAGCGCGAGGTGATCTACTTTTGACGGGTTCTTTCACAAGATATCGGAGAAGTTATTGAGCGAGATGGCAAAGAAATGTGGAGTGAAGGGGGGAAGAATAAAGACCCGGACATGCCCAAAACCTCAGAAGCGCCACGGAGAACGATGAACTATTCTTCTGGCAATCTCTTCGGACGCGCTGCTTGAGTGGGAAAAGTTGAAGACGCACAGTGTATGGCGACGTCCTCAAAAATTAAAATTTTCTTGACCAATGATTGCTTAGAACATCGAATCTAAACAACATTCAACAAGACCATGATGATGTCTCCCTGAACGATTACAAGGAAAGATATAAGGAGGCTGCTATGGTTACTTACACCTCTTAGACACTGCCAAGTCAAAGTACTTGGAAGTGGACGACATTCTTGTGAGTTGCAAGGAGTGGGAAGGGAAGTGAGTCGGGCATCAGGAAAAACCTCAATTGAAAAATCTTCCAGTATGTTACAACATTTTGACATATGTGTATTATCCGTAAACCTTTAGGAATATTCTGTGAAATACCTTCCAGTATGTTACAAGATATCAACACATGTGTTTTATTTGCAAACATTCTGACGAACTTCGTCAGACCGAAGATAAGTAATGTAACATTGTGTTGAAAAAGCCAGGAATCCTACATAATTTTACACGGCGTCTCGGCAACCGGAATTCAAGACGCGAGCACAAGACTTGACACATACATATCATGTGACAGCATTGTCTGTTTACAAGTCACCTTCCTGCCCTCTCTAGTACTTCTAATATCATGACTGTAGCTTGGACGTTGAGCAAAACCCAAGCCCTTCCATAGGCCAGGGTTTTGTGCAGGTACTGTGCTAATATGTCTCTCATCGAGATGCGTTCAGGTTCATCGCATTCATAGCTTGGACGTTGGGCAAAGCCCGAGCCTCTCCATAGGCCAAGGTTTTGTGTAGCTAAAAAACCCGAATCAAGCAGCACAGATGACATGAAGGAGGTCCCGAATGTAATGTTGACCTTGGTCATAAATGGTCAGTATGAGAAAGAAATTTCATGTATGATTTAAAACGTTTGATTGGGGAACATAGCTTTCGAAGTCCGATCGGGACTCCTCCCCTATTCCCTGCTACTCTCGACACAGGTAGAGAACCAGGCTGAGCTTGTAGTTCCAAGATACTCAACTGCTTTCCGGCAGACGTTCATTTGTTCGAACAAGAATGATTGGGTTTGGGTAATGACTATGATTCCTGCGGGAACGTAACGGAATTCGACTCAGTTGACGCCCACCACGTCCATTTTATGGGAACCTTCGTAGATTGTGGTCCTCGTGAATCTTTCAGTAACGAGAGAATAAGTTGCGGATGCTAGCACTCTGTAGTATGATTTTTGGTTTGCGTAAAGGACAATAGTTCATTTACTGGCACCTGAAGTCGAAGATCCAGGTGATTCTTCCACTCGACAACACTTACACTCACGACTTGCCATTCAGCCGCACATTCAGTACAGGTGGGGAGCGATAAATACAATAGCTTTGACAACATCGTCCACTTCATTGGACCGAGGAATTAAACCATTCCAAATAGAAGTTTCAAGAGTATTACAAACCGTCGCACTAGATCTTGCGGTTTTCTGAAGCTCCTAGATTTTATTCCTTACAAGCGTCTGTCAATTGAAAATTGGATCATGCATGTAGATCCCCTAGCGGTGTGAGATATGTACTTGGGGTCATCCAAATGGTGGATATTACTCATTCACGTTATTCGCTCCTCATTCACAAAAAGCTCATTTTGGATCCAGATAACCTATGGATAGATTTAAAATTGAGAAAAAGAAACACATCTTACTAAGAACATTCTTGGTTTACAAACATAACACTCTAGCTGATATCAATAACAGGTTCAGGTATGGTCCACTATGACTAGTGGCTTCCTCTTTGTCATGTTGTCTGGCAGTGTGTTTGCTGTCTGCGCACTTGCTTCCCTGAGGCCAGTAAGCAGGAAATCTTGGCTAGGGATGACGCCCTTGGATATCCATCCATTTACTTGAAGACACAGAATGGCCTCAACTACCCAATCCCTGCAATTCCAGCCATGAAATTTCGGGTTAGGTTGATGGGCACCAAGGATCTGGGGAAAAGGTAAGCTTCGGTATCGGTTGAGTCGGGAATTTCAACCCTTTAGCATGGATACGAACCTCTCTCAGTGATTTAAGCTCGCTTTTCTTCACAGACCCAACATTAACGCCACCAAGACACTTCATTGTGTGTTCGGGGAATACGACCTTTCCATCATATAGCTCCCAAATGACACCACGTCCATCACTGTAGTGACGGTCGAAAGCTTGCCAACAGGGCCCCGATTTTTCATCCTCATCCGTGATCACAATGAGGGCCCAGTGTAACTGATCTTCGCGACCAACCGAAAAGCCATCACGTTCGTACTGGATTATAACAATGGGGTATGTCTCTTTGGTGTTGCTGAAGATCTGTTTCAAGGTCGAAAATTTCATGGTAGGATTTGTTACTGAGGGCAAGAGGAGGGTAGGATGCCTTTAAATATTCCACTCTTCGTAAACTGGTGGGTGACTTGCACCCACCAATATTCCAGTCATTACGAAGGTGTTGCCGGTGTTGAAAGCGAAAGTCGCTGTATACAGTGATCTCAGATCAGCTAAAAACTTCACATTCCCTAGTTTGGAACCTGATAGGTTCCAATGAGCACAGGTTGAGTCCTGCATTTGTATTAGATATCATCGTGACTCTGAGTCTAGAGAATCGGCAAATCATAGCTGAGTCGTTTTGCGACTTGTTGGTTTGACACACCTATGTTAAAATTTACTGAATTTGTATGTTGCTTGGATCTTGTGCACGGATTGATGAAATCTATAGAGGACTGGAATAGAAATTCTATATGTACCTGATGAACACGAATCACTGCCTCCATGTACTTATGTGGCAAAAATGGTGGCGAGGAATAAATTTCGTGCCAGCAGAGTGATTGTGTTACTGATGTAACAGCGAGCACGTGTTTTCACACGTCGAAATTTCAAGGCTTGCCAATTAAACCCATCTTGTTACTTTCCGTCAACTTTCTGATATCTCATGATTGTCGCACTGCTACTACGTGCATATCTCAGAACTCGAAAGTTATTCGATAACAAGCGGCGCTACGGCCGCATCAAAGACCTACCATTCGGCCTCATTCTCAAAATAGGAAGAAGTAGAACCGCAGTGGAAGCCACGACTGTAAGCTTTATTCGTTCCAATACAACGATACCCGTCCCACGCGTTGTTGCCTCCGACCAAGCTTTTGGAAAAACTTACATGCTCATGCGAGAAGTCAAAGGCAGAGACCTCCAAGATATGTGGCCACAGCTTGATCATAACCAACGCACAAAGGTAGTGGCTCAGCTTCGGTCTTATGTTGCTCAACTCCGCGCACTCTCTCCCTCTCTTTCACGGGGACACCAGGCTGGCGCTGTCTGTGGTCTACACTATACCTCCACTCGAGACGGCCGAATCGCATCAGCGACGCCCATCGGACCTTTTCCCAACGAGAGTGCATTCAATGATCATCTCATTTTGGCTGCAGAACCATTTATGGATGAGACAACTTTGCCTGCTATACGTGCGCGTATGCGTGATGATCATCGGATTTGTTTTACGCATGGTGATCTCGCGCCACGGAATATCTTTGTTGATGGAGACAAAGTCACGGCTATTATTGACTGGGAGGAGTCTGGGTGGTATCCTGAATATTGGGAGACTGTTAAAGGGATGTGGTCAACGATAAAAGATCCCGAGTGGCATGAAGCTGTGAAATTCATCATGGGAGGGGATTTCGAAGCAGACTGGAGGCTTGACAGGGAATTATCTGATCATATGGTTGGTGCATTCTGATGTTGTACGTACTTGCTTGCTTAAGTTCAAGGAATCCATCACATTGGTGAAGAATTTATGCAAGATTGAGTCGGCCAAGGGTTGTCAATCCCACAATTCACAATTCAGTTTATGATTATTTAACACTAACTGGTATGCCTATGAATATGGAGCCTGACGATGACATGCGCTAGGATAATTTAGCTGTCGCAAAAATGCGTCACCCAGATGACAGTGGCAGAGCCTCTTACAATTTCACGGCCTAGTCGTTCAGCAGCAGCAGATGGCTCAACAACTACAAGTGCAACAACAACGGCAACAGGCATTGGCTCAACACAGCAGCAACAACGTCCCCAGGTTCTTGTGACTTCTCCCGAACCACAGCCCTCCGTACCTCTGGATCTCGCGAGAGGCTTTCCCAGCCTCAAGGTAGCCCTACCTCATCCACCTCAAGCCATCGTCGGGATCCTTTTGAGCAGCATAATACCGTCCGTATGAAGACATCGAGTATCGCTTGCAATCACAAGGTGTTGTTACTCCTATGGATACGCGAAGAGGACTCGAAAGAAAACCAAAGGGAAGGAAACTCAAAAGATGGCTCCACCGGTCGGCTCTGCAACGTAGGCCAAGTCAACATTTTCGGGAAGCTCTGGCTCCAAGCTTCGAAAAGAACATGACCCGGAAGAGGGAAAGAAAACGAATGGAGTGTTTTGAGGGCTGTTTGGTCATAAGAAGATGTGAATGGTAATATTTATGATGCTATATGAACCCTGTATGAATGCCGTATGAATTTCTGATAAGGGTTTGAGCCAAAATGATTCCTGCAGCTCGCTTGCAGAATGAACTTACTCTCCTCTCATCACGACGCATAATGGTGAACAAAACCAGAAGAGGGTTTTTAAATTTGTACCGGGGTACGTGTTAATGATATCCGGTGAGGTATTGTATATTCCGCAAGTGTTTGCTTGAAGGTAGCCTGCGCATTGGTGACAGTAGTGAGCATGCAAGTATTCCTCAGCCTGTATAGCGTCAAAACATATTAAGGCACTCGAAAAAAAATTCCTCTCAAGGCCCTCTCTGGTAGAAGAAGTCCAAGTTCATTTCATTCACCAAAGAATGAACTATGGTTGGACATGACTCGAAGTTCTTCAACTGAGGCGCTCAAAAGGCGCCTGTCGTTAAAATTATGTAACACGTGCGTTCGACACTTCTTCACTGTTCAGACAGCTCCAGCTAAACAAATGGGCCTCTTGGCGTTCTTACTTCGTCTGGTTGGGTGTTTCTCGAATGTCCCCGACGGCTCTTGATTTCGTACCTTCTCCGGCACGGCACAAAGCTTCCTGGAGGGTCGGTCTTCCAATTACTTGACGGGACTGTGGTTAAAATTGGCGGCCTGGGCTATTTGCAGCGAGAATTTGAGGCCACACAATATGCCAGAAAGCATACTATGCTCCCTATCCCTCGGGTATATGACTTATTCACGTCTAAAGACAACCAAGTTGCTTATTTGATTATGGAATATGTTCCCGGAGAAATGCTTTTGCGAAAGTGGCGGTTCTTGTCTGCTTCCCAAAAGCATTCTATCATGGTACAAGTGAAGGATATCATTACGGAAATGCGCTCCATTCGCCCACCGCAATCACAACGATGGATTGGATCGTTTACTGGCGGTCCCTTTCTTGATTTCTTGATCGGTGGAAACGATCCTTACGGACCATTTGACAACGAAATAGCGTTCAATAATTTCCGTATCTCGCGATTCACATCCATGCCCTACTGCGAATTTCCCTCTGTTCGGGAGCGTTTTGCTAGCATCCGTCGCGAGATGCCAAACGATCATGATATCGTTTTCACTCATGGTGATATCAACCTTCGGAATATACTGGTTGACTTCAAACGAGATGACGTGCGTATTGTGGCGTTGGTGGATTGGGAGCAAGCCGGGTGGCGTCCTGCATATTGGGAAAAAGCTAAGTTGGTATTCGGAGCGCAACCCCCCGATTGGTACACAGCAGCCGAAACATGGATAATTGAGGGATACGAAAATGAAATAGACCGTGAAATCGAGCTGCAACTGATTCATGGAGGCACTATGTAAAGATCGATAATACTGATTTGGGGGACATGTTTTCTAAACAAGATAGCGGGTGTGATGACAATGTAACCATAAAGGAAGTCCACGCTGGCCAAAATGAGTACTACAGGCTGGAGAGATGATTATTCACATTTAGTTCTAATTTGATACCATGTATTATGCAAAACATGGTAAGGATAAAAGGAAACACAGAAGTGGCGGTGGCTGTATGATAATCAATTGTAGGTGCTCAGAGTGATGCAAGGACTCATGCAGTAGCTGTTAGATTAATTCACTCAGAGTCAGTATTGAGGAGACAGTAATCTGTGGACCCTGGAATTGAATGGTAGCTGATAGCGCAAACTACTTTCGTGGACAACCCGAGTTGATTTTATACTTTTTCTAATTTTGTAACAGCTAAGCTCTTTCTACTCAACTTGGTCTTGAATTTCATTGCAGGGCTTTGGGCAAATGGCTTGTGGGTCTTTCCAGATATAAAAGCTTCCACTTCATGCATTATTCGAAAGTAAGTAAACATCTGCGTTGCATACTTTTCCTGCCAGCCTCACAAAAGTTCATTCGCGCAATCATTCCTCACAGGTCAATGCCACGGATTCCTCTCATCATTGCCCAGTATACGAATTCAGGACACAGAAATGGTCCGGACCATAAACATTGGGCCATCGTTGCCTTGCAGTCCCAGAACACTGCCGATATCTTCGAGCTTGTAGGAAATTCCGACACATTCACGTATATTCCCCGAAAGGTCACTCGTTTCTCTGAATCCCAACGTCTTTGTGGCGGCTATATAGTCGGCACCATTGATTTGAGTCAGGTGCAATGGCTTTACGAAACACTCCGACAGGTACCCATCCATAGATTTCATGAGTCCTGGGATTGTCAATCATGGGTGCTCGATGCGCTTCTTTACCTGCGAGAGCTCACGCAAGGGGTAGTCACAGAGAACATAGGTAGAGCTCATATTCAAGCAGAAATGAGCAACGAATATCATAGATGGCAATATGGGGGGCAGATAATTCAAGAGCGGCTGTTTCCTTCCGACTCGGACTAGGCATAAATTGCTTGTGAAGCACCAAGGGAAGACATAAATTGTAGTGTAAGTATCAGTAGGCAACCAGCGCCCTACTTGTACAGTTATTCAAATAACTATCTGTGAATCTTGTCAATAGAGAATAAATGGGTTTGATAGACCAGATATTGCCATAAATAACTGAAAGATTGCAAACTATGATGGCAGAGCATGGTGTGCTTACTATAGGGTGTTACAAACTACTAACTCTCTATTCTTTTTCATTCTTTCCCCTTTTAGTACTTTTGATGCTAATTCCCCTTTAGGTACATTAGTGCTGTAGGTGCTTGTACATCCATTTACTACCTCATTATACTTTTCCTTTATCTTTTCTTTTTCCTTCATTTACATACACATGACAGCCTGACTGCTATTGTTGATTGAGTCACCATGAGCCAATTACAAGAAATCAAAACCCGCAGCTGTACACCACAAATCAGCTTTCAATAGCATGGTATCTCACAGTAGAACATGAGTTTACTTGGCTCAAATGTTTTCTTAATTTTGAAAGTCAGATAAATGGCTGTGCTCTCTGCCCATTTGGGTCTCAAATGCAACGGTGGGTATCTGTACATACAAATATGTTTGTGGGTCATTCACGGCAGATAGGCATAGCAACTTCCTATTTTATGGATTCCCTCAATTTTTTATCTCTTGAAAGACAGTAACATGTTGATGTATGCTCTGCTGCGTAGTTGTCTCATCACCCAGTTTACGGACCAATGGTCTATAATATAAGCATTGGTCCATCGTCGCTTTGCGTTCATAAGATGTGGCAAATATCTTTGAGTTACGAGGCGATACCAGCTCGTTCACATACATGCCCCGAAGCATCATCCACTTCTCTGCGTTCCGACGTCTTTATGGTGGCTATTTTGTAGGTATTGATTCAGGTCAAGTGTCATGGTTTCGTGAAATACTTCGAGAGGTGCCTATCTACAAATATTGTGAGGACTGCCAGTCATGGGTACTCGCTAGATTGCGTCAAGCGCGAGAAACTGAACAGGGCATAGTCACAGAAAACGTAGAGCTTGCGCAAATGGAGCAAGAATATGGGAGATGGGAGTATGGCGCATGGACAATCGAGCAGTGTTTTTCTCCGAGATCCCGCTAACTGTTCGAGAATTCTTAGTCTAGCATATTGAACAGCTTAGTTTCAAGCTGTAAATGACGATATTGTGGATAACGAATGAATGGTATTAATAGGCTAACATAAAATGAGTGGGACCAAAGGGTTTACCGCCATGGTGTTGTTATAGAGCGAGGGAAGCACTAAAATAAAACACTGCATTCGTAATTGCAGCCGTAGTTTCCGATAGGCCAGAAAGAGTATCCCAGTCCGCCCCGTTGACTTCGATCTGTGTACACCGTGAATGAATTGCATCAGATTCTCAGAACATACGAAAAGAAAGTTCACCAAATGCACCTCATAGTCTTGTCCTTCACCAGGATCAGGATTCGTGATCAACTCCCAATAGAACCACGGAGCCTTGTAATTGTTGATCTTCTGCACATCGGACTCGAGATTTGCCGTGCACGGCGTGCTCCCACTTGGAGCGAGGGAGCCCCATTCTTCTACCGAAGTTTCTTGTTGGCGGTTTGCACTCGAGATGTGGTGGAAGACATGAAAGAGTCATAGTCACTGTGCAAGGTGTGGAGATTGAATTTGAGTGAGTGAGGAAGTGGGCACTAGATTGATAGATTAATAGAGCTCAGAGGCAATTGTGGCTTCACAGATCCAGGAGAGATGGTCCTATGCAGAAGTCTAGCTATTTTATCCACCCTGAAGCTGAAGATCCAGGTGATCCTTCCACTCAACAACACTTCTTACACCAACGACTTGCCGTTCAGCCGCATGTTTAGTGTAACGATGCTGACTAAAATGGAACACGCTGGAATTGCACGCAGCGAACCGTTGGACTATCCTGTCCCATTTAGTAGCCATCTGTCACAGTACATAGCCCAATCCCCCGCTTCTAGGACCTCGTTAACCTAGAAATTCAATTCGAACTTTATATTGACCTTCCACCGTTTTTTTTGTTCGCCAGAGGATGTCTCGAGTTGATCAGACTTGAGGGGTACCGTCTAGCAAAAGAATATCACAACTATATATCAAAAAATGTGTCTTCTCGTCGAATCTTGCGCTCTCGACGACGTGCAATGAGTGACCCGGCTGCTCCGAGCACTCCTATTCCAGGTGATTACAATTCTCGTCCTGAATCACCCCTAACACCGATTGAGTCGGAAGGACCATCGGACGGACCTAAGCTGAATGAGCAAGGTCTTGAGTCTGAGTTGTCTGAACCAGACTCAGATGAGCTGAATGAGCCATCTAAGAACCCTGCTGAGTCTCCACTTCCCAGTGGAATGGCTGGAGGGCGGGACGTCTCTGCAGGGATCGATGCCCCTGAGAAACCACAGGTTGACGAACCTAGATTACAATCAGAAACTAGTAAAGTGAACGAGAATTCATTGAGCCCTGAACAGGAGCTCACCGTAAAGATGGCGGAAGCCAATTTGAATGACAGAGAGCGCGAAATAATCGCTCGTCGTCATAGTTCAGTCCGAATACTGGCAGAAGATGAGGAGTCCCGCGAAGAGGGACCCTCGACGGGTAAAGGAAAGGGAATTGATCCCAGAAACTGGGGAAATATTAGCATAGATGAAGAAGAAATGAATCCGGGTCTCCAAGCTCAACTTTTGGCGAGCCTGGGGAATGCCCGGAGACAAAGCGAGGAGAATAAGGCGAGCCAGTCCCAGATACAAAACATGCTTGAGCAGTTCCAAGTCTGGCAACGCCAGGAGACGGAACGTTTTGGAGCAAAAATGGACGCTCAGCTAATGGCCTTAAAGAGAGAAATGAGTACGCGGGTGAAATCAGAAGAAGTGAAACCTGCCGCTCTGAAGGGAATGCCTATCCCTGAAAGCAAAGTGAACGAGAGCCAACGAAAAGATACTCCAAGGAATGAACGGAAATTACCCGGTCGTCCATCTGCGTTGATTGCCCCGTCGAGTCACGTCGGAAAGCTTTTTAACCAGATGAGAATGATTGAACGCCATTCTGAGTCCGACGACGAGAATGACTCTGACCTCGAGCAGAAGGAAAAGGTGGAAGGGAAAACGAAAGGAATGAAGATTAAACCCTTGAAACCAACCGAGATATTCGAGGGAACTGCTAATCTGCGCTCCTTCCAGAGAAACATGCGAGAGATCATTGCTTACCTTGAGGATGGCAGGGTGCCAGAGTATAGACAAGTGGAGGTCGCGTCTAGATTCCTAAAGGGAAAGGCGTATACTTTTTTTGAACGCATGTGTGGAGAGAACGCGAGCGAATGGACGCTCAAAAAGTTTTATGAGAAACTCTACAACTTTGCGTTTCCCATCGATTTTCGAACGGAGCAGCGTCGTAAACTTGTTAACTTGCAACAGCGAAATCGTCGTGTTCGTGACCATGTCGGGATATTCAATGACCTGTGCAATACGGCGGGAACCCTAGACGAGCGCCACAAGGTCATCTTCCTATGGGACAGCTTTGACTCGTTAATAACAAAGGGACTCCTCAGGATGGGTCACACACCTGAGATGAGTACCCTTGAGAGCATCACAGAAGACGCCGAGAAAGTCGAACTGATTGAAAATGTTGGACGAACCACGTTATTCAACCAGACTGAACCGATGCTGGAAACGAAGTCAAAGGGATATCCCTATGATAGGTCTGGAGGGCGCACCCTTTCGGAAGGAAAGATTGAGAAAACCGCTGGGTTTCGACGACTTAAGCCTCACGGGAATCGTTGGAGGGACAACGCTGAACGCGAAGATAGAGGCTCGAATGGTAAAAGATTTGAACCTAGGAATCCTCATGAAAGGAAGGACCGGGCGCCTGGAAGTCAGAGTCGTTTGACTGAAGAGCAGAAGAATGAATACCGGGCGGCGGGCAAATGTTTTGAATGTGGGGAAACAGGGCACCGTTCGCGCGATTGTCCTAAGCGTAACTCGCTGAAAGCAGATAGCTCAAAGGGAAGTTCTCCTCCGGGGCTTGCAACATACAACCTAGAGTTTGCACTCGAGGAGACCGAATTGAGCGAATCCAACGTCTTTGAGATGACGGTCAATCATATTGACTGGTTCCAAGACGTTGAAAGTACTTACTATTCCGATAGCTCAGAAGACATCCCCGAACTCGTTCCGATCAGTCCTTCTCAGGAACGTTCTAACCCTGACTCAGAGTCACTAACCAGAAGAGATGAACCATCCAGCTGGCAATCTGACGGAGTGGAACCGGTGAACTGGGGAAGTGAGGATTGCTACAATAGCGATTCATACAACTCCGACGCTGATCCTGAGAATAGTGCTTCCGGCAAGCGAGTTTGTAGTGGTCCTGACTCAGAATGGGAGGATTCGAGACATGTATTGGAAGAAATTCGATATGGGTGCTCACCACTGGTACTGTATAGCATCCAAGACTCGATCCATATGAGGACCATCTTTGCATTGCCAAGGGAGAGGCATCGGAGAGAGACCGATGAAGACAGAGGAAGGGGTCTTCATAATGAAATGAATGTTTCGCACTTTGGGTTCCTAACGGATCCCCTTCAGCGTAAATTTGGTGACCCTCTAGCGGAGCAGCTTGAGTATTTACTGACAAAAAGCTCCCTGTATCCTTCAGAAGATGGCGATGAGTACATGGCCATCGACCGGTTTTTTGCGGTGCGAATATCGCCAACAGAACACGTATTGATCGACAGCGCCGGTAACGACAATGAATATGTGTTGAATGAGAGGATCCTGCAGAACCCCGATTTCAGGCCGGTAGAGTGGTTTCTGAGGGAACAAGGACTGACCCTGGAGGATCACCCTGGCACCAAATGTGGATCTATGGGAGACCCAAGGGGTAAGAGAGTGGGTCAGATTTTGAACGCCGCGAAACATTATCCTGGAGCGGATTTACCTTACTTCTCTGGATCGCGACGGCGTCTGAGAGAATCGAAACAGCAACGTTTCAAATGCTTCCTGTCAGAATCGAAGGAAGGGTATTACGTCGTAGAAGACGCATTATTAAGCTTGCAATGGCCACTGGCCACGGACCTGTTAAACGACCCGCGCTTTGACGCATACCATTGGTATTCCAAACGCCTGGTCGAAACTTATCAGGAATTTTTCTCCTGGAGATTATGGGACGACATGAATATCCTCCATGGTTTGTTTAACGAAGAATCGGAAGATGGCAACGAGGAATGGGACTTATACATGGGGTACCACGGAAATTTGAGTCGAGGTCACCACCCCGTTGGAAGAACGATACAAGTAAATGGAATCCAAATCCCGAAAGATCAATACGCAGCGCTGCAACGGAATGCGGCAACGACAAAGGACCCAGGACGGAAGATTGCTCGACCGATCGTGATAGTCGTTCGCATCAACGGCCACCCTGTCACGGCTTTGATAGACTCTGGGTCCCTAGGAACATTCATGAGTACAACACTCATTGATCAGCTAAAGTTTAAGGAGGTCCATATGGATCATCCACTCACGTTGCAGTTAGCTGTACAGGGATCTCGCTCCAAAATCAACCGTCGTGTTACTGCTCGTTTTGAATACCAAGGTATTGATGAAGAACGGGACTTTGATGTGGCCAACATTAACTATCCCTTAATTTTGGGAACCGACTGGTTGTTCGAGCACTCTGTGACAATAGGATTCAATGAGTCTCGTGTGGTTATAGGAAGTAACGAACGGCTGCCATTGAAAGGACCTACCGTCTCTCAAATCGCATCTCGCGCCATGAAGTTGGAGGAGGACGAGTTGGAAAGGGCACGCGAAGAGCTTCGTGCATACGCTCGTCCTCTGTGTAGAACTATGGCTGAAACAGATCTCCCCCCTCTAAGGGAGATAAACCATCGAGTACCCTTGATAAATGAGTCGTTAGTTATCCCATGGAGACCATCAAGGCTCCCTGAGAAATTCCGGGAGGATTGGGTGGAGAAACGAAATGCTTACATTAAGAGCGGTAGGTGGAAAATTTCAACTTCGAATAATACAGTACCTCTTTTGCTAATTCCGAAGCACGGTTCACAGAAAAATCGCCTAAGGGTGGTGGCGGATCTCCGTCAACGAAATGCCAATACTCGGAAGTTGGCATCACCGCTGCCAGATATCGACGGAATCTTGCGTCGGGCAGCGCGAGCAAAATTTCGTTTGTCGATGGACGGGAAGGATGCTTATGAACAAATTCGAATTGAACCAGAGGACGTCGCCAAAACTGCGGTGTGTACACCTGATGGCAACATGGTTAGCCTAGTCATACAACAAGGAGATTGTAATGCTCCGTCTACTTATCAAACTTTAATGAATTTCTTATTCTCCGCATTTGTTGGCCGTTTCATGGATGTCTATCTTGATGATATCATCGTGTATTCCGACTCTCTTGAGGATCATGTCACACACGTGAAGTTGATTATTGACATTTTAATACGGGAGAAACTGTACCTGAGCAAATCGAAGCTAAACTTTCTTGCTTCCAGCTTGAGAATCCTCGGTCGGATTGTGGATGATGAGGGAATTCGCATGGACCCAGATAAAGTGGATGCCATATCGAAATGGAAGAGCCCTACCAACAGAGACCTACTTCGAGGTTTCTTGGGATCTGTGGGCTACCTCGCTGATGACATTGCAAGCATACGAATTCCATTGGGACATCTTAGCTACCTCACGGGTGATACTGTTCCGTTCCGGTGGGGATTCAATGAGGAACGGGCTTTTCAGAGATCTAAGGAATTCACCTCGAAATCGGGCCTTCATCACAGGGTGCCGTTGGACTACTCTGAAGGGGCGCCTCCTGTGTGGATGGTGACTGACGGATGTGCGACAGGTATATCGGGAAGTGTGTTACAGGGTCGGTCTTGGAACGAGAAAGCGACGGTAGCAGCGTTCTATTCTGCGAAATTAAATCCTGCACAGCAAAATTACCCAACCCACGAAATAGAAATGTTGGCGGGTGTCGAGACGATGCTAAGACACAGGGACATTTTGCAAGGAGTAACTTTTACTTGGATTACCGACCATGAAGGTCTAACTCATCTCCTAAAGCAGAAAACACTGTCGGGTAGACAAGCTCGATGGTTAGAAAAAATCGCAGAGTTTGATTTTAAGGTTGAATATATACCGGGGACCGAGAATGTCTTTGCTGACGCGCTTTCTCGTATATATTCCAACGATGCTCCGGGCACAGTTCGTGCCCGCTCAGAATACACATATCACGACGTTATTGATAACGATGGGCCAGCGTGAATGCAATTTCAATGCCGTTGCTGGTTGATACAGAAGCAACGTGCAAGTTGCCAGATGTTGTGCACCTTCGGGAATGGAGCTCAGAAAGAATAGAAAACCGTCTGCAAAACGAATGTATATGGAGGCCAACAATGACCAGGAACTTGAGAGTAACCGCCAAGTGGTAAACCCGATGAGCAGTCTTCAGCGTCCGTTGAAAATGGCGGAGGGTCACATGAGATTGCTTCCGCGGATCAGACTTTACCTTTACCAACATCAGCCTCGGCATCTGAGGATCTAAACGTAAATGTGCGTGTTCAACAATCACAACCACCATCTTTGCTCGACACTGTGTCCACCATTACCGGGGGTATTGACATCTACCATTGTGTACAGAACAACTACGCTGAAGACATCACTTTTGCCTCGATTCTAGAAAATCCTAAAAACTTCCGCAACTTCGAGGTTGAAGACGGTCGAATATACATTATCATTAATGGACGCCGTTTACTTGGTATCCCTCGAATTCTAGTTAAGGAACGAAGTATACATGAGATAATAATTAGCGAGGCTCACTCAATCCTCGCCCACTTGAGTAGTAGGAAGACTCTGGCATATATTCGCGACTACGTGTGGTGGAAATCTATGGCAACGGACGTTCAGAAATTCTGTGAATCCTGCTCTACCTGTGCGACATCGAAATCAACCAACCACAAACCTTACGGGCTCCTCAAGTCGCTGCCTGTCCCAAACGAACCATGGGATGTGATAGGTATAGACTTTGTCGGGCCTCTCCCACTGAGCAAAAATCAAGATGGCGCCTTTGACTCCATAACGACTGTTATTGACCACCTGACAGGCATGGTGCATCTTATTCAGAGTCGTACTGATTATGGGGCAACCGACATTGCTGAGCTGATATTTGCAGAAGTTTATAAGCTTCACGGTTTACCAAGTGTTATTGTAAGCGATCGCGACTCATTGTTTACATCTCGCTTTTGGGCTCACCTTCACACATTTGGTGGAACACTCGAGTCTTGTGTTCGAACCCTGTTGGTACCGACTTCCCGTTCGCTCAAGGTGATAGTTAATCGTTATGAGATTCGAAAAAGAGTCCTTTTACATCATCTCTAGATAGGTTTATATATCATATTATGCCAAGTATTTCGGGCCCCGTTGGTCACCGCACGCAGTAAGTGATCAGAGGATCCAGGCTTAGAGTCGTGTGCGGTTTCGCAGTGAACAATGATCGAGTGAGTGTCGGAATGGTAGGTGTAGGTGTTGCATTTAGGTACAGGTGGGGAGCGAGAAATACAACAGGTTGTCAATATCATCCACTTCATTAGACGCGTCTTTGAAACGGCCGAGGAATTGAGCTATGCCAAAAACAGCTTCAAGACCATCACAAATAGTAGCATCAGAGCATTCGTGATTATTCTTGCGGTTTCTAGATTTTATTCTCATTGATGATAAATTAGATCTGCATGTACCCATCTCCCCTAGTGTTGCGAAACATGGTTTTGGGGTTATTGGAATGGTAAATATAACTATTTCACCTCATTCGTTCCTCATCCACGAAAAGTGCTTTGGATTCAGATAACCTACAGATAGGTTGAGAATTGAGAAAAAAGAAAAAGTCACATTTTACTAAGAACATTCTCAGTTTACAAACATAATACGGTTAACTGTTATCAATAACGAGTTCAGGTATGGTCCACTATGACTAGTGACTTCCTCTTTGTCATGCTGTCTGGCGCCGTATTTGCTGTCTGCGCACTTGCTTCCCTGAGGCCAGTAAGCAGGAAATCTTGGCTAGGGATGACGCCCTCGGATATCCATCCATTCACCTGAAGACACAGAATGGCCTCAACTACCCAATCCCTGCAATTCCATTCATCGAATTTCGGGGCAGGTTGATGGGCACCAAGGACCTGAGGTAAAGGTAAGCCTCGGTATCGGTTGGTTCGGGAAATTCAATCCTCCAGAGTGGGTACGAACCTCCTTCAGTGATTTGAGCTCGCTTTTCTTCACAGACCCAACCTTGACGCCACCAAGACACTTCGTTGTGCGTTCAGGGTGGACAACCTTTCCGTCGTACAGCTCCCAAATAACACCACGTCCATCACTGTAGTGGCGGTCAAGAGCTTGCCAACAAGGCCCCGATTTTTCCTTCTCGTCCGTGATCACAATGAGAGCCCAGTGAAACTGATCTTCGCGACCAACCGAAAAACCATCACGTTCATACTGGATAACAACAATGGGATATGTCTCGTTGTTGCCGAAGATCTGTTTCAAGATTGAAAATTTCATGTTAGGATCTGTAACTGAGGGGAAGAGTAGGATGGGGTGCTTTAAATATCTCAATCTGTTTGTGACTTGGACCCACTCTTATCGTATTCCTGATCAATAATCACGAGGGAGGGTGTTGCCGGATTTGAAAAGGGAAGTCGCTGCATGTACTGATCTTAGATTAACTATGTAGAAAGCGCACATTCCCTAGCCTCGAGACTAATATTTGTGTGTCAATAGATATCAGATATCATCGTGACTCTGAGTCCAAAGAATCGCCAAAGCATAGCTTTGCAACTTGTTGGTCTGACACCTATGTTAAAATGTACTGAATTTGTATGTGTTGCTTGGATGTCGAGCACGGATTGATGAAATCTTGTGGAGGACTCATCAATGAGGATAGATTAGAAGTTCTATATGTACCTGATGAACACGAATTACTGACTCCATGTAGTGGCAAAAATGGTGGGGAGGAATTTTGTGGCAACAAGTGATTGTGTTGCTGTTGGATCTCATTTAACAGTGAACACGTGTTCTCACACGGCGGACTACTCTGAAATTCAAGGCTTGCCAAATAGCACCCATCTTGTTACTTTCTCAGTCAACTTTCTGATATCTCATGATTGTCGCACTGCTACTACGTGCATATCTCAGAGCTCGAGAATTATTCGATGACGAGTGGCGCTACGGCCGCATCAAAGACCTACCATTCGGCCTCATCCTCAAAATTGGGAGAAGTACAACCGCAGCGGAAGCTACGACTGTGAACTTTATTCGTTCCAATACAACGATACCCGTCCCACGCATCATTGCATCTGACCGAGCTTTTGGAAGAACTTACATGCTCATGCGCGAAGTTAAAGGCAGAGACCTCCAAGATATGTGGCCACAGCTCGATCATAACCAACGCATAAAGGTAGTGGCTCAACTTCGGTCTTATGTTGCTCAACTGCGCGCACTTTCTCCATCTCTTTCACGGGGACACCAGGCTGGCGCTGTATGTGGTCTACACTATACCTCCACTCGAGACAGCCGAATCGCATCAGCGACGCCTACTGGACCTTTTCCCAATGAGAGTGCGTTCAATGATCATCTCATTCTGGCTGCAGAACCGTTTATGGATGAGACGACTTTGCCTGCTATACGTGCGCGTATGCGTGATGATCATCGGATTTGTTTCACGCATGGTGATCTCGCGCCACGGAATATCTTTGTTGAAGGAGACAAGGTCACGGCTATTATTGACTGGGAGGAGTCTGGGTGGTATCCCGAATATTGGGAGACTGTTAAAGGGATGTGGTCAACGATAAAAGATCCCGAGTGGCATGAAGCTGTGAAATTCATCATGGGAGGGGATTTCGAGGCAGACTGGAGGCTTGACAGGGAATTATCTGATCATATGGTTGGCGCATTCTGATGATGCTTGCTTGCTTCGATCCAAGAGATTCATCTAATTTGGCGAAGAATATATGCAAGATTGAGTCGGCTAAGGGTGGTCAATCCTACAAAATCAGTCTATGATTATTTAACAATTCCTCATCAACTACATCCATGAATTTCTTCGCATTAGGTGAACAGAACACCAAGACAACTCGCAACGTCCCACTCCAAATAATCGTCGTTTCATCTATGACTGTGCAGATCATTCCGGTGGGACAGGAAAAGAAAGAGCGCACAAGCGGTTGACTGCAGATCTTGCCAGGGCGTTAGGAGCATGAGAATAAGCGTCGACCAGCCGCGGTACTCGCTCCCAGAGCGTTTTCGACTTTCCACACCACAATCACCACCACTAAATACATAACCTCCATCATTGCATACATCGGCGCTCTCAGACATAGCATCAGCAACTGAATTTCTTTGCACAAAATCTCAAATGCAGGAAATGTGCAATGAGCTAGTACCCGGATTCGGCGAAATCTCTGCGGATGATTATCATGCTACCCCCTTTTGCATATCATCCATTCGCTGTGCAGAGCAGAATTCAGACGAATGTAATTACTTGTAAGTATCGAGGTCTTTCTGTAGAAAACAAGTCCCTACTAGCTGGTTAAAGGTCTTCTTCGAGATCTTCTTGGTGTTGGGATCCAAAGGCCCTCTACCCATCCCTGCTTAATCCCTCGCAATTCCCAAAACATGATCTACAACACATTGTCTCGGAGTGCCAAGAAGCTACTTTAGTGCATAATTTGTCATTACTGTACTCTGCCAAGTACCAACAATATCACTGAAAACGCTCACACTTCCACAATTTTATCGTCATCATCACTATCCGAATCCGCACCGAGTGGTTCTATCGCCAATTCTTCCTCCTCCTCCTCTTCCTCTTCGTCTTTCGTTCCTTGAATTTTGTCTATAGCGCTATTTGTAGTCCCACTCGTACCATCAGCCGATATTTGCATATTACCAAATTTCCCTAATCCCTGGATGAGCCTTGTTTCAGGAGGAAGCTCATCGTCTCTGGGAAGAGCATCGTATTCTTCCTCTTCGTTGAGCACTTCAGACAAATGAGGTTCTTCGCCTTTGATGAGTTGTACGAGGCGCTCAATGTGCGAAGAGATCTACGCAGGAGAAAGAACAAATCGATATATAGGTTAGAAAATCAAGATTATACAAGTTTGTAGAATGAGCTATACCTTGTCCACAGTCTCAACCTCATGAGCAGCTCTCACAATCTCATACACGCCCGCTCCTCTCAAATAATCCCTTCCCCATCTCGTATGGCATAGCAAAAGCAAAACTTCGACAAATATCAAACGAATCACCTCGTCAGGTTCCCGAGTTTTATCAGGAGGTAAAAACTGTAAAGCTTCCGGAAGCTTTTCTTGGACGTCCAAGTCTAGTTCCTCTGGACCAGCGAGAGGTAAGAGGAGGTATGGGAGTGCGTCGATGCCTGGTGCGGATGTTTTTGAGAATTTCGAGTTTGAGGAAGACTGGGAAGGGACAGACACAAGAATTGTTGAAGATGTGAGAAGGGCACGATGTGCGCGCGCGTTGAAGGCGATGTTCCTGTATTCGTTGGGGACTATTCGATCAGAGTTTGAGAAAAAGGGAGGCTTATACTGGCGTACTTGATCGAAGACGCTACACCACCTCGGCGTATGGTGTTTCGATGCTCAGTGAACGAAACAATCTTGGATAGAGGATATTCCAAGTCCGATTCGGGCTGTAGAGGATTGGAAGGACCTGGCGTGGAGAAGAATTCACGACCGGCCAAAGACTAAATCGATAAATGAATCATCGTAACTAGTCAAAAGCAGAACAACCATACCGAAGTAAGGTTCGCAAGTACACTAGCCAAAAAATGCAGACTTCCCTTTCTCGGCCGTTTCGCGAGATCGTCAATGTCTTCTACATTGGCGCCTTGAACGAATGCGTCTATGAGGTGAGGAAGCGCTAGCACCTCTTGTACTTCGCCCTCTGGATAAGGAACAGGTGCAGGACAAGTACCGCTTCTAGATTCTGTCGCGAAGAAACCATTCAGTAGCTTTGGGGATACGATTATCTTGACTTTCATTGAGACGACGGTGGAGCATGCGTTAGCCGATGCGGTTAGGTTAGAGAGCAGCATTGACGCGAGGTCTGCGAGAGTTGATTGAGGATTCTTGAAAGAAGATGATTATGTTGTGTGTTGCATTGCTGGCGAACGAAACGTACGATTATGTACGACACCAAAAAGTTAAGAAATGATGGTTCGGACAGTGAAGCAACTAGTAGAGGCGAGTCGGACAGGTTCACGAGGGCTTTGAAAGCGTCATGAGCGATGGCCTTGATGATGATAGGATGAGAACTAGTACAAACTACAGAGCAAGTGCGATAACTCACTAATTGGTCCCTACATAATAGCTTCAGATCTCGAACCACTGGAGGTTCTTCTTGTTTCTTCAGACCACTAGATTGTGAATCGAAGAATATATTTCTGTTGGGAGCATCCTGGGGTGTTTGGGGTAGGAGATTAGCAAGAGCGATTTGTCTGACTTGGGGATTTTTATCCCGTAAAAAGGGTAAGAGCTATTAAAAATATGAGATAAGATCCAGATGATAACATCAAGCTTCGGATACCTCTTTGATTTGCGCTTCCATTGAAAAAGTACAAGTAGTTGAGAGCAGAAAACATTTTTTGATAAACTTCGTGAAATTCTGTCACGCGAGCTCGGGGTCACACTCTGCGTGACAGGCTGATTGATGGATTTAAGAAAATCGTTCCCACGTCTACTCTAACCATTGCTTAAACGTTCACATTTGTTCATGCCTCGATGGATAGTTACAATCGGACGCGATTTGTCGAGGTAATTCCTGATTAAATTCTACAAACTGTGACTTACACTACACAGGGTCTATTAGAACGTTACAAAGCAGAACTTCCATCGTTTACTATTCACCTTCATCCCGACGCTTGGACTCTTAATTCTGGTTCAAGATGTCGTTATGATAACCAATATGTGGTCCGCATTGACTTTCAAGAAGTGGAGAAATGTACTCTAATGACTATAATCTACCTATAGGGCTTCCTTGACGAAGTTCGTGCTCACCGGATCCCCGCTGACTTTGTAGAAATATTTCATGAATCTGGGGTTCGTTATTTCGAAGGTATGAACCACAATATCCTTAAATAACCTCTACTAACTATCTGGTATAGGCTGCTTGATTGTGGATCTAGTAGACTACCGTCCTCATAAACCAACTGATCCACCGCTCGAAACACCAGAAAAGACCCGAGAAGTCTTGCATCCCACTTCAGAAACGCTGTGGGCTGATCTGTGTGTCATAAACACAAACTCAGGTGGTACTCTCACAGACCTTCAGGCTCTCGAAATCGAATCACGGATACTGGTAAGTGTCGTAACTGTCTGCACTTCGGAATCTCATTTTCGCTTCAGTTGGCCACTTCGGCACCATTATGTCTGGATCCAAACCCTCATCTCTCTCGAATTGCGAATAATGTGCTGAGGATCACAACCCCTTCTACAACTGTCTCGCTCAAAAGAAAGGCTTCAGCTCTCGATGCGGAAAAGGTCGAAGCGGAAAAAGCTCGCAAAGAAAAGATCATTGGGTTCTTGGCTCCCGACAGTCCACGCGCTTCCAGACAGTGTGTCCTGCTTCTGTCCTCAGTGTCTATGCGTTTTCTCATGTCAAAAAAATCTTCGTTCCAGGTTCCGTCAGTTGGAATTACGCCAACGAATACGAGAAGAACAGCGAAGTTCGGGATCTGTTCCTCCACAAGCTCAGCAGTCGATACAGCCCCGTGCACCGTCTCAGACGCCCATCCCTCCACCTCAAGCTGTGCCAGGCTTCGTTTCCTCCAACCAATCCTCTCTTCATTCTTCTCCTGCCGTACCTCCAGCGACGTCACAATACATTCGAGCGCATTCTCCTACAAACTCTGAGGCTGCCAGACGAGGAGTACCATACGTTGCCAACAACCGGGTAAACGGTGCTCACACTCCAGTCAACCCAAACTCGCAGCCACACCACTCCCCTTCGCCGCAACCCCACGTTCCGGTCTATCCCACTTCACAGGTTGCTGCTGTGATGGACTCCTCTACAAAACGTGCTCCGACCCCAGCTCAACGTTTTTCACAGTCTCCGCGCATATCACATATACAACCTCACTCCGCCGTGCCGCAGAACCATCACCCACACGTTCCGATTGCCCAACAAGTTACACCGCGTGTTCAACCTCAGCCTCTTCCGTCTGCCGCACGAGCATCTCCGAGACCTCCTTCAACTCATCCCCAACAACCACAACAACCGTCTGCACAGTCCCAACCTGCTGCTCATCCTACTCAGTCCCATCAGCAAGCACAGCCGCAGCCGCCACAACCACCTGCTCAACCATCCTTCCAACCAGCCGTACCGGCTGCAAACTTTCTACACCATCCTCCACCTTCTCGGAATGGACAGGGAAAAGGCTCTAATGTTGTACCAGCACAGAATCAGGCATACAATCCACCCTTTCCGCCTCATGCAAATCAACCAAGTCAAGTTCAGCACTCAGCAACTCAGTTGATGATGATACAGCAGCAGCAGAGGATGGGCTTAGCGGCTGCACATCAAGCACAGGCTCAAGCACAGGCTCAGGCTCAATCTCCCCAGGCACAACCAAGTGCTGGTCTCACAGTTCCAATGCAGCAGGGTGCTATGCCGAAGGCTAGTCCCATGATGCCAAATGCTAGAATAGCTACACGGTCACCCATGCCTCCGTCTCTAACGGCGTCGAGCAACATGCATAACATCCAAACTCCGAACCAAACGCAAACTCAGAATCAGAACGGCGGTGGTAGTTCATCCCCGCATATCCCTCCTGCTGCCGCTGCCGGTCCGACAAATTCACCTCGTCCCCAGTCTCGTGCAACAAGACCTACTACCGCGGGCGTAAATTCCCCGAGGATGATGAACCAGAATCAACAACGACCAGTGCAGCCTGCTCAGACACCTAAATTACAGCAACAGCAGCTCCATCATGTCCAACAGCAACAAAGACGGACGACGCCTTCACAGGCAGCACCGAACCTTGTCAACACGTCCCAGCAACAACAGCAACAACAGCCACAGCAGCAGCAGGGCGCCGCTCAGTACCCCATGTACGCCGCATACGGTGTTCCTGCTCAGACAACAGCAGGGTATCCCGCAGGCCAGCTCACACCGCAGTACTTTGCCGCCATGAGGTTTCCTATGCAGCAGGGTGTACAAGGGATCCAAGGGATGAAGGGTTTGCAGGCGATGAAGGCGATGCAAGGTGTACAGGGTGTGCAGATGACACCGCAGCAACTGCGAGTGGTGCAGGAGCATTTTATCCAACAGCAACAGCAACAACATCAACAGTATGCGATGATGCAGGCTCAGCAACAGACTCAGCAACAGGCGCAACAGCAGGCTCAGCAGGCACAACATAAGCCGCCAGGCCGGTGAGCGTGTAGGTTGATGAGACACGTTGGACTTAGTGGCATGAGATGTATGAGATGAGATATTTACGATCTTTAAGCTACAGACTGTATCATTAATCAGTGTAAATCATTGTGTCGTTTCTCGTATAGAAAGGATTGTAGACAATCCATGTCAAGAATGGAAGGTTTGCGAAAAGGAATGCAATAGAATAAATTTTGTCATTGGCAAACATAAGGGAAAGAATTGCAGTCAACACATAATCAGATGCATCAGTTTTGACTATTGAGGGGCAGTCTGGTTCCTAATGGGATACATAGTATCAGATTGTGCATGAAAGCATATTTGAGGTTATCAAATGCCTCTAGACATTCAGTTTCTGTTACAGGTATGCTTCCAGACCTCCGTATGAAGCTTCCAGCTTCAGACGTGGACTCGGTACTTTATATTTCCTTCCAACTTTGATTACATTGATCGAGTCGTATGAAGCATCTGATTACTGAATGCTAAGAGCCAGTTCGCAGCAGATTTAGATTTTGGATTTTGGATTTAGATTTACTTTGCGGCTGTGCAAAATCCTGTACAAGTTTCAAGATCAGTGGTCTCAGCATCCGGTTGCAGAAAAGTATGTAAATGGAATTCCAGTTCCATTGTTGCACACATTGAGCATGTAGTATGCACCTCCCAGGCTTCTGGTACAAGCACAACCCCAGAGATCAAGGCTCACCCAGTCAAGAGGTTCAGATGCGGGTACTACAATGTCGTCAAAGGGTTTCCGTTTAGCTTTTGAATACATGGACACTTTGCACTTCCCACATAGTGAGAAGTCTGAAACCTCAAGGCCACCCATTAGATTTCATTTCACCATTAAACGAATCATATTAATGTTGGCATGTCCAAAGTGATTGTGCGGCTTGACTTGAAAACTCAGATATCAACAGCGCCCTAGTCAACTTTGCGGTACTATTGAACTGTGCTTGTAACAAGCCCTAAAAGGCCACTAAACCCCCATGACTGAGCATAGCCGCCGTGTAGAAGCTTCGTCATTTTGATATCCTGGACAACTTGAATGTCCTGCGGAGGTGGTCAAAATCTGTCAAAACTCATATCCCAGATGTTGTCTCGGTCCGACTCTCAGACCATGCTTCCCGGACTTTCATTTTTGATATTGGAGACATGTTCCCAAAATATCTGACTCTCGTCGATATCATTAACCTGGGAATGTCATCAGGCTGACATGTTATCGATGGTGGTGTATTACACCATCCATATGGAGTGGAACTTGTTGATGTGTTCATTAGGAAGACAAGTGATAAGGATGCCTTAGATTTCGTCTTCTCTTTCGTGATGATAAGTTTGCACTGCCTGGAGCAAGACAATACATGGGTATTCCGGGAATGTACTCATTCTCTGTCATACAACATGAGTCCTCAAGTTCCTATCAGGTCGAGCAAAATGTCTAACCGACCGGTTTGCGTCCAAACCTCCAGAAGGGAGACTCTATAAAGCTATTTTTCACAATGGATTGTGTCATAAATGGAGTCGCTCCAAGGCCAGTGACTACCAGTCCAAATTTGCGGGAGTTAGAGAACATACGGTGTTTGTAACACGGGAGGTTCTGGAGCGGCGAGCAGTCATACTTCTCACTGACCCCTCCAGGCTCGAACAAGATAGCCATCAATGTGTTCTTCTAGTCTCATTCAACGTGTGTGAATGCATCCCCGCACCGGTGATTAGATATAGCGAAAATAACGATGTGCTCACTGGAGGAGGTTCTCACAAAGGTCATCACAGGTCGTATTCAAGTCTCATTTAAATCGACTTCCTTTCCTTTCCTAAGAGCTCCATAGGAAGAAACGATGACAGTGATTTGACTGGGGGATAAGGCCTAGCTAGGCCTTGAGCCAAATGAAGGAAGTCCAGTCTCGTTGACCCAGAGCGTATGTTAGCGAGTAGTTTCTTACTACATTATTTATTCAGTCCAATCAGTTTAGGATAGACTTAGACGACATGGATGGCTGCTAATCGTTGGTCCCACAACCTCCGGTGTGGCATACAAGAAATCCGAACCAAAATCGAATCAGGACACAGACAAAAGATTTAGGTGCTGGTAACGTCATAAGTTGCAATCTGCTGGAGACGAGGTATATACGCAGCTCCGTCAGAGACGGTGGGTCTCTCGGTAACAACCGAGCCCGACCCTCACTGGCGAGATAGCCATAGTTTCGAGATCATAGTATGCAAAAACGGCGCGTCCACATAGATTTCGTTGGTTTATGTACAAGACAAAAACGGTTTCAATACGTGGGAAAGGTTTCCCCTGCTGCAAGAGCGCAACATTCATATGAAATGTCCAAAGGGTCCAGCAATAAGCCACAAAACTTCACAAAAGACTTGTACATTCTCTCCTCTTCGTTTACATTTCCCATTATCCTTTTGACATCTTTCCTCTTGAGTATGTGGTTATGCCGTAGGCTCAGACGGTATAAAAGAAATCCTCCTCCTCCTCCGAATCCTCAGCAAACGAATTGAACCTACCAATCGTCTAACGCCTTCAATATGTGCTACGTGCTGAATATTGCCAATGAATTTGACTGTGGCCACCTTGTCGTATTCACACGCGAACGAGTAAACTTTTCCCCCCTCTAATACTATTTTGTGGACTGATGATTCTCCAGATCGACTGCAACTCGACTACTTGTGCTCTTAGCGCTTCCCATCAATTGGGTTGTCGCGACTGTAGCTCTACGTGTCGCCAAAGGTAAGATTCGCTCCGCGCGCATGCTACAATGATCTCATTCGTTCTGAAATTTGGATGTGCTTTTTAGTTTGATACAGGAACAGACATGGACATCTGGAAGGCTTTGTCGCCCTTGCGAAAGCTGCCTTTCTAAATGAGCGCAATGGAACATGGGCAAGGATTGTTTGCTTAAGGATTCAATCCTGTGTTCAGCAATATTTTGATTTTTACATCTTTACATCTTTTGTCTTGTGCATATAGTATGAATTCAGAGTTTGGTGTGTGAAAATTGCCTTTAGAAGCAAAGTCCTAGACGCCATAACTTCGTTATGTAAGGTAGCTCTTTCTTCGCGCTCACCTTCAGTTATGGCCATCAAACATGACTTTTCCCGCCGCTGGTCAAAGCTGGTAAAATTTCCGAGTTGACCCAGTCAGGGCGTGCTTGCTGCATCCTTGTCACCTTCCGATAATTCTCTGGCGGTATATATTGTTCCCTTAGAATTATCTACGTCGAAGACATCTACCATCAAACAAGATCAAGCGGTTTATTTTGCAACCGATGATGATGTTCCTTCCTCAGAGAGGCGTCTGGTATGATGTTCTCGGCTCTTCTGCGCAGGACTCGGCCAATCTCAAATGCAAGCAAAATAGTTCATTGCCGACACTCTCGTCATCTTGTCCATGTTTAAAAGCATGTTACACGACGCGAAGCTTAGAGATCCATCTTGGTTCGTAGTCAATATCTCTCGCGACTTCTATCCTACACAAGACAATCTGGCTCCAGACACGGCAGGCTCTAGAGATCATTCGAAAATTGAGCATCGACTACGTCAATTTCATCGAAGAATGCTGGATTCATGCCTTTGTGCGTCTCAAACTTTGCTCATCTCAACCAGCTGCATTTGAACTTCGATTAAGCAACCCTGGTCCCGCCCCGAACCTCTTCAATTGAACTCAGAACATTACCGAAGTCTCTTCAATATTCTCTTTGTTTGTGGTTCTCTTTGTCCCTGAACCTGGTTACGAGGACGCTCCTGTTGGGTAAGAATTGATGAAGTGGCTAAACATTCACTTCATCGAACCTTCCTCTGAAGAAGGTGATCAACTCAGCTCTCTGGATCGTCCGTGGAAGGACGAAAACTTCTGGCCATATCTCACTAGGTAATCTTCAAATTCTTCTAGCGTTATGTCGAAGCTCACCAGGTGCAGGTCCACTCGAGGGCTTTCAAAAGCTTCGTTCTTCTCAGATAGCTTGTTGCATCATCCATCCAGTGGTGATCTGCAAGACCTCATCAAGGATGCTCATACCTGTGGTAGAATCTCATCCACGGCTGTTCACGACCGAAGAAGACTCTCGAAAATTGAAGGACAGAGTCAAGGCCTTGCGTGTGGAGACGGATCGAATTCCGGAGGAATCGCGGCTTGATGACTACTGCAATTGGTGGAATTCCCTAAGTGATTTCGTAGGCATTCTTGAGGGTCGGGGCGAAGTAATCCAGAGGATCTGTGAGAAATTGGGTGTGGATTGAAGTATGCGCTGCTTAGGATATCTTTGTAGGCTTAGAAGGTGGCAGGATCTTCCGACCGTGTTCCATGCTGTGGCCTGACCATTCAACGTACTCATTGTATCCAGCGGACGTCTTGGACTCTATGCTTCCAGATCCTACGAGCCTGGAAGATATACTACTCTCTTGTCTCTTCTCTGCGCATACAGAAAAAACCTTAAAGCACGCATCAAGTTTTGATTTGCGGCTCTCTGCCCATTTGGCGGGTATCACGGAACCCTTGGGTTTACGGGATGCTGAATTAGATTCCGAGTCGCATGTGTATTCTTCAATCCTTCTCGTGCCTTCTTGATTTTTGTCATTCACCGGGTTAGGACTGTCTAGGCGCGACGAATGCGTACTGGCATATGCCGACTACTCAGATTCCAGTTTATGGCGCATCACCATTGCTTACCTATACTCTTGTGGTAAAGTAGGTGAGGAACAAGGGGATCTTGATGCGAGTTCCGCTGCAACTGGGCGACTCTGGCCACTCGCTTGATCTCCTGGCTGAGATAGAGAAGGAAATTAGCGCAACATGCTGAGAATATAGTCGGGAATCCGTGCGACGGGCGAGACCGAGACCAGAACGAAAGACTCCCGTCATATCAGAGAAGCGCTTGTGCGGAATAGAGCTTAGACTGGGCCTATGGGGGAACAGGGAAGGGCTCAAAGGATGATTTCATATAGGAGCGAGGTCAATACCCAATCCTCGTGGTGTGATCATTTTGTCATCTATTCGTGAGGGGTCTGGAAGCTGGCAGGCATACTGTAAACTCATTCAGTTCAAGAATGTATGATGTGATCTACTTACCCTCATTTCGGCCGTCATTAGTGAGGGTTCAATCAGGTCCGGATTGGCCAATCAGTCTGTGTTAAGGCTAATGGAGTACTATAAGTAAAGTAATATAGTCTCGTGGGATTACTTATATTTATCAGGGGCTAAACAATTAGCTAACCAAAGTATTGCCCGTGCATGTGGACGCGACCGGGTACTGGAACTGCAAGTACAACTCAAAGTTCTTTCCAATCGACCCAAGCAAACGCCGCCTTGTATATCGACATCTCATCCATGTGCCTCCCCGTAATCTGGAGCCCCACCGGAAATCGGAAGTTCTTGTCCTCTCGAGCAGGTAACATACCTACGGGCCTACAAATATTAAACCGGGAGCATGAGCCAGGCGTTATTATGAATTTGGCAAAGAAAGGAGTAGGAACATACATCGACAATGAAGGATGCCCGGTAGCGTTGAAGGGAGATGTGTTGAAGATCTGCCCAAGACTCCGCGAGAACGCTGGCCTCCGGGGGAGCATGAGTGGTAGGGAGGTATCGTATGGTCGGCATCACGAGGACATTGTACCTCGATAGTACCTCATTGTAGGTGGCTCGAAGACGACGTATCGTTGATAGCCTTTCCGTAGAGTTCTCGCTACAGAATCATAAGCAAATTACCGGATCAGGAGAGACAGCTGAGAGGGACGGACATGTTTATCCCAAAGATATGTTCCATTCAGAATCATATTCTTTGGTGACCACGGTGTGTTATCACATCCCTCCTCCGTGCGGATATTGTACATCTTCTTTGTCAGCTCCGTCATTTGATATCCACTGCGCCCGCCCATCTCACCCCAAAGAACAGGAAGACTTCCCATTCGCGAGATACATACCCATAATGTTGCACCGAGGTCATGCATCTACAGGCAAACCATTAGAGCTGTTGAGAACCATTGATAAAACTTACTGGTATTGAAACATCTTCCACCACTGCACCCAACTCCCTCCACTTTTCTGCCGCTTCCTGAACCTTCACTCCAACTCTAAGATCGTTCAACGGTCCATTTTTACAAATTTCGAACCCCTCCTTCACCATCCCTATCTTAAATCCCTTTAGCGGCATGTCCGCATCCTTCATCGCAAACAATGTCCTAAGATAATCTGGTAATTCAGAAGGAAGTGGGGCTCCCGCACAGCGATCATCCAGATTGTCCCGGCCAGCAATGGAATTGAGTGAAATAGCGTTGTCGAGACAGGAGCGTGTCATGGGCCCGGTATGGTCAATTGTAGGCTCTGGAAAGGTCACGACTGTCATCAGCAACACAAATTACAACGGAAAGCGGAGGCTAACCAAGCGGTGCAATTCCGGTATAAGGTACCAGACCGAATGTAGGCTTGAGTTCGAACAGTCCACACCAGCTCGCAGGGATACGTACGCTCCCTCCTTGGTCACCACGCATTACCCTAGAGGGCTTCGGTAAGCGATCCATACAACGTCCTTGATCATAAGTTGAATGAACTTACATGTCCGCTTCTCCAGACGCAATCAGTAGCCCACAACCGCCTAAAGCTTCCACCGGTGGAATATCCTCTTGCAAAAGGATTGTGTACGGGACCAGTGGTGGCAGAGAACGATGGTTGCGCCTAGAGAGAGGTTTTCACACACAGCTTTGCCCGTGATCGTTCCTCCGGCTTCGAGGACACGTGCGACAACAGTGGCATCTGCGGTTAGTTTCTAAATACATCTTATAATGAGGCCTTCGCAGAATTTATAGGTAAAGGTCTCATCCAATAAACATCGACGTGCCGAGAAGACAGTCAACACCGAATACAGCGATGTTGTCCTTGATGACTATCTTTTTTCCACTCAGAGGCCCGTTATTGAGTTTTGTACCTTGAATACTCAGATTTTGCTCGGCGAGAAAAGAATATGAGTATGTACGGTACACTTCCACGCCCATCCACCGTGTGTATTCTCTTTCTGGCTTTGGATAATTCACGTGAAAATCGTTCGATATTCGACGTTGGATCGTAGTCTGCGTGAAAGTCAAAGAGGATTTCGAGTTCAGGAGGAATAGGAAGTACCTGGAAGGTTCATAACCGACTCAACCGACTCATCAAGATTCAAGAGCCTGAAGAAGCAGTCAATAGTCTGGCTCTTCTTCTGGTTTCAACTTGCGCCCAAGCTTGTCTAGCACTTTTAGAAGATCATGATTCGAGAGGGGGTTCGACCTTGCGCAAGAGTTGCTAACAATAAACATATCATGATGATTATCGAGACGTCAGCGTGGATATCTCCTGATGGTGGTATAGCTCCCCTAAAAATGTCAAGAGCTGCTTTCGGGAGGGCTCGGACAAGCTCGCTTATCCTTATCAAGACCCGGACGACAAATTTAAGGGCTGCACACAGCTGTGCAGCCTCAATCGCTCTTTTTTCTTCCCTCTCAGTAAGTATCGAACTCACCTGAGGCCTGATGGCTCTTCCTTACTGTCTGACTCCCTCACTGCCAGCATTCTGCTTTAGGGGCTAGATTTGCTGGTCAAATCTATCATCTGCTCGCATGTGCGTGTTTTCCCCAGCGTATTTTGAGGAAGTTGGGAGTTGATTATTTTTTTTTCACCTAAAGAATTTCGACGTTGATTTCGCATTCTTCTCATTTATCACCCTCTGGAAATCTGTCTTTGGACGTTTACTCTCTATTGCAACTATCCATCTACAGGTACAAATTTCCGCTGAAATTCTCTCTCCTTGGGTTTGACGCTGTTTATATCTCTTGTACCTCAGGCTTCTTATCCTCAGAGATCTACCGATATGCACCTTCTATCATCCCCAGCACATTTGTTCTCCATGGTTCTCCTTTCAGTTGTTCTTGGAGTTATGACTATGGCCGTGCCGTTGACAGTTCACAACACGGATATCGGAAAATCGCACTGGCACTCTAAACGCGATGAAAGTCCGGGTAGGCTCTTTTTAAAACCAGTGATCTACATATCCCCTCTGCTGAGACTTTCAACTATATCGTAGCGTACACTGTTAGCCTCGTCCGACGGATTGGCCAAGAGCAGCCGCCTTCACTTGATGACCGTCGCCCGGCCGTTACCACCCTGCAGCTCCGTGTTCAAGAACACTGGTACCTGTACATTGCCTCCAAGCACGGATTTTATGCAGTACAGAACGAACAAGGGTGGCAGCTCACGAAGGTCTACAGTGGGAAAAGAGCCAATCCTGGGCTTGTTTTCGGGATCATCCGGTTCAACAACGACAAGGCCGCTGTTCGCAAGACACGCCTGAACGATCTACTTTCGAATATCGAAAAAATCACAGGCCCCGGTCAGTTTGAAGCGCTTAACGCGGTGATGACCTTCTTAGAGGCCAACAAACTTGAAGGACTGGAATATATACCTAGTGCAGGAAATCCTGACGCTTGGAAGAAGATATTCTTGGCTATGACAGATTATGACGAGTATCTACGTGCATTTCAGCATGTTCCCCCGAAGGACCTGTACAAAAGACCATGGGATGGAACTGCGCCACCAGCTAAATCAATTACAGAGGGGAAGAAGAGGAAGGGGGAGCCGAAGGGGGAGCCGAAGGCGAAGTCTCAGCGTCCTGATATTACATCTGGTGGTCATTCATTCGGTGGTCAATCAGGGGAACAACAGGGCGTGAGTGTCGAGGGGAATCAGCTTCCTGATACATCTGGTGGTCAATCAGGGAAAACGCAGGGGACAAGAGTCAAAGATCGGATGAATATCAGTAATTTACTAAGTTCACAAGGAGATCATGATGATGAAAAGCGAACGCAGGGAGATCAGACGAAGATCAGTAATCTGCTAGGTCAAACGCAGTAGAAATGTGTGGTTGTTAGTCACTATGTACAGTGTATCAATCTGTGAACGATGATACTATTGAACGTTGAGATCATTGCGGAATGGTCAGAATGGGTGATGACCAAAAACGACAGGCTAAATGCGTCGCATGAAAAAACCGAGAGAACCTGGCAGTGGGCTGTGGCCCCATTAAGACAACTACATGTTACTTGCGACTTTTGTTCATAAACTACGTTAATGTCTCGGGCATTACTGCCAGTGCTGATTGCTCAAGGGGGAGGGAGTACATGCAGTAAAGGATGAGAGAATGATCCACCTTGGAGCGGCGAGGGATGCGACAGGAGAAAAGTTATCAGTTGTGATGATGTGGAAAGCCTGAGTGGGTTTTGAAAATAAATTCATTCAAAGTCGGTTGCAAAGGTCCTGGCGTGAACCCTTGCACAGTTCTATTGCCACTAACAATGGCAAGTGACTGTTAACCTGTCAAGAGAGCGTGTGGATTAAGAGCACTGATGTCAATGAACAGTTATCGTAGGGCTAAATGAAATATCGAATGTTTTAAATTATGTATATATGTACTTACAACAGTGCAGATGACAATTAGTTATCGGTAGTAACATAATGTGCGATTAGTGTTGTGGTAAAGGGGCATTTGTACTTGGGAATGAATGTGTAGTGCCGAGCTGATACGCCACGGCCACTCGTAACGATGGATAAAAGCAAGAAATCGAGTATTGAAGCTGGAGCAGTGAGTGCTTATTGATTTAGAGCGTACCCTGCGCTATCTGTGATGTAATCATAAGAGCCATCGGGCTGCAGCTGCCCGCCGTAGTTTGTCGCTTGCGATGCCGTGTGAACTATCGAGTACAACGAGCAAGTGAGCAAAGGACTTCCATTCTAGGGACGGTTAGTTATTCTCATGCTAAGTAAACGTCCGGAGATAGTTTGCTCACTTTTCCGTTCACGTCATGGTACGCTGTGGCAAAGTAAATTAATGAGTGGTCTACAACGATGCTCGTAATAAGGACTTACAATTGACGAACACACAACCCGATACTTTGTTACACATTGTTTGGCAATCTAGTGAAAAGTTATGGTCATGGTCAATTCGCGGTGATTAAGTAGAAAGGACGTACTAGCGACAGTGTCGACCAGTCCATATGTGAGGTAACCGGATCCTTGAATAGCTCCTGAGCGGCCGCTAAACACAGTGTAATAGGAAGGAGTAGAGGAAGAAGTAGTCGATGATTGAGTGGGAGCGGCTACGGCGGCAGATCGTTTGGGTAGAACCTTTGTTGGCTTTTGGACGGCGGGCGGGCACCGGAGGCTGCCGGTTGTTTGAGCAAGAACTGCACACAGATCCTGCCATCAATAAGTGATTAGTAATCAACCGGCATGATTTGAGAAGAGTGCCGGGCTAACCGTATCCTTCATCCATGGTAAGCCTTCTGCTGATCCCGGATCGTCACCAAAATACCAGCCAGGGGTAGATCCTGCGAGCTCTGGGGGGTAGGGAGCGCCGTGATGGTTGGATGCTGCGAGTGATGCAACTATGTATTCGGTGGAATCTAAATCATCGAGAATGTTTATGGGAGGCAAGTATGCTGCCAATGTAGTAAGGGAAAGTGATATAATGACAACGACCGATGAGAGCATATCGGGAATTATATGTATGTAATGGGTGGGTAGAGCGAGTGAATGTGTTTCCTGTAAACGAAGGAGGAAAAGCACGAGTGGACAGATAGAGTAATGAGAGTTGAGGCTCTGTAGCCTGTGGAAGAGAAGAAAAGAAAGAGTGGGAAGTCTTCTTCGGAATGAAGAGAGTGTAGAGGAATGAAGAATGAATGACATGGAAAACTAGGATTTATAGCTAGCACTTCAGGGGTTGTGAGGGAGACATCCGAGTCACTTCAGCTTAGCTACAGCGGAACTTGCTCTCGCCCCGGTTTTACCTTGCCATCGATCAAGAGGTTTCATATACAAGCTGGATTGAAGTGATTACAAGTTCATTAGAGCGGCTTGCTGCCACCGAATCCCATCATTTGAGTCGAAAAACTTCTCTTTCTGAGTATGTTAAAGAGTTTGTCGGTGTATAACTATCCTCTGAAGTTTGAACAGAATATAATCATTGTGAACACCAGTGCTTACTATGATCGTCGTGAACACCTGAGGCTATCCATAATTGACGCTGAAATTACTCAGAGTCGTCCCCTGATTAGGATGCGTAATACATCATATTTCCCAACAGGCAGTTAGGTGTCAGAGAGGGTGAGAGGATGTGGGAACTTTCAATACAAGTACTGTAAGTTTGTTAAAGCCAAACAACTCACGAAGCTGGGGTTGGGTTTTGGGTTGGGTACGCACAAGGCGGTACTATGGGATAATGTATGTGTTTTGTATGCCCTAAATGAGACTTAAACGTGCCCGCTGAGGTTTGAACGACACCTAACGATGACACTGACCGGGTCTGAGCAATAACGAGACCTTCGCTTGGGCTGCTGTTTCAATGCAAAAAATGGTAGAGCCTGAAACATATTTTCCACTAATCTCAGATAATATTTCTGTATGGGAAGAGTTTAACTGGAAGCGATTTGCAAGTAAGAATCAGGGAGGGTGGTGGCTCCAGATCCTAACAATACCAGAAGATTCTTGGTCGTTTCATCTACGAACGAAATTTTTTTCAGGGAACAGAAGCAGCTAGCCAGGCTAATTGGTCGTGTGCCGAACCGACCAAGCCATATTGCTGTGACCTTCGGCGTATGAAATAGTGCTCATGGTCTCTGTCGAGCCGCTTTTGTATATCTACTACTTATATCTGCTGTGAAGTCAGTGGTTGCTCATCTGTGAGAGGAGGTTTAAAACACGACGCATCTGCCAATTCAATACCGTACTATAGCCTTATGGTGTCGATACTACAGCTGGAGCGATATTCCTTTATGTACACTGACCTTTATGTACACTGACGAAAACTTAGTATTGAAAACATCCAGAGACCTCGGTAGAATACCCACACATTCCCCTACTCGAGCTTTATCCGTATACCACCGTCACACGGTTGCCCGTACGAGTTCGACAGTTGCGGATGTGTTAAGTTGCAAATATAGAAGGATGTGGTTGTGAGTGTTTCTTGAAAAAATCGCAAAAGAGATTGGACTCGAACTGAATAAGAGCTTAACCAGGATTTGCCCCTGCGTGGATTGCAGAACGAATAATTCCTGGACACACTGTTATCCAAGGGCTGGCCGTGTACTTACTACTTGTGCATCGTACGAACCCGTTGTCACCGTGCGGTGTCTGTTGGCAATCACATTAATCATGGTCATAATCGATGAATATATAGTTTAGTGGAACCATTCGAGAGATTCGCGGATACTAGCGGACGCTGTGGACAAAACTGAGGCTTTGTCCTGAGATAGAGAAGATCTCATGCTCATATACACCACTCAAAACAAAAGATGAAGAGGAGTAAAGAACAGTTTCACAGTGACGGAATGTGAAGATGGTTGGAACTCATCGTTACCGTCCTATGAACGCACTTTCTCTCCCGTGAAAATGGGTAATTGATCCCATTCTAGTTCGCTCGGTTTGTGCCCGTTATTGTCCACTTGCGGGTTGTTGTACAATTTTCCCCGCTACCAGCGTCAGGAGTCTTAAGAGATCGCTAATGGTCCTTTTCAGATGTCAACATTTCAATTCCAAAATTTCTAGGGTCAGAAGGCGGAACTTCTGAGAGCAATCGGTGCATGATCGGAATAAGCTGATATTGGACGGAAGACCCGCTGGCGGCACCGTTTGTGCTCAAGGTACTGACATGATCCGACGAAGGATGAGCACGTAGGCGGCACGCTTAGCACAACGTCATAGTAACTGTCGAGGAAGAGAAAAATTTCAGTATGACTCGAGTGATAACTTGAAAAACGAAATGTTGTCAACTGAAGGCTCAAGGAGCGAAAAATCGACACAGAAATGTTCATCCACCGCCTCTTATGATGCTTGGATGCCTCGGAGGATTTTTGTCGAGATTATGGGACTTCTGCATTCAAAAGACCGATATAGGTGATATATTAATAATCCCTTAGAGAATCTTGCTATTCCGTTGTAGGCAGAAGAGGGGAAAATTAGGGCCTATCGTGTCGCATTCGCAGCCTGAGTATTCGCCTGTGCCAATCTATCCTTCTGCGCCTCCGCGATGACCCGTCTTTGATTGAAATACTCAATCTTCACACCGATTATTTCTTAGTACCAACATAAACAGATGACGAACAAGTCGCACTTACCCAACTCTTCGCACAATTCTGCTCGTACGCTTTATTTTCCTTCGAACAAGCTCCTTCGCCAGCGCTCTTCAACTCATCTCCGGGCTTCAATACCCCAATACTATCTAGACAAGTAAAGTACTGGTCTCTGGCTTCCCAGCATTTCGTGCGGTCTTCGCGCGTGTATATAGCTGTTGTGTTCTCTGTTTTTGAAGAGGAAAATGGCCACATGTTACGTATAGCGGAATTCTGTTGTTAATGTCAGTCAATAGAGGACTTGCAGTTGAAGGAAAGGAGTCGAAAAGCCTGCGATAGATAGATTGGTCATCGACTGAAAGCCTAGGTAGCTGCAAATATTACTCATTCAGCCCACTTACTATTGGTCAGTCTAGGTCTTCCTCGATGGTCAAATGACAGAGCCCAATCCTCAACGGTGATCAACCCACCGCTAAAAGCTTGTCGGCGTAAAAAAATTTACTTGGGTTAGGCACAACGCAACGCGGCTCTTGTGATCAAGCGCTTCTAGACTCTCGAGCGCTTATTTATGCTCGTTCAAGAGAGGGTGGCGGTGCTTACCGCCATCACCGCCATCACGTTCGTTGGAAGCCATTTCTCATTCAACTTTAAGCTTCATTTGGCATTTATTTCGCATTGTATGCAATCTTACAATGCGTACACGCATATTTTCTTGGGTCGCTCTATGTTCAAGGGGATTGCGCTGTGACAAGTACAATAACGGCCTGGAAAAGGCTCCCGCCGATCGCATTGTCCGCCATCGGATGCCTCAATTCTGGTCCGCACCTTTTCCAATGCTCTATCCCTAGCCTGAATACCCCTGGAGCATTAGCTATAAAAACCATGTAACCTTGTCCCTCATCTTTCACAAATCAGTCTTCTGATTTTCAACTCAAAACCTCGAGCTCCGAGCTCTCCAAGACGAAAAGAAATCCAATCATGCGATCTTCTCTCCTCCTTGTAGCTCTTGCCTCGACCTCACTAGCAAAATATCTGCCTGCTTCGGACATTTGGCAAGACCCCGAGTCTACTGAAGCCATCGTCGCGTCGCTTTCCACGTTAAATTATCACGGTGCACCTATCCCGCCTAGTTCTACTGGCTCTAGTCCCGGTTGGTACTATGGTGATGACCCGGCTTCAGCAGACAATCTTCCCTGGCTAAAAGACATAGTAAGCAATAAGATACACACATGATAGATTCAATAATCATACTCACCCTTGCTCGTAGGATTTATGTGCAAGCCTTGCAGAAAGTCGTGATGGTCTTCGGTGTCCCCATGCCCCGAAAAAACCAACCAAAAGCCATCCTAGACGATCTGCCGCCCCGCCATCGCCTACACCACCATCGACTTCTACACCCTCATATTACACGATCTTCAGCGGCCTCAAAGGGGCTATCGAAGGCTCAGGATATTTGACCTATGGACTCGTCGACACAGTCAGTGGTAGGTGCCTTTCTCATCTTTCTAGTCAAACGATCGCTGACCGCGGTTTCTCAGACTGTGAAACCATGTGCAACAAAGTCTCGACGTGTATATTCATAAATAGTGCGTTCAGCTGTGCCTCCCTGCTCCCGATTTTTCATGCTTATGTTCATTATTATTTTCAGCATACCACGATGTGAATGGGAAGGTTAGTTCTGCCATCTCATCTGAATTCCTCCATCGTACTGACTTCGACTCTGTAGAACGGAAGCCCGCTGCTTACCTGCTCACTGTACTCGGAGCTGCATACTGCAGCCGAAGCTACCAACAAGGGAGGACAAACTCAACCTGATGGATCTGTTGACTATATCACGGATAGTGCTGGCTATGGTCAAAGCACTTGAGTTAACTACGGAATAAGGCATTTCTTTTAGCATACTACTGAGTGTTATACCTACACTCTCAATCATAAATTTCTGTAGACTTTCGAATTAGATACTCGAGAATTGTTTACATGTATTCATATAATACGAAGCACGCCCCTTTCCCTAGTATGGTAGCTCAACCTCTATGTAGTATCATAAATAATGTCTTTCATTTCCGGAGAAATGCATTAATTCGACGGCGGGGTCCACGATTTGCCCTTGTCCCTCTGGAAATGCTTCTTTGCATCCTCGATAACTGCCAAGAGAACATCAACATCATCAACAAGCTCTCTATGACCATTAAGTTGACCATGAGACTCTGCCAACTCCTTTGATTCCTTCTCTTTGATTTCATGTACATCGGCAATCCTCTGAAAGACTTGTGCAGCTCCCCTGTAAATACCACTAATACCATCCAATCCTTCGCCTTCAGTGAATCTAGCGACCTCCTCCATCTCACCGACAAATCGATACGCCTTCGGGGTCATTTGCGGTACCAGTCGAATCATCTGGTCAATAAAGGTTGACTGAGAGATATGTAAGGAGTGTAAAAGACCTTGGGATGTTGATGGTGATGAAGCATGAGAAGCTGAGATTGTAAAAATTAATCTATCAGTCGTCTCTATACGAAGAAACATACCAAGAATCATGGATGTGAACAACGCGATAGTGCCTTTGACAATACCCTAGAAAGGAACGTACATTTATAGTCAAATACTACTGACAGTAACTGAGAACTTACCGAATTCGCCATCTTCACCGCACTCGCGTCGCCAATCCCAGCTCCTTCGCCCTTCAAAGCAAACGGTTGCAGCCCGTACTTTTTCAGAACTCCCTCCAGCTCGATAAGCTCCGATGCATCCCCAGGATCTGAACATATATACAATCCCGGATTGTACACATCTGAAGGGGGACCTCCGACGATAGATCCATCAATAAATATCACGCTAGTCTCAGTGAAGTTTTTTGCCATATGTTCCGCTGTTGTAGGATTGATTGCGTTAAAATCGACGAACACAAGTTTCCTTCGTCGCGCCTGAGATCTAGGAGGACAATCTGTGTTTCCAACATCGAGGGTTTTGATTGTATCAGCTATAGTTTTCGCAATAGCCAAAGCGTCTTTGGGAGGAACCACACTGAGGATATAATCAGCCTGAGAGACGATCTCCCCATAAGACGAGTCCTTCATCCCACAATCTGCAGCGCGTTTGTAGGTCGCTGAGGATCTGCCTTCCAGATTGGTGAGAATTGGGCCAGCTCCGGATTGGAATAATCGATGGGCAATTTGGGAGCCCATTGCACCAGCACCAATTACGGCGATGGTAGGAATAGAATTATCATTGCTAGGAGTCGCGGATTGGTCGGAGTTGTTCATTGCTCTGGGTCTGACCTAATGAGTGGAAAATGATGGTGAAGAACGGCAGCAGTTGTCGGATCGAAGCACGTATGTTTAATGGAAGATAGAGCACGACAACAAAAGCAAACTACATTAATACAGCAAACGAGAGGTGATACAATGTATAACGTATGAAGGGATACAAATTCAACAGACTTCAATTCGACATTACTTTAGCCTCATAGTCCCGAACAAATGTTCCAAGTCAACCCATCTCCACGCATACTCATCTAGATATTTTCTTGCGCACGAAGACATATAACGCAGCAGCTCGGAATGTCTAGCCGCCAAAGCATTGACACTTTCCAACTCGGCCGTACCAGCTGCGTTCTTGACCGCTCGCTCACCGTCGAAAAGAAAGGCGTAATAACGAAGTTGGGTGTACATCTTCTCGTCAGAGTACTAGTAAAAACAGTAAGTCTTTTGATTCATCTGACTATTCATCTGACTAAGAGACTCAACATACCTCGAACGCGACTTTGTTCAAACATCCCGGGCGTAGACATATCCGACCGTAGATACCCATCATACGGGTTTTGTATCCACAGGTTTGATCAGAACACACCACCGATCTCTGATAAAACAAAGCAAGCTCTTTTCTGATCTGCGTCTCCATTTGGGCTTGCAGACTCGGATGGGATAACGGGACATTGCAGGATAAGCACAAGGCACCCTCAGGACGAAGGCAGCAGTTCTTTCAGAAAAGTTAGCTGATAGACAATGGTATGAATAACACAACGCACAGGATCGTTGAGTGGTTTAAACTCGAAAGTCGCTTTACAGTTCTTACATGTCACGCTAAAGACATGCACCTCCTTGTATCGTTCTTTATCTGATTTCAATGAGTCCAAAGTTGTGAATGATTTATCTTCCGACGAGCCAGTAGCATATGCTCCGCGGTACTTGTTCACGTCCAGACCTAGAGCAACTTAAGGATCCTCCTAAGATGAACGCGAATATGATACCGACCAAGGCATTCTGCGAGATGAGCCCGGTCAATTCCTTCAATTTCCTCGCACAATCGTTGAACAGGTGGCAAGATCTGTTGGGAGAGGTAATAATCCGCATCTACATGCGTATGCTTATGCTCAATACGTGTTCGCATAGGACAAACTGGAGGGTACGCACCAATTTTGAGCCCCGACCCACCTCTGCGAACCTCATCTCGATGCCGAGCCCTATCGGACTGGCTTGACTTCGCAGACCCTTCGCCCTCAGCGATACAAAACACGTATGGGATAACATCTCCTGCACGAGCATTACCTCCCTTAGCCTTCATCTTCAATGCTACCTGAACATGGGGCTGTCCTTCAGCCTTTGGATACTCCTCAGGATTCTTGCCGAGCCGCTGTTCAACCCGAGACCATGTGAGACTTCTATAGAAGATACCGAACAATGCTTTTCGTACTTTGTTGATGACATATTCATCCAATTGATAAGTTCCTGCTCGTACATTTTCCCCGACACTAGTAAGATAATCATGTATCTGCTCGACGACAATTTCAGTCGCTTCGCCAGAGAGAATACAACCTAGTACATATCTAAATGGTACAGGGAAGTCAATTAACTTGCACAAAAAAAGAAGATAGGATGCCACACACTGAGAAACGTTCTTTGATAGCACACAATACTCTCGTCGCTTCATATCTAGACCCTTCACCTCAATTGACGTTTCGATTCCATTCTCGACCTTGACAGCCGCGTACTTTTTCTTCTGGAGCAGTAACAGCCGTTGGAAGATCGCATCAAGGTCAATCTCGAGCTTTCTATACCGCTCATTGACGACCTTCTTAAACTCGTTCGAAATCCGAAGAGCATCAGAAAGCTCGCTGGCATTGGAGTTGACGAAAAGAGAATCGGTGTCACCATAGAGAACCTTTATAAATAGGCAATTTTTGAACAAACGAGGATCGAAAGGAGTGAGAGCGAGAGAACTTACATCGAGTTGCATGCTTTCCGCAAGCTCCTTGGTATGTTGAAGAATCTCTCTTCCCATGTGTGTGGTCAGAGCGGCGAGCGGGCGGGCATAGAAACGAGAATATTCAAAACCTAAGCAGCCGTACATGCTGTTAGCTGTAAGCTTCAGGGCTTTCTGTTTGATGTCCCACTGTTGTGCGAATCGATCAGAGAATTCTAATATGATCACTAGATAAGGCCCACGTACTTGAGCAAGTTGAGCATCTGTAGCAGTTCGATCTTTCATCAGCGACTTGACTTGCTTTCGCCGATTGACCAGGGTAGCGATTATACGGGGAAGGACACCCTGAGGTACATCGCTTCCCGGTAAATCGAGTTGACCTTCTTCTCCTGCCTGAAATTGATTTATAATCAGAACACGGTGTACGGCGAAAATTGAAGGACGAACATCGATTTCCTCAACGTCGGTCTTGTCTATCGTCGTAAAGTCAATGTTATATTCCTGGATGATACTTGGATACAGCGAGTTGAAGTCCATCACCAAGACGTAGCTGTTCCATAGCCCCTTCCGTGGGTCCAGGACCAAACCACCCTTATACTTGTCCTTCTTGTTGGTCTTGCCCTTTGGAACGTCTTTTTGAGCTTCTGGGTCGCCTTCCTCAGGTTCGACTTTGACTTGTACAACCTTCTTACCCCAGGACTTATCGGGACAGATGAACTTGAGCCGATGAAATTCATGTAACAGAATGTATTCGTTTCGTTCTGCACGACCTCCGTTGAGTGTCTTGTTCCTATAAATAGAAATTGTCTCTTAGGCAATTCTCAGGGATCAACCGCAATGGAAAACCTTACCATGAGTTTCCAGCGAGATTCGTCAGTTGCTTGGTAAGAGGGAGAATTTGGACCTTGGCAGCGATGGCCATATGGTAATGAGCGTCGAGTTCGCAGTGGCGGACGAAGGTCATAAGCCGGTCAGGATTGCGTATGCTACCGTCAAAGTAGCCAGCCGTATCGTCCGGATCGATCTCCTCTCGGTCGCTCTTCAATTGGGACTTGCACATCTCCGTGAGGGACCAGGTCGTCGAGGTGATCATACTCTATATTAGTAAATAGCAGGTGAGAGTTTAGAACAAGAGTAAAGAGCAATGAACACACCTTGGCTGCGTCACTACTCAGGTCGCATAACATTCTTCCGGTTAAGAATTTTATGTTCGTCCCCTGTTTCCCAATGCGGGGCCAGGCCGAGCGCCTGAAACGACCTATACGAGACCAATGGTCCGCTTTCAAGTCTCGCATCCGATGTAGAAGGACGTCCAACGAGACGCCGAGAAAATCATGCCCGACAATGATATCAGGATCGTTTTTGTAGATAGAAACTAGGATAGACGAAAGGTTGAGAGGGCTTAAAAACAGATACAAATCGAGGGAAATACCAAGTAGGGCGTTGAGCAACATCCGTTCGTTTTTCATCGGTGAGATGAAACCTCTACCGTTAGCCTTTGCGGAGGCTTCGAACCCAGACGGGAAGTGGTCAAGAGGACGAACAAAGGTTTGAACGGTACAAGGAAGATGCTCAGGGGGGTGGTACCATCGATAATCACTTTTCCCAGATATCAACTATAAGACACTACATATCCGCTTTGTGACTCACTGTTGTGCCACGTTCGAGCAGTCACACAGATAACTTCCCGTTTATTTTCTCGATGGTTGACGATAGTTCGTACACTGAGACTCATCACGTTCAGCGGAGGAGTCTCTTTTTGGGCGTTTTCGTCTGAGTCGGACACAGGGTTGAAGTCCTTTGGGTCGGAGACGACTACCTCTAGCTTACACCATGAGACCTATGAATATACTATCCGTAATTGAACTTGCAAGATATGAAAGGTGACGCACTCCGGAATTGTCAATCTGTGGGTTCTTGATCTGAATCCAGCAAGGGCCCATAAGCTTCCTCTTGAGTGCAAGTAGTTCAAAAGGAGACGTGTTGGTTCCGAAGATCTTGGCGATGTTGGGGCTTTGAGCATCGCTAGGGATGTCTTTGTCTTCGAGGCAGACTCAACACGAGTACAATGGATGCAGGAAACATAATTAACTTACCAGTAAAAGAATAAGCAACTTTCATCCACGTAGTCTTTTTCCTCGGAACGTTAGGATCCCCAAAGGCGTACTGCCGTTCTACGAATTTGCCTTTGAACTTTTTGATATCCCTTTTAGAACGTATAGCATCGAAGTCCTTATACACGTCCGTCAATTGTGGCACTTCGTCCGTATCGTACCATTCGTCGTCTTCACCCTGTTCTGCACGCTTTTCACGAGGAAGAATGAAAAGGTTCCGCTCGAGGTTCTTCACGGCGACACAACATGACACCCAAGCGCCAGAAATCTTATCTTTGAGCTTTCCGATGAAGAAAAGCTCACCTTGGTGTTCAAGGTAATCAACCCAGAAGAATCGTAATGAACCGTCAGGCTCAAGCGCAGAGACGTCGGATGGCTTTATAGACGAGGTGTTCGTGGCTAAAGGTCCCAGAGGGTCTTCAGAAGACACACTAAGCGAGTCGTACACGGTGAGCCAGGATGCGGTCTTCTTCTCCGGTTGCTCGACCTTGGGCTTCTCCGCCTTGACTGCCTTGAGGTCAATGTCATCGTCATCGGCCATGAGCGCGTCCATATCGATGTCATCGAACGATTCGTCGACCGGAAAGTCTTCATCGATCTTCACATCTATCTGAGCCAGACGCGCTGTCGCGGGGACAAGATCTTCAGGTTCCGTCTCCGTTTTGACGCGTTTCCTGGGACTAGAAAAGTCGTCGCTGGAAGGAGCTCCGTAGAAGTCGTCTGGACCATCTGAAGATGCATCTGTGTACGAAGAGCCTTTCCGGTATGGCGCTGGAGATGAATTTCCAGAATGGTCGTAATCCGGAGTCGTCTTTCGTTTACGCGACTTCATAGGAGGAGGAGCTTTGGTCGGGAGAGCATCTAGTTCTCCGAAGATATTTGACATGAAATCGTCCTCTTGGTCGGCAGTGACTTTTTTCCGGTAGTCATTGAAGGATGGCGCCACGGGTGGAGGAGAGGGCGCAGGAGCTTTGGCTTTGGCTTTTGATTTTGCTTTGGGCTTTTTGGCTATAGATAAATGAGCAAAATAAATATTCAAAAATCAATCCACGCGAACATTTCTTTCTGGTGTGTTCCGTTTCCTCGTCTGATTCGCGATACAATTCCTCTCCACCAGACCAGTCGTCCATCCCATTGTCCGCATAGCCATCGACACCATCGTCCTCTACAAAATCATCTCTTTGAAGTCTCCCCTTCACAATCTTCTTATACGCTTCCTCAGAGACTTCGTCATATATTGCTACGTCTTTCTCTTCCTACAAGGGCAGTTAATCGATGTTCTGTAGCCTTGAAAAACGCGACTGACTTTATATTCACGAGGGCCTCCTTGCCTGGCGAGTTTAAGCGCAGCAAGAGCGGCGAGTTTACTATTCTTATTGCTCATGTCGACCGCGATGAGCTTAAATTGAGCGGTAAGATGGATTATGAAGCGCGTCACGGTCGCTCGAGCAGTCACACAGTCACTGAGAGCACGTGTAACGTGTTTCGCGAGCCACGACGGCGATGACAAGATACGATGACAGTGCAAAACCTTGGCCAGAACACCGCGCAGAATCAAGGCTGCTTTGCGGCATATCTTTCAAAACGCTCAGCTTATGGCTTCCATCGAAGGAGTCAGAAATTTCGTTCGAAAGGTTGGAAACGTAACAATTCCATCAGTCCTCGGATTCAAGGCAGCAATTCAGTATAAGAAGTCTGCTTGGATTCTCCAATTCTCAATCCAGGACTACTATGGGTCCTATCTCATCCTCTCCCACAGCTTCACTGACACCCTCTGCTCCCGGATTGATTAGAGTAAAATCTCTTGTACGGGCCAGCACAGTATACCAAAACATGATAGACAGAATCCGGAGACAACGATCTTCAGACAGCGACAGCTTTCTTTCATCCCAAAGCTCTCATCGTCATGAACCATCGAATCAGGCATCCTCCTTCGGACTCGGTTCAAGTCCATATGGTGAACCTATAAAGTACCTCATGTGCGCCAATCAATCTACGCGTGTTCGTGCACAGAAGAGGTGCACCGAGCAAGGTCTTCTATCATGTCCTCGAGTGAGTACGCTGACACAGTTGCCATATACGAAAATGACTCAGTAACCTTCTTACGACAGTGTCAACTAGTGAAAGTCAGTTCCACGATACCGTGGTTGTTTTTAACTTACTGATTTATCCTTAGTACTGCTCCGAGCGGTGTCAGAAGCAGCATTGGCCTCGACATAGCTCAACTTGTGCACATCCATACCTTGAAGAGAGCTGGCAACCAGGATGGGTCTTACAGGAACGACTTCCCTCATTCGCATGTTCCTCAGCCACTTTCTCTCCTTCTTCATTTATCTTCCCCGTATTCGATACCCTGAACTTGACTCAAAATGAAGGGGAAGGAGCTTTCGATAAGGACTACAAACTCTGCTTCGCGGGTATCGTATTCTCCCAAATCCTCTACAACCCCCTGACGCTTACTCCTCCTCTTGACCATTAGCTTATGCGGACATCAGAAACCTTGTTGAAACCGTGAACAACCTCCCCTCGAATTACAAAGGAAGGTTCGACGTCCTCATAAACAACTCTGATCCGATTATCACCAACCGAAACCTCATCATCCTCTACGCCCTTCTAAACCCGGAACCTTCCATTGATGAAGCAGTAGAGCTCGCAATCCACTTCATGTACTCCGCCGTCCTATCAGCTCCTAGCGCCGCCTACCTTCAACGTTGTCTTGACGACATCTACGGCCAAGTCGATGGTTGCAACAGCGACTTTTCCTTCCGGGCAAGCTTGAACACACGAGGCAAAGGGAGAATTTACTCATTCCAGACTATTGCTGGGGTCAAGCAGCCTTTGGAAACGTTCACCTCGACAACGTATAGTCTAGCTACTGCGCTCCAGAATCGTTGGGAAATTCTCGATGCTTCTGAGAACGTGGACTCCTGGGACCGTTTTCTATCAAGGCTAAGACCCAGCCATCGGATGGCCTACCAACGCTTCCGGGAGACCGGTGTCCTGACTCCGTTTTCGGTTGATACGAGCAGGTTCATGCATCCGAATCGGTACATATCCACTTGTCACATATCTGCAATCCAACTTCAATTTTTCTTCTAGTCTGATGTTTTCCTCCCAAGGTGAATGGTTAGGCAGACGTAACTTCAACCCGCTACAAGGCTGGGACGCCACCTCCGTCCAAGTAGAAGGAGCCAAATTCGCCATGATCGAATCCGCCGACATCTTCGGTTGCCTTTTCTTCTATCTCAAATCCCAATTCCGCCGTTTTGCATACCAAGTCAAGGACCTTAACGTCAACTTCGTCGTAACTCAATTCAACCCTCAGATCCTAGCTAAAGGCATATCAGCGGGTGTTATACCGATCTTTGAGGGCGCGTGTTTTGATAGGGTTGATACGAGGGATATGATGGACGATATCAGGATTGAGGTGTGTCTGGCTGATTGGGGTCCGTTGCTCAATCGCAGGAACCCATTTGCTTCGCTGTTGATGCATTCGAGGGCATGGCATTATGAACGACCGTATGCTTTGGCGCGGTGTAATCCTCATGCGGCGTTGATGTTGTTCATGCAGAAGTGTTTTGAGATACCTAGCCTGGTGAGTACAATGCATTCTTTGTTTCGCATCAAATTGACGATCAAAATCTGAACGATTGTAGAATAACAAATTGAAAGATGCTTTTGTCCAAGGACTTCGTTCCCCTGCCCTGCTTCGACTCATAGAGTCGTTGGATGCATTCTATGACCACGACGGCATTTTCCATGAGTTCCTGGCAGCTCAGAACACAGAATCCGCCGCTGCCGCTTTCGGTCTCGGGCTTCGACCTCGAAACCTGATACATCCCAAAGTGGGTCATCTAGTCGTATTTCTCAAATCAGTGATGGTATCTAATTTATATATGACAATGTTTGTTTTCTCAAAGCGTTTCGGTGTCCCGCTAGACGCTTGCGCACACTCACTCCCCGATATCTCTAGAAGCCAGTTCTATGATTTAGGCAAGCCTACACAGCTCATTGTCCTATGTACTTAGCTCACTCTTTTCCCTAGCTTCACTTTGTGAGGTTGATTTCTCAGCACGGTTTTTGGAGTTTGGTTGGAGACATTAGTAGTTGTATGCGGCAGAATATCTGTCAAACCGTGACACTGTACAATACAATCTTCACCATTGAAATAGGGTCTATCTCAATAAAGTAACGAGGTAAATAAATTCAAGACTCGTACATAAACGCACTTTCAGGTAAGCCCGGCAGTGGTGTATTTATGTACACGAAAAAGGCCTAGTCAAATAGAATCTAAGAGCTCATAAGAGCTATGTCCTGTGAATAGCCACAATCGAATTTCGTCTTCGCAAAATACAGTGTTTTTGTGTTGGAGTTGAAGAGATCACTGTGTGAGAATGCTTACAAACCACTTCCACTTCCGACTTCAATGTTGGCGCGAGCCCCGCGCTACATCGTACAGCGAGCATACAACACGAATGTTGCCGACAAGCAGGTAAAAGCGAAACTTCGTTCTTTATTGAGAGAAACAGCCCAACCTGTCGCGGTTGTCACGTCCCTCATGCACCCCACCGATAAATCTCCCAATAATTACCACGGCGCGACTTTATCTTCATTTTCCTCTATCGCCATGGACCCATACCCTTTAGTTGCGTTCTCACTCAGGATACCCTCGCGAATGGCTGCCTCTTTGCGCGGTGCTCTTCCAGAACCACCGTCTGACATGGTCGTCAATATCCTCTCTGCAACCCAGGCATCAACGGCTGTTCTGTTTTCCAGGCCGGACCTGCACCCAAACCCCTTTCAGGAGGTGGGATACATACTCAATAGCGAAGGAATACCGGTTCTCGAAGGCTCTTTGGGTGCACTGTCGTGTAAGCTGACAACACCTCCGATACTTTTGGATGACCCGGGTTTTTCTGGGAGAGCATTCGAAAAGAATTTGGAACTTGAGACGGCTGAAGACGAAGTTTCCAGTAGTACAGCGTCTACATCCGAACTTTTTATTGCCCGGGTGACCAACATTGAAAGGCTAGCGTTGGATGAGGTAGACGCTCACGATCCACGAACTATGCCTCTGTTATATCATCGCCGCAACTACTCGACTTGCTCTCCGGACAATCTCTTGGACTACCTGAAGCCTTGAGGATAGAGAGCAATGAGCTCAAGTGCCCAGAATCAATGGCCTGCCGAGCTACAGCGTTAGACAAAAGGTATGTGTCAATACATACGTATATACTATTATGTATCCTTTGCTAAATCATACTATAGCCTTTTCATCCACGTCGTATGCCTGCCTCTTCTTTCAGGCTGATAACCAAACGGGGAAATGTTTTTCTCTGCCCCCTGTGATTCGAACTCGAAGAGTTACTGGAAAACTATTTCCTTTCGCAGAAAGCGTTGAAATACTGTCCACGCTATTTACGGTGTTGCGAACAGCATTTAGATCCATCATGACTTTGTTGCACTATATACCGACCCCGTTTTACTAGGTTTTACTCCGCCTACAAAGTGTTTACTCAAGAGTCAATTGTTTAGTCCCGCAGTTTACATCTAATAATGTAATTTTGCTTGCACTTGCGTATAAACACTGGTCTGCAAGGGTCTACCAAAGATTTGCCAAATCGCTCCAGTACGGACTTCGTCCGATTTTCGCCTCTATGAGTCAATATACGGCTCATAGTAAACCCCCCGGTTGTCCTAGCTTCCTTTATCTTTCTACCGGCGTTTCAGCTGGCTTCTCTTTCCCTTCTCTTTCTAGCCTCGAGGCCTCGAAGATATCTGACCATGAAGGATTCAAGAATTAATACCACTGCCGCATCTCTTTCACCTGGTACAAGCACAATCTTCGTCGAGCCCGAATTTGAAAAAGGAGTTGTTGTTAAATCGGCTCAAGAGATTGAAGAGCCTAACCTCGATCCACGGCTTGGTCTTTCGAATACACCTAGTTCAAAAGAGCTCAACGCGAAACAACGCCCAACTGAGGTTGAGGTTAATTATTCTGAACAAAACGAACCTCTCTACGTGAGTGCCCTAATTGATCCTTTCCTTATACTCAAACCCATTATATGTGATTACGTGCTTCTGAAAAGATTGAATTTGAACAAGGCGACCCTCGCAATCCGGTCAATTTTCTGCCTTCAAAGAAATGGGCAATCACCGTCCTAGCGTGTTTCTCGACACTTTTAGCTTGTAAGTCATCTCTGGCCCGTTCGCTTTCGCTGAATAACACATGCTACGTGTACAATCCAGCCTCCAACGCAAGCACATACAATCTCGGTTTTGATTCGATGTCCGTCGATTTGGACTGTACTGAGTTTCAGGCAACCATAGGCTTGAGTCTCTACGCCTTAGGATTCGGGATCGTCCCTCTCGTGACAGCTTCGTTCAGTGAAGAAATTGGGAGACAACCACTATATTACATTTCGGCTACTGGGGTTTTGCTAATGTACATTGCAATTGCATTGTGAGTATCATTCACATCCTGCCGAAGGTCACCCTAAATTATTTCTCCAAAAGGGCTCAGAACATACAGACGGTCCTCATTGCACGATTCATCCAAGGAGCGTTTGGTTCTACCTGGGCAACCATGGTTGGCGGGACAATAGCGGATATCTGGCAGTCCCATGAGTATGGTTCTTGTATTGTTGCCCATATATCGTCTTATCTAATGTCATTCTCCGACCAGACGAGGGCTTCCTATGTCACTATTCGCAGTCGCTGCCGTAGGCGGTACTGGCTTGGGACCCATATACGCAGGATGGATAGAAATGAATTCTCGACTACAATGGCGATGGATTCAGTGGATACAAATGATGTATGTGACGGCTCTCTCTATCTCTTTCCTAGAACTCTTGTTCTGGTCCTCTGACACGCATTTATCCCTATATCTACAGCATAACCGGCTTTTACCTGATTCTTGTTCCAATAATCATGAAAGAAACACGTTCATCAATAATACTGATACGTATAGCAAAAAGAATGAGGAAAAAGACGGGCAATCCAAGATATCGTGCAAGAATAGAGGACGAGCGCGCGAAGCTCAGTACACTCATTTGGGTGTCTTGTACAAGACCGATACGTGAGTCAATCGTCGAACAACCTCGATGGTACTGTGCTGATGTTACTTACTTTAGATCTACTCACAACGGAGCCTGTTGTGGCTAGCTTCAGTGTATCTGTTTCTGTATTGTTTTCGTTCGATCATTGAGCTTACACACACTTTTCTCTCCAGATCTGGATAGGATTTGTCTGGGGGGTATTTTTCTGTATGATTGAGTGTGTATGTCGTCGTCGCCGCCAGGTATTTCACGTTAACGTGTTTTTGTTTCATAGGTCAATCGGTTCAGTCTTCCAATCTATTCATAAATTCAACACGGGCCAAGTGGGAACTGTCTTTGTGACATTCGTGTACGTGTATAAATTAGGTTTTTAGTCACTTGCTTGAGTGCTATGTTTGTTTCTGGGGTATCAGCATTGGCTCTATACTCGGATTTTCAACAAATCTCTTCCAAGAGCGTCTATATCGGTGTGTCAGGCCCCTGCTGTCACCGAAAAACTCGGCTGACTTCCTTTCCTTACAGCAAAAATTACCCAACTCGGGGGCCCGAAGCCAGACTCTACCTCGCTTGTTGTGCCGCAATACTTATTCCATGCGGCATGTTCATTTACGCTTGGTCGACGTTTCCGCATGTTCCTTGGATCGCTTTGACGATTGGAATCACGGTATGGTTTGAGTTTTCTATCTAGAGTAGAGTACATTTCTCAATGTCATTTCGTAGATTTTCATCTATGGCGCATTCATAATTTATCTTGCTGTGTTCACGTATCTAGCAGATTGGTATGTTTCTCTTCGTTTACTTCATGTTATTTCTCTGACCATTATTCGTGTTAGCTATGGCCCTTTTGCCTCCTCTGCTTTAGCAGGACAAAGCCTGTGTCGAAACCTGGCTGCAACAGCCTTCCCTCTTTTTACGCAACAAATGTATGCAAAGCTGAGCTACAAGTGGGCTAATACACTGTTTGGTTGTATCGCGTGTATTTTGATGCCTATACCTTTTGTGAGCTGTTGCATCTCTAGCAGAATACGAATCTGATTTTTTTTTTCATTCAACAGATCCTTTTCTTCTATGGTCCGCGGATACGAAGTCGCAGCAAGTTATCACGGGTGGTGATGCAATCTCTGGAAGAGTTGCATAAAAAATAGGGGTGTCTTCATTTTGCACAGAATGCTCTCAAGTAACCCATCATAGATGTAATTCTGCTGTTAGCGATCGCAGCCAGAGGCCAGGAATACTCGATAGAGCGTAGTAGTAAATCGATTACTAATACCTAATGACTATAAATGTTGCTTCTCTCCCTACCAAATGAAGTCATCCTAGAGCTCTTCAAATACTTGAACACTTCCGATATAATTTCGTTACGACAGGTATGCTTGATGCTAAAGCGTTCTCGAACTTAAGTTGAAATCTCTTCGAGACTTGCACTCATCTGGCTGAAATCACCAACGACAAATTATTATGGTCCAATCTGGTGCAGCAGCTGCGTACAAGGCTGCCTCTACCACCAAGTGTTCGTACTAGCTTCGAGGACTGGTCAGCAGATGCGTTAGAGTCACTGGTCGTCTCCGTTGAGCTCATTGATGATTTATGGCTCGTCGCGAGGGAAAGCCCGCCAGTGAAGCTACAGAACAAGCGCGGAGAGATTTTGCTTGGCTTGAAAATCTTCTTGGATCGATGGATACTTGCTGTGTATACGGATGGTTATATCAATTTATGGGACACAGAAAGCCCCAATGAAGATGATTATCGACGTTGGTGTTTCGTCTATACGGGGAATGACAAGACTACTTCCTTTCAAGCTGTTTTGGATGATACAGGAGAGAAGCTGCTAGTTGTAATTACGCGGGCGCATCTGTACGTTTACCGAATTCGGCAATATCTCATAACTTTCCTGACGATTTCCAGACCAGGAACATGGGTAGTTGCTCTCTACGAAGTACTGCTATCGGATCCTCCATTGAAGTTACAGTTCACACTTGTTTGTACCTTCCCTACCTCCTCGTCGCGGATGGCTCAGGAAATACATCCTCCTAAGCGGATCATAGCGTTCTCCCAGTTGGGCTCGATTGAACTCGCCCATTGGTCTGATAATCCAAAGGAGAATATCACATCAGTATCGATTTCGAATCCGCAGGCTGACGAGTTAGAGGAGATGGTGAGCGTTGTTGGAATCGCTGGTATCTGATCCAGCTCACGCCCTGGTGTTCAGTTCACGACCATTCTATCTCTACGAATTTTGAGTGATGGATACGTTTTCGTATTCAAAACTCGGTCCATCGAATTATATCCTCTGCCAAAGTTTACAGCAGCAAAGCGTAGTGGACCATCGTCCCCTTCATTTCCTATGCCTTCGCTTAGACATATCTTTCCAAGCTACAACTTCCGTGATGTCCAGATCTCGGACGTTGAAACAGGAGCACTGACTGAAGAGGAAGTATTCTCTTCTGAAGGTGACGGAACACGTTACAGGTTGAAGATGTTGGCCTCGGATATCATACAAGGACTATTCTATTTCGTCGTCAATATCATTATACCCTCAACGCAGGACCAAATACCAATATTAGATGTTCACTTAGCTGCGATTTACGCCATGGCTAATAACATTCCGTTTCATTCCAAGAATCGTCTGCAGCGACATCAACAGTCCACTCTGGAAGAGACGTCCGAGTCGCGTTCTTCTATGCCTTTGATGAACCCGAACACGGCAGGCCCTATTCGGCCTGTAATCGAACGCTTTTCAATGCCTAGGTCCGACAGAGTGAACTCGGCGCGCTCATCGTCGTTCGTGAGCACGTACGCAGTAGGTAGTCAGGGAATGAGAGCGGTATGGATCGAACGAAGACGAGGCACGACGTTGAAGCAAATTGTTTCTTGTCGACTTAATGCGCCATCGACCATGGACGACAACAATCCAGGAGTAGTTTCGGAATCAGGACTTGAACCTTCGGATTCGGATAGTCCATCACTGGAGAATACGCCTGGTTTTGACTTCCTTCCGCAGGCGCTTGACGGTCAAGTCGTTTACTCCATTCAATCTTACGACCTTAGAGGTATGTGACTGTTTAACTTGCAACCTTTACATTCGGGGAAAATGCGGGGTTTTTTTTGACAATTTCTTACAGAAGACATAACCTACTGTGCCCTGGGTGAAGTGAGCGGGAAGATAATTCTGGGTAATCGCTCTGGGGACGTTTTCGTTCTGGAGACGGGTGCCTGAAAGATATCATGTAATTTTTTTTGCCTACTGTACGTTCAAGTAGACCAACTTTATGTCGAGCGACGAGGACCGGAGAGTCGAGACTCCGAGTAATTTTAATGATCTCGGAAATTTCCTGGCCTAAGTGACTAGTCCGCTCTGGTCTCTTGTGGAGAAAAACATAACCTGCGATTCTCCCTTCGGTGATAAAACATCTAGCCATGGGGCTTTGCTGTGCACTGTAGGATAAGCGTAAAGCGTTGGCGCGGCACAATCAACGGCCGGTGTGATTTATAATACAGTCTGCTCACGTAATCACCTTAACTTGCGAATTTTGCTTCGTTTCAAGTTTTTTCAACGACCGTCATCTGGACTGGTTAAAACACTGACCTTTATTTCCTACTGCTCTCAAAAAATCTTTCTTCTTCGTCTTATAGTCGCTATAATATGACCAATGCACTAGTAAATGACAACACAGGTCTTGAGAGTCGTTTTGGTGCGTGCAGTGACGCCCTTTGTCTGTTTTTAAGTTTCTAACATTTTTTTTTTCGTAGACTCTATGAACCTGTCTCGATCTGCTTATGTACCTCCTCATATGAGAAGTCAGCAGCGGGCTGCTCCTTCTCCTTCTCCGTCTCCTTCACCAGCTCCCAGGTGTGTGCCTTTATCTTCTGTACGATGCTCTTCTAACCATCTTTCTTCCTTTAGTAGAAACGGCTGGAACGATTCTCGCGGCGGAGCACCTACAAGAGGTGGTTTCGATAGAGGTAGAGGTGGAAACTCCTTTTCTACCAACCGTGGTGGGGGTCAAGGCTGGGGTGAACGTTCTACTTCTCAAAACTGGAGCTCTACTCCGCGTGAGCAACCCAAAGAAAACCAAATGTTTGGATACGGTACCTGGAAGGACGGCAAACACGTTGCAGGTGGTCGCAACATGCGCATGGAGAAGGAAATCTATGGCGAAGCCGACGATCCTTCCAAGCAACATACTGGTATCAACTTCGAAAAATATGACGACATTCCCGTCGAAGCCACTGGTGCCGACGTCCCAGAACCCGTCACCTCATTCACCAGTCCTCCCCTTGACCCAGTCTTGTTGGAAAACATTGGCTATGCCCGTTACACGACTCCGACTCCCGTTCAAAAGTACTCTATTCCCATCGTTGCAAACGGGAGGGATCTGATGGCTTGTGCGCAGGTTAGTAGAATTTTCTGTGATTTTTTTTTTGTTCATCATGTCGATTGACGTTCCATCAACTCTCAGACTGGTTCGGGTAAAACTGGAGGCTTCCTTTTCCCTATTCTATCGGCTTCTTTCAGTATGGGACCACGCGCTGTGGCTGGAGAGTCTAACGGTTACGGTGGACGTCGCAGGGCTACTCCCACGGCACTTATTCTCGCTCCCACTCGTGAACTGGTCTCCCAGATTCATGACGAAGCTCGTAAATTTGCTTACCGATCCTGGGTCCGTCCGGCCGTCGTCTACGGTGGTGCCGATATATCGCAGCAAATACGGCTTATTGAACGAGGCTGTGATCTGCTTACCGCCACACCCGGACGTCTTGTGGATCTGATTGAGCGCGGTAAAATCAGCTTGGCTAACATCAAGTACCTGGTCCTTGATGAGGCTGACCGTATGCTTGATATGGGTTTCGAGCCTCAAATCCGAAGAATCGTGCAGGGTGAAGATATGCCTGGAGTCAATGAGCGTCAGACTTTGATGTTCAGTGCTACCTTCCCACGGGATATTCAGATCTTGGCCAAAGATTTCCTCAAAGACTATGTCTTCCTGAGCGTGGGTCGTGTTGGAAGTACCTCTGAGAACATCACTCAGAAGATTGAATATGTCGAGGACAACGACAAGAGGAGTGTTTTGCTCGATATTCTCAACTCCCACTCCGCTGAAGGCGTCGGACTTACCCTAGTCTTCGTTGAGACTAAGCGTATGGCGGACATGCTCAGCGATTTTTTGATTCAGAATCAGTGGCATGCTACCTCCATCCATGGAGATCGTACTCAGCGGGAACGTGAGACGGCTCTACAAACTTTCCGTAACGGACATACTCCCATCATGGTTGCTACTGCCGTTGCTGCTCGTGGACTGGATATCCCGAACGTGACACACGTTGTCAATTATGACCTCCCTTCTGATATCGACGATTATGTTCACCGTATCGGTCGTACCGGACGTGCCGGTAACACTGGTGTCAGTACCGCTTTCTATAACAAGGGAAACAAGAACATTGTGAAGGAATTGGTCGAACTCCTACGAGAGGCTAATCAGGAAATACCTAATTGGCTTGAGGTTAGTGCTCATGAAAGCTCCTTTGGTGGCTCCTTCCGCGGTAGAGGTCGTGGTCGTGGTCGCGGTGGCGGTCGTGACTACCGCACTGGTGGAGGTGGAGGCGGAGGTGGGTACGGTAACCATAGCGGCCATAGTGGCTCCGGAGGTGGGTACGGTGGCGGGTTTGGCGGAGGATATGGCGGTCGCTCTGGGGGTGCACCTTCTTACGGTGGTGGAGGAGGCTATGGCGGAGGATACAGTGGAAATTCCGGTGGAGGTGGAGGATGGTGGTAGACGGAAGGTGCTACTGTTTCGAGCCTCAGGACAGGTTGCCCGGCTCATGTAACATCCTATGCTTCCTGTCAACCACCATTTCCAATCCGCCCTTCCATATTTCATGTCCCACGCCTCAGCAGAAGCAAGCCAACAAAATCATAAAAAAAAAAAAACTCTATGGGTTGACAACTTAATTTCATAGACGAAACCGTCGACTCTTGCCTCTATTTTCCCATTTTCTCTTATTATTATCTCGATTTCGACTCTCATGCGCTGCTCTCAACTAAATTGTCTCGTCAATTGCTGCTCGTTTCACTCACTGTATCCCAAATAATCATCCCACACGGCGTTGTATGCTCTATTATCCCCACACTTCAAAGCGTACGACAACAAGCTAATTTCCTTGAATCGTGACTGCATATATAATGTATCCACACAGCACTCAAGCATTAGACGTGGGACGAACCACGACACGAGCATCTTTTCATCATGCGGTTTTTCTTTCATCTTTACCTACAAATCAGTCTTCATGCGTTTCGCGATACATATTCTCCTCCTTCCATGTTCACCATCATCGACATGCTTCGCATCTGATGATATTCCTCCTTCTCATGCATTTCATGTGTTGCGACACGATAGATGAACGTGTATAGTGGACCTTCTTACCTACGTTTGTCTGTTTTCACTCCTTTCCAGTTTGGACTGATATTGGTATACCCCCCCATATAGATACGTACGAGACAATTTTCTGCATCTTTCATCCTGTAATGTTTAGAGTATCGCATTTGTATTATACACATACAAGGGTCTGTCGAGAGATTTTTTATGCCTGTTTTTTTTTCCATATCTGTTCTGCTGTCTTCGCTCTGCCCTTTTATTATAGTCGCACTGCTTCTGTTTCCGTAGGCAATATACATCTTGGAACCTTTTACGAAGAGAAGCGGGAAGCTTTGAGCAATGGGGATCATTTTTATTTTTGTTCGGCCTCGGCATCATTGATTTTCGGAGAGGACCGCTGTTCTGCTCGCTGGTCTTTGACTTTCTCAATCTCATTTCTTGTCGTTCCAAGTCTACGAACAGCTGCTTGTGCAAAAGATTTAAGGCCAAATAGGCATCAAGATTATTGTATCCTTGTATTTTACGGTTCAGATTCTTACCATTAACAACGAGGTGCAGGCGGTAAGTCCACGTCACCGAAATTTCTTTCTCCAGTATCTTTCTTTCTTTGGTATCAATTGTTCTGTCTAGCATAATTGTCACTCAAGAACTTTGCTGAAGCTTCCTTAATCTTATCAACGCTCGCCATTAACGAATTCCTTTCAGAGCATCATCAAAACCATCTTTCTAGTTCATTCCACAGCTTGTAATCCTGGAAACGGAAACATACATCAATACGTTCTCTGTCGTCTCTGTCGCTGTATTAGAGCTGGACGACCATCCACCATCAATCGATTATTCGGCTTATAATATCGCTCAATACTTTCTGCCCAAAACTCGTTGGAATTACTTCCAAAATGTACCGGAACGTATCCTCGCCAATCTTCGATGTACCAGAATTTCCCACTCTACGACGGGTCAAGCCACTGCCCAAAAGCCGACGGACCTCATCCACTCACTTCTCCGTTCTCAATCCTGGCACGACCAACAGCACCGACAGTGGTGTAGAGAACGCCCCTAGGATGCTTGTTGCTGAAAGCAATGGCGTGCCACATTCACTACACATGCCTGGCTTACCGCCCATTCCGTTGTCCCTTCCTGGTCCGGACGCTACAGCAGAAGAACTGCTCGCACATGCTGATGCGCTTCAATCATATTATCTTCCCATCCTCGATGCCGCTGCAGCTAATATCAATGCTGTTGCAGACGGGTTCGCAAATGTTGTTGAACCCGGTAGCGTTCCTCTTGGCTCAGATATCTTTGACTTTGACCTCAGCAATTTTGCGTCATCCTATGGGGTTGGTTTAGCCGGACTTGGGATTAATAATCTTAGTCTTCGAGATCGAGACGAGGATTCTACTAATGGAGATGGTGATTATATCGACCACATGCAACAACCAGCGAATACCAAAAAGCGAAAGGTACCTGCGAACATGTCGCGTCTACAGGGCGCGCATGATTCTGCTTCCGGACAATCGGTTGAGGATGAAGCAGAGGATCACGATGGGACGTTAATGATAGGTATTCCTACGGGGACCTTTGATCCCAACACGAACGACGGTAATACAGGCCAAGGTGATGCTGGAGGAGGAGCAGAGGGCGAAGGAAAATCATCAATGTCAACTATGCGTCGTCTACTGGCTCGTAGAAAGACCCGACTCTCCGCTGTTACGCTCGCAGGATTGCAGCATAAGGAGACACTCAGAGTTCGGAAACGACAATTGGCAACGGTGTTGGGTGCATTGTCTCATGGAGACACGCTGGCACTTGATCAAGCGCTCTCAAATAACAGTGCATATCCTTTCTCAGCCCCGTCCTCTTTAACTTCCAATATACTGGATGATATGTCGGCTGATTCAGGGTTAGATGCTCGCGGCGCTGCTCCAGCTGCAGATGGGAGGCCGTCGCTCAGAATTCGTCTCTCGAAACGAGCGGGACCGAGACTGGCAAGAAGAGCGCCGTTGAGACTGAAAGAGAACGAAGAACCTCGTGTGCAGGTCCCTGAAAGCGACTTTGCCTTTGTGTGTCATAGCGCTAGTGAGTTCCTGGGCCCGATAATCTGTCTGCATTTGCTAATGAATTCTGAATTCTGACTCTTTCTTACTTTCTATTCCGACTTGATGAATTTTTTCACGGTCACCATCATTATCTGGGATCTCATTCCTGTGTATCTCTATCTCTCGTCTCCACCACATGGGGGAACTTTGTCATCGGACATGAATTGATCGTTTGCCGTTACTAGCTGCTGAACGACTTTCTGCGACAAAAAAGGAGGTAGCCACTCTCCGCCGACGGTTCGAGGATGAATTGGCTCGGCAGGCGTCTAATGCAGCGAGTTTAGCTGCAGCCACTCGAGCCGTGGCGTCTTCCGTTAACAGCAGGTCCTCCCGACAAAAACGGGGGGATAGACCACGTTCAGATAAGAAGCCTCGAGACCAAACGACTGATCACTTGGAGCCTACTGGGAATGGTCAGGTGTCTGGAGCTGGCGGTGTCATGACCACTGCACAGGGGCAGCTACAGGATAACTCGGGTAACACTACCAGTCCCAATGTCAAGTCATCACGGAGCGGGAAGAAGAAGAAACGCTCTGCACTTGCGAACGCGTCGAACCCACATCATCTTCGAAATTATGTTCTCTCAAGGTTACCTCATTCGGCTGGAGGTTGTCCACCCAATGTGAACGGGACCAATCAAGCGAACGCAAACGATCTTGGCCCGTTCCCGCTACGGTTTCTCTCTGCTGAGATACCGCCCCGGAGAGGTACTCGTAGCAAACGATCGCAGGTCCAGGAACAACAGCAAGCCTCCCTAGCATCGATGTCCTTGATTAATCCTGCAGATGAATGGCTCTGCGTGTTTTGCGAATTTCAGTTGTTTTTTGGGGACGATGCAGAGTATAGAAAGGCTCTGAACAAAAGAAAAAATATTCTAAAGAGAAGGAGGAGAGCGAGGGAACGTGCGGCTGCCGCTGCCAGTGGACAAAATAAAGTCTCCAACGCGAGGAAATCGCATCAGTCAGCGCCAGTGGCTGCAGCGCGAGATTCTGAGGAAGGATATGATGAGGACGATTATGAGGACGATGCGGAGTACGAGCCGATTGGAACCGGTGGCCAAGTTGCTGGGAATGGGGTGAACGGAATGCTACCGAAGCAAACCAAATGGAGGGGAGATAATAGGGAGAAGGGAGCAGGGGAGGAAGAAAGCTCGTACGGATGACGGGGGACCCGCGATAGTGTCCGACCTTTCCATTCAGTCGACAAACAAACTCGGAATAACACTGCGAATGTTCCGAGCTCGTGGTTGCTCTTGGTGTCGGATGACTGTTTTTTCGTCTCAGAATCAATTTCAGCTATGGCATCGAACCATTCATTTAGCATCAATACCTTTCCAGCCATTCACTTGTCCACTTGCCGGGTTTTATTTTATTCTTCTTATCTTCTCGTTCTAGCTCTTTCTTTCGACAGTTTTCACTTTCTCATACAACTATACAATTATACAACTTTGTTTCTGTGATTGCAATGCATTTTTTTCATACATGTCGTACGCACACAACAACACATATTATACAGCTGCAATCGCAATTTTTATGGATGGAAATCTCACGAGATTCGAATACCGTTGATTTGTTAGTATTAGAGTGAGTAGATGAGAAGAATTGAGACTTCTCAACAACAATAATTGACATACCGGGCCGGTCAGGGTAAATTGGCTCAAGTTTGCCTCTGGCCATGTTACCACTCTTAGCGGTCGACTGCGAAAGGTTAGCCTCAGCAGGGCCCTCAAACTGGCCTTGCTCCTTCTTCTAGGCTCAATTTGACAGGATTAACAGCACCAATACCGACAGCAATTTACTCTATCACCTTCTCCGGCGACAACTAAGTTAGGAGGGCGAATTTATCATCATTTTCTTCTGTTCTGCTGGGGACTATTATACCTTTGTGAGCATCTTTGTTCCTGCCATCTCTCATAATTTTTTTTTCTGAAGCGTTGTCGGCGATCCATGTACGATTTGTCATTAATGATTTCTTTCTGACTATTTTTCGTTTTGTAGCCAATTTGTTGTTGTGTCCGTTGGGACCCCGGGCAAAATCGTGACTTATTCCGGCTCTTTTCCAGTTTATCTCTTACCGTGAAGGTCTTTGCGACTTTTCTGTGACGCTCCAACCAGCTTAGACGCGTCTGGAAACTCCAATGGCCGCAGACAGTCGTTATCTGTACCACCCAGCTCACCAAGGTCTCAATCAATCTCAGTACAATTACCAGTATCAGAGTCCACCTCCAACGACTAGTTATGAACAATCTCCAGTCCAGCATGCGCCTCCTTTGCCGCCGCCGCCGTTGAGGAACATGCGCACATCCCAGCCGCCTCCCCATTCGCCGCAGGCACAATATCCTCCGCAACCTCAACCGCCCGCTCAAGCTGCGGGTTATGCACCGGCGCACTCATCGTATAGTTCGCAGAGCCATTACATGACTCATAGTCAGCCAGCTCCTCCACAGTCTGCGACAGCCCAACATACGCCTCCACCTCCGCTACAGCCCCAACAGCAGTGGTCGAATGAAAACTGGCAGCCTCAGTACTCACAATATCCCAGTCATATGTCTCAGCACCATCACCAGCAACAGCAGCAACTTTCATCTCCATTACCGCCAACCGTTGCGCCCGAGAATACGTACAATCCTACTCCAGGTCGGCCAGATACTTCGCCGACTTTGTCTACAAGCTCATTAAGAGGGTACGATGACCGTACGGGTCCGATGAATAATCACCATCAGCCACCTCCTCCGTCATCCATTCATGGAGTTCCGCCGACGAAATATCGACAGCGAGAAGAAGAGTCTCCATCAAGCTACACAAACTCTCAACCTCCATCACCCAACCTGTTTACCGGATTGGATTATGATCAGGTAAAGAGATACATGCTTCTACTTCGTAAAGCTGTTCTTTAAACTCTTTCTTCTGTTTCTTCTTCCTCGCCCTCATTTGCAGCTCATGAAGCAAATAAAAGTCGTCGAGTCGCCATTACGCGAAACTCTCTCAACCTTTCGATCACCTCATCCAGAAACTCTGGAGCAAATGATGCATGCTGCCACGTATGCGGCTCATGTGCTCAATTCTGCTGCTGGTATAACTGCTATAACTACCTCACCTGCGCCCTCGGGTACCTACCAACAAACTAATACGATACCAACTTCTCAAGGATACAACAATCACCGCATCTCGCCGCCCACATCGAGAGACCGTATGGATAGTAACACTCACAGCTCACACAACCACACGCTTGCCAGTGACAACTCACCGCCGCTCTCGGCTTCTACGACAGGATCACTGAAGCGGGTACGTTTCCAATTTGTTTCTTTCAAGTTCTCTATTCTTGTGGTTTCTATACGCTCTTTGTTTTTTTTTTGATGTTGGGTTTTACATTCTGTTTCTATTTATTCTCGCACATTCGCCTTTTTTGCTTTGATTGCATCGCTTTAACAACATGGCTTGCATGTGGTTCTTCTATGGGCGCCATTGAAATGCAATACAAATCTGTTTCAGTGTTCCACTTTTGCCCGCCTTACCTTCCTCCTTTTCCCTAAAAACTTTCGACATCCTTGATTATAATCTTCTCGATAATTGAACATATCTCAATTCTGCAAAGCTTTCCCGTCTTTCGTCGCACCCCGAACCCGAGCTAAGTTTGAAATGTATTATTTTATTTTATTTTGCTTTTCCTTCTAGCTTCTGATCTACCATTAATTTCTTTACTCCTCTATCTTCCTTTTGCTACCTCAAAATCGTCTCGTTTTCTTCTTGTTCTTCTCTTCTTCATCTCATCTTTCCATCTTCCACAATTTCTATATCTATCAAATTCCGTAATTCCACCATTTTCCCTCACATACTCTACACACTTTATCTCGCTTTCGCGATCTTCTCCTTCTTCTCTTCTTTCCCCGCCAAACCTATGCATGTCATGTCGCGGCTTCATCAATTACTAATTTGCATATAAACTTACCTTTTTCGTCTGCTTATCTCCCACAGAGGCACACAAACGAGTATCCGGAAAACTCGCAGCAGTCACCCTCACTCGGCGGGTCGAGCTCGGGATTGCCTCCTGGTCCAGGCTCACAGGTGTTGACCCAACAACCACCTCTGCCTCCATCTTCACTCCCACAACAGCCAGGGCAACAGCAACAGTCGTTTTCACACCCACAGCCGCCGTCGCAGTTACAACCTGGTGGTGTGGCAGCTTCTAATCTGCCACTAGTGCAAACGGAGGGGCAGACGTGTTTGGGATGTAATGCCACGTCGACGCCTGAGTGGAGACGGGGACCTATGGGTACGTGTAACTCTTTCTTCGTTTGTTTTTCCTATACCTTTTGGGTTCGTGGAGGCCCCTGTCCCTTGATAAATTCCATGTCATGGATATATGACAGTCATTTTTCCTTTCAAACTTACTGCAATGTCTTTGCGCTTGTAGCGAATTGTGCAAGCTGTCTGCCGTTCGCTGTTCGGAAGCGATATTCTCTATACTCACTACTTCTCTGTTCATAGGTCCGCGTACGCTGTGCAACGCATGTGGATTGGTGTATGCAAAACTTGTGAGTAACATATTCATACAAGCCTTCCACATTACTCATCTTATCCTTTTCCACGCCCCCCTTATATGTCCTCTGCTGCCTTTCGGCTTCGATCTTCTCCATCAGATCAAGAAACGGGATCGAGAACGTGCACGAGCAAACGGGAATGGAAAGAATAACGGAAGTAGCCGACCCACAAGTGGTGAAGGACACCGCAGTGGTAGCGGTGGCGGTGACTCTGGGTCCGGAGAGAGTGACGAGGATGAACCGGAGGATGATTATGGGTCTGGGACATCTGGCAGACGGAGTGAGTTTGGGTGAATACTTCGAACCCGAAAGTGATGGCTTTGAGGATATTTAACAATATCTCCTGCATTCTTCCTACTGCTCTTCTGCTCGGTGTTTTGTGTTGATGTCTCACTATCTGCTGCTTTTGTTCCCTCATCTTCAACATATTTCGGGCTAGAGTTGATTGCGGCTGCTGGTCACCGTTTCGCTGGTATTTCTTTTTCGTTCTCTTTTTGGTCTTCGTTTTTTTGAGTGTCTCTCTGTGCTGACTGCTCACGCCCCGTACATTATGTTTGCTTGTGCCATATGTTTATACTCTGTTCGTTTTCGTCTGTGCGTTTGCTCTTTCCTCTCTTCCATCCTCTCCCTTACATTTACTACTCTGCTACTATCATTAACGTTGTTCCCTCTATGGGGCAACAACATTACTCTACACTAAAGTTACTATTGCTTAAATCGTTGCATATCCTCTGCACATCTTTTTCCCATTTTTCTTTTTCATGCCATTCTGCCATCACTTGTATAATAATACTTCACTATAACCAATACTCTTCCAGCTACAGTATATAGTAACTCCCCTTGCAGTGTCTGCATGCTTAAATATACTATGTGTCTTGCGTTGGTTCAGGCTTGCGTTTGGAATCATATCATGGACGGTAGTTCAACATACAAGGTCTGGACTAGTGCTGTGTTTTATAGATTTTTCTGTCGTATAATACAGCGTATGATAGGTCCAGTGTGAGAGGGGTTTGATACGTTGTATAATACTGTATTATACAATGATTACATAAGTGCCGCAGGCAAAAATTTTTGGGGTATAATACGGTATAATACATGTATTATAGGCGGTATTATAAGTATTAAAAGTATCGAACATAGTATCAACCAGATGTCACTAGAAGATCATCGTCAAGCCTTCTCAGACCACTCTTTGTCTCGAGTTGAGGTTTTGAACCCTGAATGTTCAACCCTGATTTTGAGTTAGGTAGTTCAAGTTCTTGTTTAGGTGTAGGATTGTACAGTAACGTTCAACTTGAAGAAGGTGAGTGCATGAAATTTGGGGACAAAAAATTCGGACACTCACCTGAGCATCTTCAATACCCTTGCAGAGTTTTTCTTCATAGACTTCGAGCTCAGTCCAATACTGTCAGGATTCGCTCAACTCATCCTCCGACGCTACTCAGGGTTATCCAATCTCACTCAAGGCTCTCAAACGTCTCATATATCTCACTTCATTCTTGTACATCTCAGTCTCACTATTACTCACGTCTCATGATATTCTCCTGACTCTACTTCTAACTCCTTACTTCTAGGTATATAGGCCGTTGTATTTCTCGTAGTTTAGTCGTCGAATCAACTCTCTTCATCGTTCGCCCAATTCCCTTTGTCCTTGAGCCTCTTTCGCGACTCGCTTTCCAACCCGGTTCCTAACAGTTTGATTCGACCTAAAAAGAAGAAATCCGTGGTCGACCTCCTTACAGTTCAAGCTTCTCACCATGTCCTATCCCACCAACCCATATGGTATGGTCCCGGACCCTGAAGATCCTACTCAACCTACCCAAGCCGCTGCTACGAACGTTCCCGCTTCGAACGACCCTGTCACTTACGGTATGGTCCAAACCGGATTCAGTAACTTCCAAACTATTCTAGATAACATTACTGAACGACTCAACCAACTCACCGCTCTCGCAACTAACCCCGTTACCTCTGCACCTGTAGCCCCTCACACTCCCGCACCTCCATCAACGACTTCAGTGATCTCAAATGCCGCTCCTCGCAGCCCCAAATTCAAAGAACCTAGTGTCTTTGACGGTAAAGGCTCAAAGGTTGAAGGATTCATTCAGGAGATTTCAGATGCCCTCACGCTGCTTCGTAACACTTACACTAGCGAACAGGACAAATGCCTTTACATGACATCATACCTAGGCAACGGTACTCCTCGCGAATGGTACAAATCTATCCGCATCAACGATCGAAATCGAACGGATGCAGAAAAGCTCATCAACAACTTCGACCAATTTCTTAGTGCTTTCAAAAAGCACTTCGGCGATTCCCATCTCACAAGTAAAGCCCTCAATAAGCTTGAGGACCTTCACCAGACTGGGTCAGTTTCTACTTACACAGCCCGCTTCCTCGATTGGATTGTTCATCTCAACGTCACTGAGGATACAAAGATACATTATTTCTACCGCAATCTCAAATCAGACTTGAAGGACATTTTGGCTGGACGAACTGACGCACCTCGTAATTCCCTAAAGGAGTACTCAGACTGGGTAGAAGAAATCGATAATAATTTCCATAACCGCAACGTGGAACGCAAACGGGAACGCGATCGCTCTACCAAGAAAGTCAACGGTAACTCTAACCCCACAACTACTCCTTACCCTCACTTTCCCACTCCTCCACCTACCACATCCACTTCCTCCAACTACTTACCACCAGGAGAACCTATGCAGATCGACGTCCTGAAGACTCATCAATCCAAACCTCGAGGACCACTCACTCAAGAGGAAAAGGATCGTCGTCGCTCAAACGGGTTATGTATGTACTGTGGAGGCGAGAATCATGTTGCTGACAAGTGTCCCAACAAGAGAAAGACCCCGAAGGATAGCAAAAATCCGAACTCCGTGTCGGGAAAAGCCTAACCGGCTACCCTTCAGCCCCAGGGTATCCGGTAGACGATGGGGCACGTCCCAATGCTCAAACCAGCAAACCGGACCCCTTATACCATCGTATTTCCGATGGTTCTTACGCTCTTTCACCCCCGAAAACTCCGCCACTCTTTATTATGTCTTTAAACTCATCGCAACAATTCATAATTGCTGTTACGCTAAACTTCCCATCCAAATCTTCCATCCGTACTCACGCACTTATTGACTGTGGAGCATCATCCTCGGTCATCTCCTCCAAATTCGCTGCTAGACATCAACTATCCCGCAAGCTTCGAGACCCCCCAACTCCAGTAATTGCCGTCGACGATCGACCCATCGCCTCTGGACTGATCACCCAAGACGTGGTCACGTCTCTTTCCATCTCCACCCACACCGAAATGATCTCGTTAGCTGTAGTAGATGTTGGTTACCCTTTAATCCTCGGCCTTGATTGGCTTCGTCGTCACAACCCAAGCATTGACTGGGTCAACTCCTCAATGACATTCAATTGCTGTGACATAAAACCCTTCACAATTTATGCTACGGGCCAAGGTCAGATGCATACTTCGTTACCTACAGATGGAAGAGGCCAAGGTCTACACCATCTACCCAGTGCCCAAATCAACTCGTTCTCCTTGAATAGGATCGGGTTATCTTCAAACCCTTTGTGGTTTTCCCTAGACAATCAGAACCCATCATCCGCCACCCCTGGCTCCTTCATTTCGGCTCTTCTTCAGAAGAAGAACGACCCAAACAAATCAAATTCTACACCTACCGAGCCACACATTCCCCCACAACCAAACATCAAGATCGTTAGTAAGAAAAAATTTGCAAAGATTACTCGAAACGCCGGTCCTGATGATGTAGCCCTCTTACAATTCTACGACAATAAATCCCCAACGTATATCAACTCATTTAAAGAATCACCATTTAATCCTGATTCAACGACGACTCCTGCCGAGAATCAAACTCCGGACTTTCGTCAATCCATTCCTAACAAATATCTTGATTACGCAGAAACTGTCTTCAATCCCGCTGAATTCGAAAAGCTTCCCGAACACCGCCCATTTGACATCGACATTGAATTAGAAGAAGGAAAATCACCACCATTCATGCGCATGTATAAACTCTCCGAAACCGAACGTGAAGCCGTGGCCGAATACGTCCACTCCAATCTACGACGTGGTCACATTCGACATTCGACCTCCTCTGCCGGGGCTCCTGTTCTATTCACAAGAAAGAAAACCGGTGAAATTCGCCTCTGCGTTGATTTCAGAGGCCTCAATTCAATTACAAAGAAGAATCGTTTCCCCCTTCCCTTAGTCGACGACCTCCTAGATCGTGTCCGTGGATGCAAAGTTTTCTCTGTTATAGATCTCAAGAGTGCTTATAGTCATCTCCAGGCGACGAGTGGAAGACCGCATTCCGTACACACCTAGGACTCTTCGAACATCTCATTGTCCCATATGGCCTAACCAACGCTCCTGCAGCTTGGCAAGCATTTATTCAGGACGTTCTCAGTGACCTCCTTGATGTTGTTTGTGTCGTCTACCTTGACGATATCTTAATTTTCTCCAAATCACAAAAAGAACATGACGCTCATGTCAAGCTTGTCCTAGATCGACTACGCTCCGCAAAGCTCTGTGCAAATGCCAAGAAATGCAATTTCGACAAGAACGAAGTTGAATATCTAGGTTATATTGTAAACTCAGCTGGCATCAAGATGAACCCCGACAAACTCGACACCATCTCATCCTGGCCACAACCACAAAAGCTTAAGGACCTACAAGGGTTCCTAGGCTTCACGAACTTCTACCGACGCTTCATTCCTCAGTACTCCAAAATCGTAACGCCACTGACTAACCTTACACGCAAAAATATACTTTTCATCTGGTCATCTTCATGCGCTTCAGCGTTTGCTGTACTAAAGGCTAAATTCCTCGAAACCCCTGTTCTCCGTCACTTCGACCCTACACTACCAATTACCACTGCGACTGATGGCTCAGACTTTGCAATCTCGGGAAGTATCCAACAACCCGACGAAAACGGCGATCTGCATCCAGTCGCTTTCTTCTCCCGCAAACTATCCCCAGCAGAAATTAACTACGACGTACATGACAAGGAACTTTTAGCTATCATCGAAACCTTCCGTGACAACCGCCACTGGTTAATTGGTAGCCCTTTTCCCATATCTGTCATCGCCGACCACAAAAACCTTTCATATTTTATGAAATCTCAACTTCTTAATCGTCGACAAGCACGTTGGGCGATGTTCCTCTCTGAATTCGACTTCAAATTGCAATGGGCCCCCGGATCTCAAAACGTCGCTGATGCAGCTTCTCGAAGGCCGGATTTCGTCCCCAAGAAGGGAGACGAACAACTCGCAGCTCAATATCGTACGATTCTCACTTCTTCTCACACCGAAAAACTCGCCTCATTCACCTACCAACGCCTGGAAGTCAAACTCCCTTCTACTACCTACATCTCTGCCCTCACCTCGATTTCCATCGACAATTCAGACCTTCTGGATCGCTTCAAAGACTCAAACAAGAATGATACAGAATGGAGAACTTCAATTGTTGCAGGAAACTCGGACTTCAGCACTGAACACGGCTTGGTTTTTCATCGCGGTAAAGTATTCGTTCCCGCTCCACTTCGTCGCGACATCCTCCTTTCCAGACACGACAGTGTCATCGGTGGTCATCCTGGCCGTCGTCGAACCGAACGACTCGTCAGCAATGATTATTCTTGGCCCGGAATGTCAACGTACATCCGTCGCTACTGCGACGCATGTGATGTGTGTCCTCGAATCAAGGACGCGCGTCACAAACCCTATGGCCTCCTACAACCCTTAGACATCCCTCAACGACCATGGCAATCCATTTCCATGGATTTCATCGTTAAACTTCCCAACTCTCGCAACTACGACTCGATTCTAGTCGTTTGCGATCGCCTCACTCGTGCAGCCCATTTCATACCGTGTCAGGAAGCAATGTCATCGCAGGATCTTGCGTGGCTCTTCCTCGATCGCATATTTCGCTTACATGGACTCCCTACTCACATCGTATCTGACAGAGGCTCTACGTTCATCTCGAACTTTTGGAAATCGTTCACATCCCTATTAGACATTAAATTGCGTACTTCGACTGCCTATCACCCTCAAACCGACGGTTTGACAGAACGAACCAACCAAACGCTCGAAACCTACCTTCGAGCTTACGTTTCATATCAGCAAGATGATTGGGTTGACTATTTACCTCTCGCTGAGTTTGCTTTTAACAATCTCGAAAACTCTTCTACCAAACAAACACCATTCTTCGCTAACCTCGGATTTCACCCCACTTTTGAACCTAAAGTCTGCGAAACATCCCCAACACCTGCCGCTGATGACCTTGTTAATCGCCTCAAACTTATCCATGAAGAACTTCGCGCTGAATTAGCATTCGCACAAGAAAGACAAACATTCTTCTACAATCAGAAACGCCTCCCTGCTCCTGTACTTCTCACGGACCAACTGGTCTGGCTCCTTCGTCGAAACATATCAACAAATCGACCCTCCTCTAAACTAGATCACCGTCGTTTAGGTCCTTATAGAGTGATCAAGCGCGTTCAAAATTCAGATTCTTACATCCTCGCGTTGCCTTCCTATCTCAAAAGACTTCATCCAGTCTTCCACTCATCATTATTGGAACCATATTCTGACCCATCCGAATTCCACCCTCACGTTGATCCTCTTCCCTTCGAAATAACCGACGCTTCACTAAACATCCAATCGATCATCGATTCACGCAAAATCGGTCAACGGTATGAGTACCTCATCCACTGGAAAGACCAACCAAGTTCCGAAGACTCCTGGGTCTCACTATCGGACATCCCTGACTCGTTTGACGAGCTTATCGACAGATTTCATCGTCGACACCCACGGTCCTCGCGGCCACCTAACTTCATTTTAGAATTACGGCGTTCCGTTCCTTCACATTCTATTTCTCAAGATTCTGACTCTTCCTCTGTACAATATTCTGTTCCTCCCCCTGTTGTTCGTCGTCCTCATTCCCCACTTACTATACATCAGAACCTCCGATCGGACTATGTCCCACCAGCGCAAACAACAACGCGTTCCGGACGCATCTCAAAACCCGCTCAACGCCTCGACCCTATCATTTGACCGATAGTCCCTCGGCCTTTGAAGGAGGGATAATGTCAGGATTCGCTCAACTCATCCTCCGACGCTACTCAGGGTTATCCAATCTCACTCAAGGCTCTCAAACGTCTCATATATCTCACTTCATTCTTGTACATCTCAGTCTCACTATTACTCACGTCTCATGATATTCTCCTGACTCTACTTCTAACTCCTTACTTCTAGGTATATAGGCCGTTGTATTTCTCGTAGTTTAGTCGTCGAATCAACTCTCTTCATCGTTCGCCCAATTCCCTTTGTCCTTGAGCCTCTTTCGCGACTCGCTTTCCAACCCGGTTCCTAACAAATACTTTGTCCAAGGTTTTACATCTTCTCCACTCATGCCCGTACCAAATACATCTGCCATGACCCTTTCAAATCAACCCAAGCGGTAGGAAGCGTGAGGAATCGGAATTTTTGCAGGGGAATCGGATTCCTATCGATGATAAGGGAACCCTATTTTGGGTCTAATACCTATAATACAGTGAAATTTTTGGTCTCCAGGTATTATGTGTATAATACGGTATAATACAGTATTATACAGGGTTTGTATCATACAACTGTCTATGAAACACAGCACTAGTCTGGACGTTTCTTAATCAGCTCATAGAACAAACGGGCAAGCACAGGCGATAGAAAGCTCCGTGAGACTATTATTATTTGCACCTCTACAATCCAGATCTATCGCCGTCTCCATCAACCTCAGTACAGATCTAGGGTCGCTGTCCAAGCTAGGCGACGGCTGGGCCTTGGTGTCCTTCATGGTTCTGTACGTCCCGGTTCAAGTTGGATACGCCTATGACGCTACAACCAATGAGGATATCACTCAATTTCCCTTTATTATCAGATACGCCGTTTAATTTGACGCACTGAACCTAGGCTTGAGACAATAGTCTCCCAAACCCCTTTGATGAGCATTGGCGACCTCGGCCTCGATCAATTTATCAGCGGTGGATTTTACCGGTAGCTTCGATTCAGAGTTTTGGAACACGAGTGTGTACTGCCTCAGCCTTCGATCTCTGCACTTCGGTGCCTTCTGGAAACCGTCGTTTCCTTTATCGTGGAAGGTGAGCATCTGTTTTTTCTCCTTTGATGATGCTGCACAATGCGCTGCCATAACCCTCATATATTTCTTTCGTTTCAATCCGAGTTCCGACCATACAACACAGAAAATCGCAGCTTCAATCAAATCGTGCTGGAAGACTAGGAGTAACTTTGCTTTGCACGTCACGCTATATAGATTAACCTACGACATCTTTTGTCTTCGAATATTGTATCCAAAATTACTTATTGCTTCTCCGGGCTCATGCCTTCATCTTTCAGCGGAGGCATACGAAGTGTCCAAGTTGATTTAAAGTTCTTGACTACGTTGATTTGGTATACACAGAGTCCAGCCCGTTCTGTAAATTGTATCATGCCGAGAAGCTAATGTACCTTTATCTGCCTGATAAGGGTGTTATGATGGAGGTGTGGGAGGTGAGCATTGCAGTGGGGACTAGACCGTTTTGGTGACCTCTCTGCTGCCGCTATGACCAAGGATTACAATTACTTCGCACTAGTGCCTTACGAATGCTCCAGAGAATGATAAGTATACACGGAAGACAGTACAAGTACAAAGGTATCCGAGTCGAATGTGTAGAGTAGTAAACGTAAAGCCGAAGATTCCTTGCCGTTCAGGACTAATCGTATTACACGCAGCAGCGACTAACCCCTTTGAATCATATATTATCCTTGTGTACATCCGAACGTGAACTTTGACCACTACACGTTCATCAGGAAAAATCTGCACTCGAAAACACCGTTGACTGTATCCATTGAAAAGATCTTCATTCAAATACCAGATCTACGCAGCATTGTCACTCACTTAGAACGATTCGGAACTGAAGTACGAAGCCTCAGTGGGATCTTGTGTCAACATTATAAACTTTTAAACCGCTGTGTGGGATCCCGCGAAAGTCGCAATAACATCTGGTCAATGTCAATGACAGGTTTGACTACAATGGATTCAAAATCCACAAGTGACATGAATTAGTACTCTCCATATGCCACACTCGGATTCCAATGGATTATGGACTGCGGTTGGCATGAATAATAACCAGTAAGCCGGGAAAAGTATGACTTACCCCGAGTTCGATGAAATACAGTAACCAATGTATTGTCTTGTATCTCAGCTCTTATGAACATGGATGCCCAGCATAGTAGGTCTAATAAATGATCTTTCACAACCACAATTTGAACTTCAAGTTAGTCGGTCACGGTCAAGGCATAAATTTTGACCAGATAATGATGTAAGACTTGGATATTAAAATTTCCAAGAATGACTGAGTTCATCTTGATCTGTTTAGATAACCAGTTTTCATCATCCATGGTTCGTAGCAGTCGCTTTGCCCCTTTCCAGAAATGAACAGTGTCGAGCAATTGTTACACCGGATCAAATAACAGGGGCGGCGTGACATTAGACGCTTAGTAATATGTATCCCAGCGTCGATTAGCGCTCAAGTCTTTTCACGGGACATTTAAATAAAATTGTCGTTCAACTTTTCAAATTCTGCCAGGTTTCAATTGAGGCTCCGAGTCTCATATTCCAAAAAGGAATACGGCGGGCGCCAATGAAGGATAGGGGACTAGGGGTCGTTGACGTACTATATCATCCAAATCGCTATTTTGCTGGTCAACTTCCTCCTTTTCTTCGGCGATGTCTACTGCATCTGAACTGGAATATGTGTAAACGTTTCCACGACTAGCTTATTGCAGAATTCAACTGACTGACACGAGTTTTTTCAGTCAATTGGGGGACTTCCTATTCAGCTCCGCCTTGGGTGAGCAATTCACCAGAATGGCTTTCTTCAACTCATTGACCAGCATCCTGAACTCCAGCGTTCCTATATTATGATCATCTGCTCACCTTAGGTGCGTCGATCTTCACCACTATCCATTAAGATCCTGTACACATACTGTCATAGATGCCGAATTCCAGTTGATATGGAAACGGTCGAGAAGCACCAGCCGATATTTCTTTTTTGTCAATCGATACTTTGCATTTTTCGGGAACATACCAGCGGCATATTCTCTATTTTCCACATCCTTAACATTATCGGTGAGACCTTGGGATCACACTCTATCACTCGAAAGCATCAATTCATTTAACTTTTTTTTAGAGGTTCGTATATATATTCATGGGCTCCAGCTCGCTGAATTCACACCTTCAAATTGAAAATCTTCAGCTGTCGTTCATTAGTCCTCTTCCACCAAATCTTCATTACGATCACGCAAGCTATAGTAACCGGTAAGTTTTTGGTTCGTCCGCCCTTCACCGAAATTCATAAGCTGTCCACTAGGTATACTCACCTTACGAGTGTACGCTTTATACGGATGTCGTAAATTATTCCTAGCCTGTTTCCTCGGCGTGTTGGCGTTAGGCACACTCATCAGCATCATTGTGAGTAACTACATTAATCATTCTTAAGCGAACATGTCAAACTCGCCGACTCAGTTAACCATTATCATCCATTCATCTGCTTCACAAATAACGATAACGAGCGAAGGTTGTCGCAATGTGACGCAGAATTTACACAGGTGAGGAAATAGATCGCCTTGGTCTTTTCGTCTTGAATCAGACCTGAAGTCTCGTTTTTTTTGTGTTTCAGTGGTGCCAGTAAGCTCTCCTTGAACTAATTTGATTCCATTCGACCTGATCTCAATATCCCACAAGCAATGGCGATAGGATGGGAGGGAATACTTCTCCTTGATACGATTCTCTTTGCGTTGACGTTGTGGAAGGCTTATCACAACCGTCTCGCTATGGGGACGAGCAGAGTTGGGGTCTCACTTTTTTCCGTCGTGGTGCGGGATGGTGAGTGAAATATTTACAATTTCATTCCCCACGAACTAAAATAGATCTTCAAAGGAACCATCTACTTCTTGTAGGGATACCTCGTCCGATAAATAGCTTAAGTCCCATTTTTAACATTGGCTCTGTAGTATCATTGCATCGCTCAATCTTGCAAACATCGTCTCGTTCTATGTAAGCGGGCCACCTATCTTTCTGGTAGCGCCGCACAGCTGACCGTTCCTCACCTAGGTTCCTGGAGTATGTTCATAAATAATGCAAAATCAAAAGCTGACAACGCTTCGTTCCTTTACTCAGAACCTTCCTGGCAACTTTTCCGCTCTTGTTGGATGGTGCGCTACATTCCTCCTTTTATCAATACACCTCTGATACAATGTACATCACCCAACAGTCTGTCGGTTACGCTCATGTCACGTATGATGCTAGATTTACACGAAGCTGCCGACACGGGAATTTACACAAACCACGGCAACGAGTCAGATTATATCTTGTCCCAAGACATATGGGTCGATAGGGGTCATCGCCATTGAATGTAGAACAAAAAAGGAGCTCTAGAAGTATTTGTAGGTGAAGGAGAATGCACAATGATGATATAGGGCCATCGGGGAAATTATCAATAGGTCAAGAGGTCAAGATGCGGAATTAGGTTATAGGGTTGTATGATACAAGGGTCATGAGCATCTGAGGCCATTGGGAGAGTATTGTGCTAGCTTTGAAATACTGCTGGATGTACTATGGATAGGATCATTTTGTCAGAATCACTGATAACTAGATAAACACTAATCAGATTAAGAATTTGAGTAGACAGATTGATTTGCAGCACTCAAAAATGGCTTATATCCAATCTATGGAGAGTTCCTTTAGCTCTTCCAGGTGTTGGGCAGCGAGTGAGCAAAAACAAGGATAGGTCTATTCCTGGTCACATCTTCATCACATGGAAGCTGTTAGATGGCAACCGGCAAGTGCTCACAACTACTTGGCAGATCAAAGAAACTGTTTGTTGTTTGAGGTAGTGGTAAGGACAGCACTTTGCTTTGCACTGCCAATCAACAGCAACATACAATCATCACACTTGAAGAGCACCTCATCTTTGTTTGTTCATTGCAGAGTCAATGAACCTCCAATTGCCTTTGGATTTGGGGTAGTAAGTCTTAGGTACCTATATGATACTACTGTTACAATTGTGTGCATTGACTGCATTGGACCAATTGCACCATCAATCCAACTCTGCATACTGCTGCAATTGTGCGTATTGGTCAACTGATTGATCCGACTCACCAATCTGACTTATGACAAGTCCATCATCAATGTGTCACATTGATGATACTGATCAAAGTGAATTGGTTCCACAACTCTTATCTGCTCCCACCTTCTATCCCATTGCTATCCCTTTGGATGGGCTATACACCTAGACCACCTCCATTACCTTATTAGTTATCCTTCTTCCTATCTGCACCTGTTATCTTTACTCCCATTCACTGTGACCACTTTAGGATATCTTGTAGCAATAAGGCTGGGGATAGTAGACTTTGTATATAGGATCTGTGGATGTAGGTAGAAGCCCTTAGTTTTAATATTGACTTGGTTCAACTTTGCTCCTGTTAGGAGAATGCAAGGGTGGACCTTCAGTACTGCTATTGACAATATCCTCGCTATGCTGCACAGTCCATATTGGGAGTCATTCAATTGATAGTCAGTATTGAATGGTATTGAGATTTATGAGGAGAGGAGAAGTTCAAGATGATCAATTATAGAGGGAGTGCTATGAGTGTACTAAGTCATTGTTACAATCATGTGCACCAGTCGTACACATTGCATGGAACACTTCGTATCAAACTCATGTCACCCATCGAACAGAACACTTTGCACTGAACACATTGTCATCAATGCTACCATCAATACGACGTTTCAATGATACAGATCACAGTAGTTGCTTCCATGATACCTATCCACCTATCCACCTTATCCCGTCGCCACTCCCTTCGGATGGCTATGTACCATACCACCTTTCCTTTTGTAATGATGCTGACTAAAATGGAACACACTGGAATTGCACACAGCGAACCGTTGGACTACCTGTCCCATTTTACTAGCCATCTGTCACAGTATACAGCCCAATCCCCTGCTTCTAGGACCTCAATACCCTAGTTTGGCCGGGATGGAAACTGTAGCGGCCCGATCCGCTACATACCCCCCTCCTGTTCGAAGCCTGGGGTATCTGAAGGTAATCGGTACCGACAGGGTTTGAACACAAGACTTGAGTGTTCCACCAAATGTAACAATGCTGACTAAAATGGAACACGCTGAAATTGCATGTAGCAAACTGTTGGACTACCTGTCCCATTTTACTAGCCATCTGTCACAGTATACAGCCCAATCAAGTGTGATTGGCGGTGTTGCCAGTTCTAGGCAGTTGGAATTAGGTTTAGGGCAGTCAGGCGGATTCTTAGATATTATGTAATCTTTGGCCTTATTCTTGTTCACCTTTGTTGAGAGTGTCTGAGAGGATGGGAATCCCGATCGGACATTGAGGCTGTGCCTCCTTTGTACCTATGCAAAGGAAGTATATTTTCTTTAAAATTTCTTAGTTTCATTTATATTTGATATTTATTCTGACGCTGCACTTTCTAGACACGTTTCAAAGTACATAGCGTCCGTATTTATTACTCGACATATTGAGGTAGCACCCTCAGTTGTTGACGCATATCAGCGAACCTCTGAGGATCATATACTTATCGTAGTCTCACAGGTTATGGGCCCCGCCCGTTGCTGAACTAACCATGAAAGAAAACATCTGAATAACAACTCAAAGAACTGAAAACCCAAAATGACTAGCAACGTTGGTATCCCTGCTCCAGTTCCTGATATCCTGGACGACCAAAAATTTGACAGAGGGATTTGAGTAGCTTGGAAACCCATCGAAAGAAAAATAAAAGTATCACTGAAGAATCAAGGTTTGGATGGGTATATCGATGGGAGAGTGGTGAAACCGGCCTTGGGAAGTAGTTCGGATACCCCGTCAGTCAAAGAAGCAACTCTCGTCTTCTCCGAAAAGCCCTATATGCCTTGATATGCTGACTAAGGGCTGAATGCAAAATGAAGATGCTATAAACCTAACACCAACACACACACACACCAACACTCAAACACAAGTTCTTTAAGGGTGCAAAGAGGATCTAAACTTCAAAGTACAATCTTCTCAACTCTGTGTACAATGCTTTTGATAGTTTTTCTTTCTCAAGTTCTATCAAACTTGGGCTTGCTAGTGCTTTCTGATCTAACTTGCTCTAAATAACTTTACTGAACTTGCTCTGAATAACTTTACTGAACTGCACTTTGAATAACTTTACTTTCTTTGTTATAAGTACAATCTTTCTCTGTTATACATTGCTGTCTGATCTTTCTTGTTCTTTCTGTGCTTTTTACTTCATTCTATTCTTTCTATGCTTGTGCTGTGGAACTAATCTTCCCTTCTGTTGGACCAGTTATCACAACAGAAGTGGGAGGGGAAGAAAGCTCCCTGTTCTTCTTGAGTTTGAGCTCTTTTTATATCCTGTCCCATAGATTCAGATCTACTGTTCTATATATTATTCATCATTCCAGAAGCTTCTCAGCTCCACAGTTCTAGAATATGTCATGACAACTGTCAGACTCCTGTCATGACACATTGCAACTGTCAGATCCCTGTCATGACACATGACAACTGTCAGATTACTGTCATGACACTTTTCTAATCAGAATTCTGTTGTCTAGCCCCTAGCTGTCAACTTGGTAGCTTGCCAATCTGTCATCTGGATCATCATCATCTGTACAAATTTCGGAGTTTTTGCTTTCTGCTTCATTGTAAACAATACGCTCACCGGCTTTCAGCCACAAGTTAGCCAGACAGTGATTTATAATTGATCACTGGTAGATACAGGCATTTTGTAGATAAAGTGTAGAGCGTAGTCGTAGTAGCGGTGTAAAAGATAGATGATTATCTAATCCCTCAACAACTACCCTAATTGATCATATCCGTTACACCCTCCCCTTCCAGATTGAGCCTACGGTTCATCTAAAGGAAAAGAAGGTTAGATTTGCATAGCGTCTATTCCCTGAGCCAACTGGTTCAGGTTATTAGTCCCAACAATACCCACCCTGGGTATACTTCATGTAAACCTCCATGCATCGCGCTTCAATACCTTTTGGCTTTGGTATAGATGCTGTACATGCTTCCTGCGTTGGTGTTCCACAACCTCCTCCATCTCCCACTCCTCAGGCAATGTCCAGGATCGATTATCAACAGGCACCACATGCGTGAACTGTAAGCGAGCACGAGAGCGCTTGAGGAGGTTCGTATACCTCCGAAACTCGAGGGAGTGTGGTTCAAGATCCCCGGTCTTGTTGAAGATCCATTGTTGTCCAAAGGCGAATCCTTCGGCCATATCGTTGACTGATACCCCGCATTCTGCTAAATGCTTCACCACGTCACTGCTTTCCGCAAAGATTGATGAGTTCGGTTTGAAGTCGACTCTTGCTCCAGAGTTTGCGATGAGTTCCAACTCGCTAAGCTTTTGTCCATATAAGTCTGGTATTGCCACTATGTCAATGAAGTGTAACACGAAGTTCCTTTTCGCAGTTTGTACACGCTTGGTGTATACATCAACAGTCCCGAAGATACCACGTATGAGACGATGGAGCAGTAAGTGAGTCTGCATGGTGGCTAAGTCGACGTGTCCCGATTTCGTCCAGGTGATTCCAGGGTGCTCCTTTGTAGTGGTGTTCACGATGAGCCACAGCGCCCAGTTGTCTGAGGTCGGGTGTTGCCAACGATGGGACTTTTGGCTTGTTAGGGTCTCGCTCCGTATCCCATGGCTCTCCTACGAAGCTTTGGGTGTTTGGCTTGTCCGCCCAAGTGACCCTCCTATCAACATACAGTTGTAGATTGGCCCGTAGGTGTGAGGGGAGAGTGGATCGTTCGCTGGTGTAGCCCAGCCCTTCCTCCAGGTGTATGGTTCGTTTGGCTTGCCAGTACAGCTGCCTAGCGGTCCATAATGCGTTGAAGTTCCTGGGCTCATCAGCCTTATCCATGAGTTTTTTGGCTGCGTCTACGGCTGATTCTGAGTTCGTTTCAATGAGAGGGTTGCTGCTGTCTATCACTGGAGGGGGCAGAACCACGGGCCCATTGCGTTGGGTGATTTGGCGCATGGCTTCTCCTACCAATACACATGCACCGGTGTTACTATCCCACATGCAGTCCTCATGTAAGTTGTCGGTAGGTCCGTAGAGCAGGAGGGATGTGGTGGCGATCTTTTCCTCAATTGTCACGTACATGGGGTCGTCGAACGTGTTACTCACGTTTGGGTTGTGAGGGGAGGCTGCCAGGTTGATTGGTATGACAGGCGGGTGCTCGATACGCGTGGGGATGGATCGCGGCGGAGTCGGGGCATGGTTGGATGACGATAATGACCTGTCATTACCTGCGCATGTCCCTTGGCTTCCTTCGCGCTGCTCCAGCCTCGGTGGCACCGGGGCTCCTCGAGGAAATTCACTATCATGTCCCCTGTATCGGTACACTCTCTCGTACCCTCGCTCCCTATCTCTGTACTCCCTATCATATGGTGGGCCTCGATTATCTCTTTCATAGTCTCGTTCCCGATCGTAATACCGATCGTAGTCCCATTCACGGTTTTCCCGTCGTTGCCTATTCCCATAGTTCGGGTGTGACCCTCAGTCACGGTAGGAGCTGTATCGTGGAGGAGGGGAATGCTGGCGGCGACTTCGTATTTCCAGCTCTGTTCGCCCTAGCTGTTTCTTCTCGGAGTGCCGCTATTTCCTCAGCATTTTGCTGCGGATTTTGAGATGGTGCTACAGTTGAGGACAGCCAAACTCGACAATTTGGCTGCCGGCGGATCGGGAATTTTTTAGGGTAAAATTTGACCGGGAATGAACTTAGGATAGCCAAATACGTCGAAAAAAGCACCTCCGATGTTTTTCCCACGAGTTTTTCAGAACGGCAAATTTTTTGGGTAAAATCAACAACATTTCTATGTACATATGTACTACTTTGCAGGGTTGAGTACGGCGTCGAGGGCTGAAATGGAGCAATGTTGCCTTTGTTTCTTGACAACCCATTCAGCTGCTTGACCTTCCAGCCCAATTTGATATGCGCTCATGAACCGGAAAAGAGCAATTGATAAATCGTTGAATTACCTCCACCAGACATCATCACCAAAGTCTGTGTCAGTATCCTGCTCCAGTCTTGAATCTTCATCCTCTTCCCTATAACCAAAAAAACCCTGTGAAGTGGAGTTTGTCCTCTGGTATCCAAGCAGTGCCCACCACCTCATCATCTTCAGCTGGAATAGTGGTCTGTCCTGGAGTGTCTGGGTGGGTTTCTGAAGTTTCAGAGGAGAGCTGCAGTTCTGTTTTATTAAGCCAGACATGTTTGGTTCATGCTTCGGGCGCCTTCCTCGTTTACCGCTAGTCATGTCCAGTGCAGAAATGGAGCATAACGTTCGAAATTTTTGGTGGCGCGCTTAAAATTTCCTTTTTTGGCACACCCTTTGAGCATTTTTTATTCCGTATTTTTTAATGGAATCGTGTTTAGAAATGTAAATTGAGCATTTTCCGCACTTTAATTTTTTTCTAGCTGATTTTTTTGGGGTACGGCAAAATTTTTGCCCTGTGAAAAAATATATTTACATTGACGGTTATTCGCTCGATGGAATATCTTCATTTGGTGCTAAATAGCATAAGAATGCAATAAAGAAGCCTGCTGGCTTAGTGCCCGGCTCTACAAAATTGGGTCATTAAAATTGTCGAGTTTGGCTGTCCTCAACTGTACCGTCCCTCCCCCCTGGGTGTTACCAACGATCCCGTTAACATTCTGAGGTTCGGAACCATTCTGGTTCCCATTTTGCTGGTACCATTGTGGCACGTACGCGTAAGGTGGCGGTGAGGGATAGTAGCTGTAGTTCATGGAAGATATATGTTGTTATAGGCTTTATCCAGTCAAGAGGGATTTTTCTTTTTGCGTGTTATTTTCGTCCAGCATTTTTGCCACTCTGTTATAAGTGAACCAGCCCCTCCAGGACCCACATGAACCTCTCGCTTATGCTGGCACAGCCGCTGACTTATCAGCCGAAATTGCAATTCGGCTGTCGCCATTACTCGACAACTCAACGACGGCGAGTTGTCGTTTTAGGTAGATCCTGCCACCTCGAAATGCCCTGTACCACGAAATAATCATCGAGAGCCTTCAATTTCTTAACTGTGTCATAGGACTCGAGGGTCACGTCCCCCATTGACCACCAAACCTCAAACCACACCTTGCGCCCCTTCCATTTGTGGGTCCGGATGGACTCGACAAATTCCTCAACGTCCGTCGGTGCTCCAAAGTCATATGGTTCTGGACGACGTCGGTCAGGGAATAATAACACATCAGTCTCAGTGTATGGTCTCAGTAAGCTGCTATGGAACCTGTCATGCAGTCCTCTCTTAACGAGGTCTTCAGGCAATTCCAGAACATACGTGGAACTTTCCGGGTGTGCCTCCAACACTGAGTATGGACCAACGAACCTTGGTAGTAGCTTAGATGCCCTACCTTTCGGTAAGTTAAGGTTTTTTGTGGACAGATACACCTTTGATCCTTCCTTTATGACAGGTTCTGGCGACCGGTGCTTGTTCGCCTGGTGTGTCTGAAACACCCGTGCCTCGATAATGGCATCGTGTGCATCGAAAATATTTTGCATAGCCTGAATCCCAAAAGCACGGACTCCCGGTGGGCACTGCTGTGCGTCTCGAACCTCCCTCAACATTGATGGTATATATCCATAAGTCAGTTCGAATGGTGCAAACCCAGTCGACTCGTTTACGCTTGAATTCAATGCAAACTCGACGTTGTGGAAGTGTCTGTTGCCCTCCAGGTAGATGGTAACAGGTTTCAATTATTCACTTATATTATTCATCTTATCCACAAACGCTACATATACGTTCAAGCGAAATTCCATGATAAAAAAAAAAAAAAAACCATACTTACAATTAAATACTTGACCGGACCTTTCTTGCCTTATATGCCGGTTATGTAAACAACGGCTTGTACGTTGATTACAAAACACATCTTACTATATCTCTCCTTTCAACAACCATCTCCCCTTCTTTACTTCTTTACTTCGAAGAGAGTATAACTCCATCGAAGTCATCGTTATCACTTCTTCCTTCAACTCTTTTCCGACACCCGCTCAGGCTCAGCAACTCGACGACGGAATCTCAGGAGAAAGGGCAAATGGGCACCACGGGTTACTTCCATTCGAAATTCAGTTTTCCCTTTTTTCCTCCTTTTTTTTATTTCATCACCGGTCCCCACCAATTCCGAAGTCGATTAGCTGCGAGGGCTGTCGATTCCTTCCTCGGTGCACACTTCGTTCCTGACGTCGGGTCTGGTCCACCCTTTCGTCCTCGCTGATGGCAGTAGGCGAGAGAACGTGACAATCTTCATGTGTGTATACCCGGGATGTGAACTCGACGAGCTGGATGCACTGCGAGACCGAGGTATAAATTTCTTTCGATCAGAATATTTGATTATTATTGTTTTACATACTTGATTGACATGTATGGTGGACGGGCGACGCAAGAGGACGCGTAGGGGCCCGAAAACTGATACTATTTGTACCTTCAGAGGAAGAAGAAGAATCTAGCTCCCTTCAGTGACATATTTATCTCAGCGTGAACATCATAACTTCGACTTCGGTGCATTCCAGCGACAATAGTTTATCTCATTTGTGTTTATGATTGGATACTACTGGACCCGACTGGGATATCCTCGCTGGTCCTCGCTTGGACCAAACAATCTTTCTTCAGTGGAGCCCACCGCGAGGGTTTCAGTTTTCCGTGGTCCCTTAGGTATTAGCTTTCAAAGTTAAGTATTCCCCTACCTTCTCTGAACGTTATATACTCTCACTCTTATCACACAGCAATGTCTATATATCCGCCTACCACAGCTCTATACAACCTTAGGGTTCCTATGCCTATTCCGCGTACCCCGTCAGCTCCGCTATTCAACGGAAAGTATCTGAACGACTTTCTGGAACAGATAGTTCTACATGCTAACCAGGCCGGAGAAACTGACAAGGACCAGATGGTCAAGTATATCTTATCCTATTCCTCTGACTTGGTGAAGGATACCATACGTTTCATGGATGAGTTTGACCCCACAAACACTAGCATCACTTGGGACAACGCAAAAGATGCCTTGCGCAGTCTCTATGGGTCTTATGATAAACCTACGGATTATACTCAGGAAGAACTAAAGGAGTTCTGTAGGGATCAATCAGCTAAGTCACCATTCTCTAAAAACTCGGAGATTGAATCGTACTACCGTGAATTTATAGCCATAGCATCTTCTCTCAAGAAGAAGGGAACGATCACTGAAAAGGAAGCCAATTCTTACTTCGTTCTTGGGCTGCCCCATACGATGAAGGAGTGGTTCCTTGCCGCTCTTCCTTCACAGAATCGCACACGTGACAATCCACCTACTACGACAGAATCCCTCAAGATTTTGCAAACGAGACACGACAAGAAGTCTCTATTGTACGAGGATTGGAACTTAGATTTGGATGAGAAAGCTAAGCATGTTTTTGATGATTTGGGTAACAAGATCACTACGCTACATATCCCCAGAAATGTCCTTGGAACAAACCCTCTGGATGAAGCCGCTGGACACACCACTTCAGGAGTAGGACGACCTAGAGCAACTTATCCGCCCGGTTTAGTAACTACTAGCAACCTTAATGAGTTGACCAAGCAGATGGAGTCTCTCGCGCTGGCAATCAATATGATGAAGGAATCGCAAATCAATAACTTCAACGAATCACGATCCACCCAGCCCCCACAATCAGTGAACCAACAAGGAAACCCTAGGCCGTATTGTTTCATGTGCGGCATGCCTTGCGGTCAGGAGGGAGTCCATCCCACCGGTCCTAGGTTTTGTCCGGAGACTAATAAGCTGATCGCTGACCATCTTATGACATTTGATGCACAACGTTCTAGATATACGCTTCCAGATGGCGCCGATCTTCCCCGAGTTCCAAGAGGGTGGACAGGGGGAGTATCTTCCTATCTTCGTCATATTCGCTCGAATTCGGCCTCTGTGATGAATGGTCGGGATCAGCCTCCTCACTTATCACGTTCCACAAATTCGGTAGAACTTATGTTCGACAACTCAGAAGTTCTGCACGGGAACAACTTTGCTTTGGATTCGCTTCCCTATGATGTTTACCCCACTACGCGTTCCGGAAAAGACACTTCCCATAGGCTTGATCCTCGGACCCAAGCGAATAGACCAGATCGAGTTCAACAAGCACGGGCACCTCGAGAGCAACAACCTCGAACTATCACTCCTCCTGAACAATTTACAGTGCCACAACAACCACCTAACCAACAGGTTCGTTTCGCGCCAAGATCACCTGTTCCACCACCCATGCCATCGAGAACAAATATTCCACCGCCACCAAATCCAATCAATCGAGAAGAAGGATGGAAAGGATCTCGGCCAGGGAATCAACGCGGAGGTCCATCCAACAAGGATACGGAGATGAGAGACGCTGGGGCACCAAAATTGAACAATCCTCAGTATCATTTTACTTCTAAAGTGCAAGATTTCGCTAATGCTGAAAACATGCTTTCACATATAGGTGGAATGAAAGTTGAAGTACCCCTCTTTCAACTTTTGGGACTATCCCCTCAACTTTCGAAACTCATGACAGAGAACACACGCACTAAGCGAGAATATGGTGTTCCTGGAAAGGATGGTATCTCAAAATCACCGAGTATTGCATTCCCTCAGAAGCTATTACATCCATAGGAGCGACGTTTGGACCGGAATCGACGGAACGACATGCCTATGTTGAGCCTGATGAGTATTTAAATGATTTTATCTTCCGTTGTTCCAATGCTGCTGCTCAAATCCCAACTAACCGTTTCTTCGCTATGACTGTAGGAGATGTGAAGGTTATCATCAATGGAGTGGAGTTTACAGCAATGATCGATACAGGTTCGGAACTTAACGTTGCTGGCGATCACCTTCCAGAGGTGGCTGGTCTTCCAATGGACTTCGATGGAATGCGTTGGTCACTCAAAGGGATACATGGCGACTATGAACGACTCAGAGGATGCGCTATTAACACACCTATCCGAATCGGAGGGCATAATTTCGACCATCATATCTTCATTTCGCAAAACCCCATTGGCAAACATGATATTATTCTAGGTCAACCCTTCCTTCAAGAATTTTCGGCTAGGATTGACTATGAGCGAGGCAATCACTGTAAACTTTACCTCTGGGAAGATGGCAATCGACAAAGGCATCCATCTGTCATGATCTCAATCACTGATCCGAATAACCCTCGAAACGCTACAGCAATTCGAGGGAAAGGATCCCCGATCTCTGCTTTGATTCACGAGGTCAATGATGAAGAATGGGAAGACGAAGCGGATTTTCACCAGTAGGAAGTGTTGCTCAGACCTTCCGCACTTCCTATCCAACTTTGGGAAGGTCTTTTGAAGCCCTTATGGGTAACGCTGAGTATTCTGAATTTGATTCACTTCTTGGACTCGATCCTCCTTCCAATTATGATTCTTTAATTTATACTTATAACTCTAATACAGGAACAACCCTATTCGATACTCTCTCCTCCCCTTGGACCGATAGACTTAACAACGAACACTATAGTAGAAATTCGAACACGGTTTCTTCAGACAGGCCTTTGGTAAAGAAGAAGAAACCGCCTAAACGGAACTATAAGCCAGTCGACCGAAAGGTTCGACCAGTTCCTACTTATTTCCCGGACCCCGTCGCCCAGCAGTTCAAAGAAATCCCCGCCGCAGTACCTCTCGAACTCCCTACTCATGCTATCGACTATCATAATCTTGATTTCTCTGGACGTGTCACACTCGAACGACTAGAGAACATGTTCAACAAAATACCAGAAGGTGTGTTATTGACTGAAGAAGTTAATCTGATAGCTTTTATAGTAGTGAACCGTGGCATGGCATTCGCGTGGAACTACTCAGAAAAAGGGTACTTTTCTCGAAATTATTATCCTGACTATGAAATTCCCGTAATAGAACACATCCCCTGGCAATCTCGACCTATCCCCATCCCAAAAGCTATAGAGGGTGATGTTATTGCAACCATACGAGACAATGAGGCTGCCGGACGCTTCGAACCCACAACGTCCAGCTATCGTTCTTCCCTGTTTGCAGTCGCGAAAAAACCAGGATCTGTTCCACCCGTGAGGCTAGTAGTTGACATGCAACCTTTAAATGCTGTCACGATTCGTGATTCCTCACTAGTACCAAATCTAAATGAATTTGCTGAGTCTTTTCTTGGACATTCAATGTATGGGTTATTTGATCTTTATTCAGGTTTTGATGCATGTTGGGTTGACGTAAAGTCCCGTCCTCTCCAAGCTTTTCACTCTCCAGATGGCCCCAAGCAACAAACTACACTGGTACAAGGATTCACAAATAGCATGCAAGAGTTCCAACGTCGCGTAAAACATGGACTCCACCATATTTCACCGGATATTGTGGACAATTTTGTTGATGATTGTGGGGTGAAAGGAGCTAAGTCTCGTTATAATGAAGAGTCCATTGCGAAGAACCCTAACATCCGAAGGTTTGTTTTTGAATATGCTGAACGATTAGATATATTTCTAGGAACGCTTATCAATACCGGAATGACTGCTTCGGGAATCAAGGTTATCTTGGCCTCAACTCGTCTGCGCATAGTAGGATCAGTGGTCTCATTAGAAGGGTGGATAATAGAAGCAAGTTTAGTTGAAAAGGTCCTGGATTGGCCGATTCCAGAAGACGTGACAGATGTACGAGGTTTTCTTGGAACTGCCGGAGGAGGTCGTCGTTGGATTAAAGGATATGCATTCATAGCTAAGCCGCTCACACAACTCCTCAAGTTAACTGATGCCCCTTTTGAATTTACAACAGAAGCGTTAGAAGCATTCGAAATACTCAAGTACAAGATTACTAGAACGCCAGTTCTTATTAAGATTGACTATGAACAAGCTAAGTTGATTGCTCCTCAGCCTCGAACTTCTGATGAGGGTCTTATTGTAGTCGGTGTGGATTCCGCCTGGACAGGCGCTGGTTGGTCTGTGAATCAAGTACGGGATCGACAGAAACGTATCGCCCTTTACGGATCATGTACATTCAATGAGCGCGAACAAAACTATGGCCAACCCAAAACTGAATTGTATGGGATTTTCCGAGCGTTTAAGGAGTTACGACACCGGATCTGGGGAGTACTATTCCGCCTCGAGCATGACGCCCAGTTGGTAGCTCAAATGCTTAGGTCCGTGGATGATGTTCCCAACGCACCGATCCTACGATGGATTGCATGGATCCGATTATTCGATTTTGAAACAAAGCACGTTCCAGCGGTTTCCTTCAAGCTCGAGGATGGCTTGTCTCGAAGAAAACCCTCACCAAATGACCAGTCCTATAACGATATGGACCCGGAAGAGTTCTTGGACGCTTATAATAATTGGTCATCCGCTAAGTCCAGATTCGATGAAATTTTTCTACAATTTTCAAACCCGTTTATTAGAAGATGGAACGATAATGTATCAGAAGTCCCAATTTATGGAAAATCTATGTTGTCTCTGGAATTACCCGATTTTCAGCATGCAATTGCTCAATCACCCGTACATCCATCTGATCCGGGCTCATTCTTTGCAGCCACCGCATCTCGAAACACTTCCGAAAACCCGACGAGAAGACTTCCTGAGTTCCATCAGAGGAAGACGTCGGTTGTCTGCACCTCCAATTATCTATTCGGCGACGAAGAAGTCACTTTCGAATATATTACGCATACCAATGCTTTCGAGACATTTCCGCTGAGTCTAGAAGAACTACAATCAAAAGAAGGGCATAAATTTGGCACTAAGGATCGTGACGATTCATCCTTATGGGCAGAGCTACGTGATTTCTTTAGTACTGGAAGATATCCCGCTCGATTACTCACTGATAAAGAGCGTTTGCGGTTTAAAAAGCGTTCGCGCAGATTCTTCTTACAAGATAGGAGACTCTGGCTAGCTCCTCGAACAAACTCGGATCGATTACCCCAGTTGGTTATAGAAGAAGCAGATAAACGACAGGATCTTCTAGCTATAGCACACAACGAGATTGGTCATCGCGGCAGAGATGCAGTCTACAAACATCTAGTGGAGCGATTTTACTGGCCAAACATGTACGACGATGCAACCTACTTTGTACGCTCATGTATAGAGTGTCAAAAGTCCATTAAGTCCAACCCAATCATTCCCTATAATGAATCGTGGCAGGCACCCCTCCTTCGACACTTCAATCTGGACTCGATTGTCATGCCTACAGGAGTAGGAGGAGTGGACAGGATAATCCAAGCAACGGAACCAACTATACTTTGGACAGAAGCTCGCGCAGTTACGGGTGGTGGTGCAGTACATGTGGCAAGATTTATCTACGAAGACATTATATGTCGGTTTGGTTGCGTTCCTTACTTCACGTTCGATGGGGGTTCCGAGTTTCAAGGAGAAGTCACACAACTACTCGAGACATTATACCGATGCACAGTAATCTTTTCAACACCCTACCATCCTCAAGGAAATGCTCCAGTGGAACGTGCACATCAGCCACTGGTAAACTCACTTTTCAAGTGTACTGGTGATGCTAAAGGCACCTGGCCCCGTTATCTTCATGCGGTATTGTTTGCGATGCGAGTCACAGTCTCGCGAGCAACTGGTTTTTCGCCTTACTATCTTCTTTATGGTATCCACCCTGTCTTTTCGTTTGATATTACAGAGATCACTTGGCAAACACTGGATTGGCACACAGTACGTACTCATGAGGAACTGATCGCGATTCGTGCTCTTCAGATTTCGCGTCGGGATTCCAAATTACAACAAGCCAACGAAAAGATCCATCAGTCTAGGCAACGTGCAATAGAAGATATGGCCAAACGCGTTGGGTACCGGTGGGACTTTCAAAATTTCGATATTGGAATGTACGTTTGGCTCCGGGAGTCTCACATCGACGAAATCAAAGGAGGAAAAGGTCGCTGGACATACTCTGGACCATACATTATCCATGAAAAATGCCCTAACGATGCGTTTGTGCTCAGGGAATTATCAGGTGTGATTCTGCCTGGTCATGTTAACATTCGGCGACTTCGCTTGTTCTATTACAGACCCAATCATCAAACGTTGAAAGCCAAGTTGCCCCAGGCCCGCCAATCAGTCAATATGAGTTTTGCAAATCTATATTCCTTGCAGTTGGATCATGCATTGGAAAGATCAAGGAATTACTTCCACGCATCTACGGCGAGCACTCGCTGAATCAAAGCTGAGCAAATACTCCTGTTTCATGACGATACCCCACTTTTCGAAACACTTAAATACTAATATTTTCTGTCAATTGTTACAATTTCTTCCCAATATCTTCATTATTTCCAAACTTCCTCATTTCCCTCTATGTGTCCAGCTACGTCTCACCATTATCATGTTCCTACAGATCTCGATAATTTACAACCATCAATTTGCATAGGATTTCCCCTTAGGCGCTCCAATCGGCCCAATTCCCGTGGTTTCCATGATTGGTCAGAATACAACATGCAGAACATTCACTCTTCGCCTTTCATACATCCCTCTACCTTAAACTTTGGAAAAACCGATGCATTTGTAGACATCACCGGCATTGTCTCGTCATTTCCGCGCGATCTTTGCTTAAGATGGATGTTCCAAGATCCAAACTCAGGCGAAACCAGGGTTCTTTATGGACGAGATACGGAGCTCAGGTGGACTGAGGTACTGGCTGGTGTGCGATCTGGCTTAGTCCCCGCCCGATACGTTTCCAGGAGTGTTCCAAATGGCATACCATGCGGGCCCATGACTCGCAAGTGGTTCTTGGACATGGTATCGCAATTCACGGTGTCTATCGATGGTACACTATTACGGGAAGGACTCAAAGTGTGTCAAATTTGGGAGGATTTCGAATGGATGGCGACCGTGATGCTCCCGAAGGAAAAGGAAGTTGATCTTGCCTTATATACAGCCGAACGTCTGGTTCTTGACGTTAGAAACAAGTTCAACGTTTGGCATCTCGATTCGTTCAACCGTGCGTCCGCTCTCATTGCTCGTTTCAATTCGTTATCTCCACTATCCAATGTTTGCATGCCTACTCTTGTTCCGCCTCCACCTTATGATGCGCATGGTTCCTATGATCTCATTCCCATTTCCTCTCCCGTTCCTTTGTTTCCATTATCTTCCTTTCGTTCTTCTACTTCTTCATTCTCACTACCAGAGGATTTCAACATGGATTCTGAGGACGGAATCTAAAGTACCCCCCTCTGTGGAAGTGTCTGTTGCCCTCCAGGTAGATGGTAACAGGTTTCAATTATTCACTTATATTATTCATCTTATCCACAAACGCTACATATACGTTCAAGCGAAATTCCATGATAAAAAAAAAAAAAAAACCATACTTACAATTAAATACTTGACCGGACCTTTCTTGCCTTATATGCCGGTTATGTAAACAACGGCTTGTACGTTGATTACAAAACACATCTTACTATATCTCTCCTTTCAACAACCATCTCCCCTTCTTTACTTCTTTACTTCGAAGAGAGTATAACTCCATCGAAGTCATCGTTATCACTTCTTCCTTCAACTCTTTTCCGACACCCGCTCAGGCTCAGCAACTCGACGACGGAATCTCAGGAGAAAGGGCAAATGGGCACCACGGGTTACTTCCATTCGAAATTCAGTTTTCCCTTTTTTCCTCCTTTTTTTTATTTCATCACCGGTCCCCACCAATTCCGAAGTCGATTAGCTGCGAGGGCTGTCGATTCCTTCCTCGGTGCACACTTCGTTCCTGACGTCGGGTCTGGTCCACCCTTTCGTCCTCGCTGATGGCAGTAGGCGAGAGAACGTGACAATCTTCATGTGTGTATACCCGGGATGTGAACTCGACGAGCTGGATGCACTGCGAGACCGAGGTATAAATTTCTTTCGATCAGAATATTTGATTATTATTGTTTTACATACTTGATTGACATGTATGGTGGACGGGCGACGCAAGAGGACGCGTAGGGGCCCGAAAACCGATACTATTTGTACCTTCAGAGGAAGAAGAAGAATCTAGCTCCCTTCAGTGACATATTTATCTCAGCGTGAACATCATAACTTCGACTTCGGTGCATTCCAGCGACAATAGTTTATCTCATTTGTGTTTACGATTGGATACTACTGGACCCGACTGGGATATCCTCGCTGGTCCTCGCTTGGACCACAACGTACGGCACTTTTATCAACCAGTCATGCTGATCAGCCCGTATTGCTGATCAGAATATCTGCGCGATGGACCTATTTGCCCGCTCCGTCATCCCGTCAGTTTGTGGATGAAACGATGTGGACATCAATAATCTGGCACCCAGTAATCGGTGCAGTTCTCGCCACCATATGGAAGTGAACTTCGGGTCACGGTCGGACACGATCGATTCAGGTAGGCCATGCAGTCTAACGATCTCTTGCATATATCGCAATGATAGCTCCGTTGCTGTGTCCTTTGTGTTACAAGGGATAAGGTGTACTTGGGATGACAACCGACAAATAACTACCCACAGGTAGTTGAACCCTCGCACCTCTGGGAATGGTCCAATGAAATCCATCCCAATCGATTGCCACGGCCGTGTTGGTATGGGTAATGGGTGTAGCTTGCCCGTAGGTGCGCCATACCTCCCTTTTGCTCGGTGACACGTCTCACAGGACCGGCAGAACTTGTCGCACATCCCAAAGATCCTAGGCCACCAGTACCATCTCCGCACATAATCAGCTGTGCGTTGTGGCCCAAAGTGGCCCACCACCTGGTGCCCCTGTTTGAGTATCATTCCCCGTATTGATTTCTTCCCCGGACGCGTTTCTGGAATGCATAGTACTTGGCCGCCCCCCAGGTTCGTTGTCCAAATTAACTTGTCCTGAATCCTGAACCGGGGGTGGTCGTCTGGGTGACTCACTATTTTGCTGAATAATGGATCCTCCGCGTAGGCTTCTTTGATACTGGTTACGAATGACGGGTCACTGTCCAACTCGGCCTTCAGATTTTTTACTTCATCCGTTTGCGACGCCAAGCATTGCGATTCGAACACTGTCGGATTTGGCCCATCTGGTTGTCCATCGGTCATTCCAGGTTCCCTTGCCACTTCCATCTCAGCAGCCTCAATGTCGCGAGCTTCCACGTGGTCGAGTGCCTCTCGGTGAGCCAGCATCTGTTCGCGCAAAGTCTCCACCTCCTCCTTGCGGCCAATTGGTAAGTCTTCACTGAGTTTATCCAACCGTATATCTGCACTGACATACTCTTGCATAGGGTGGGCCTCCAACTCTTCATCACTCTCATAGTATCTAGACAGCACGTCGGCAACCTTATTGGTTACCCCTTTGATATAGGTAATCTCCAGGTTGAATTGTGCCAGGTATTCCATCCAACACATTTGTCGGCTGCTCAGTCGCCGTTGTGTTTGGAAGAATGTAAATGCCTCATGATCAGTCACGATATTCACCTTATATCCAATCAGCTTGTCCTCCCATTTCAATAGTGCTTCCAATATGGCTAGCATCTCGCATTCAAAGACGCGGTAATTCCTTTGTGCGTCCGTAAATTTTTTGCTCATGAATCCCGCCGGTCGGCAATCCTGCCATGATACCCCTTGTCCATATAGCGCCCCTACACCCGATATGGATGCATCGCACACTACCCATATTGGTAGATCGTGTCGCGGATCTATTGGACGCAGGATTGGTGTTCGGATGCATAACTCTTTGATGTTCCGGAAGCATACATCATGAATTGGTCTCCAGAAGAAGGGTTGTTCATTCCTTGACATCTCCGATAATGGAGTAGTGTAGGATGATACGTCAGGTAGGAAGTGAGCCAGATAGTTCACTAGTCCCAGAAATTTCTGGACGTCGTTATAGCTTCGGGGTTGTCGCCAATTTCGAATCTTTTCGAGTTTATCGGTGTCCGCGTGAAGTCCCTTATCATCTATTATGTGCCCTAGACAATCCATTACTTCAGCATACAACTGTACTTTGCTTGCTTTGAGGTATAGGTGCTGGTCTCGAAGTTTACCGAACACTAATTGTAAGTGTCTTTCATGATCCTCTATGGTGTCGCTGAACACAAATATATCGTCTAGATATACGTGCATAAACGTCCCAATGTAGTCACGGAATATGGTATTCATCAATCGCTGAAATGTTGATGGTGCATTACAATCACCTTGTTGCATCATTGTACTTACAAATGTACCACTTACTGTAGCAAACGCAGTCTTCCAAATGTCATCTGCCACTATCCGTACTTGCTCGTACGCGTCTGATAGGTCAATTTTTGATCGTAGCTTCCTTCGCGCGACATCCATTCGTAACGCATCTTGATCTGGTAAGGGAGTCACATCCTTCACCATATTGGCGTTTCGCTCGCGGCAGTCAATGGTACATCTCAGAGTACCATCTTTCTTTGCTAAGCATAGCATCGGTGATGCATTCTGCACTGTCATCGGCTTCCACCAGCCTGCTCTGGTGTACCTCGCAATCTTCTCAGTCAGTTGGATCCTTAGAGAGTCTGAGCAATGTGGTGTGTACATTCGATACCGCTTTGTTGGGTCTATCAATGGTATTGTGTGGTTTACTTCTCGTAAGGGTGGCATTTCTTCTGGTACGCCACTCATTATATCCTTGCAGCTCTGTACCCATTGCTCACGTAACCTTGGTATGTCCTCATCTCGGTATTTCGTTTGTCCAAGCAATGGTGTGCTGTTTGAAATTCGTTGATTGAAGCGTTCTGAAACTGCCTTCATCGTTTCCATTACGTCCGGAGATTTTGTATTGGTACGTCCCTGAAGCTCGTGTTGTTGTTACTTTGCTCATCGCTCATTTCTTCCAAAAGTTCCTCTATTTCATGTAATTGCTGATTAGTGTCATTGTTCTTGAATGAGCCCTCTGTAACTTTGTTTACTATTGCTTCAATGTCATCAATTGTTATCTGGTCATTGGGTCTAATAGTACAGGTAAATTCCTGTTCAAGGCTATTCGTTCATTGCTGGCATCTCTGTCAGCTTCTTCCTCAACTGTTGGCGTAAATTGGGACCATGGTGGTTCCACCCTTTCTGATCGGGCATTACCTGCTTTTTCCTCGGTGAGTCATTTGTCCTGCAATATCCCTTGTTTATGTGGGCGGGTTTCACATGCAGTTCCTCCCCGTCCTGAAGGTGAATATTCGATGACACGTTCTTGGCATAACGTCGTGCCAGTTCACGATTTTCGTCACCCTCGGTGAGTGTTGGTATCTCTCTTCCAGACAGTCGAATCACATTCCTCTCGAAATCTAGTGCGATCCCGTGCTTTCGCATGAATACAGTACCCATTACGGCGTCGTAACGATCTACATTGGCTATATCGAAGTAGTCCTTACCAGTCACATCTCCGTGTTTACCGCCAAGGATACGGTACCTGCTGGTACACCCATAGGTGATTCTTGAACGGCTTCCCTTGGTTCCCAGCTGCAGCGTAACTGGGTTCTCGAGTTGGAAGGGCTTGATGTGTGATACCCGTGCAAAGTCCGGGCTGATAGCGTCTGTAGTACTTCCACTATCCAGTAAGACAAACACCATTACTCCGTTAATCTCTATGAACGTGCATAAGCATCGGTTATCCTTTGCCTTGCGTACTGGTCGGGTGCCGGTATGTTCAATTTTTATCTTCTTAGGATGTGTTGTTGCCTGAAACCCGCCATCTTCAGTCTGCGTCATGGACCTCAAGTATTCCGTGAAGTCCAGTCGGTAGGCCTCGACTGTCTCCGGCTCGCTACAGGATTGTTTCACCAGTAAGGTTTCCTGTACTTCCTCACATGTATTGTCTGCCTCCTGATTAACTGTGCTAGGCGTGTTTAGCGCGTTGAACCATTCGTCCAGTTGTTCCCGCCAGTGTACTGTGAAGGTGTCCCAGTCACGCATGTGCCCCATGCGTTCGCTCGGTTGTCCACCTATACTTTCATTAGGTGGACTGAGAGCTGGTATGTAGTCATCGTCAGCTGTGTCACTTTCGAATTGTGACCCTCCCCATGGATCAGGCTCTCCTTCAGACATGTATCGTGTACAATCCATCTCTGAGTTAGACTCATTCTCATACCTAACCCATATGTCTTCATCTGATGGATCCTCACTGTCTGATTTCGCAACCTCCTCCGCAGACGTCTCCTTCAGGCGGAACATTCTTTCACCACCTTCCTGTACCTCTTCAGCTATACGGTATAATCTTGGCCGTTGTTGCTGATCTGGTTTAGTTCCTGGCTTCTGCTGTTTGCAGAGCGGGCTCCCTCGGTAGTGGTCATATTCCCCACAGTCAAAACACGACCCTCGTTTCACGGCTGGTTTTCCCGAGGGTGCACCCTCATTCTTGGCATGGCCTTTCTCCCTAGTGCGGTTATCCTTCCTAATCTGTTCATGATCTGGGATGGAATATCGTCGTTTATCGACGATCTGGAGACACTTTGGGGACCGATTTCTATCTCTCTGTGTGTACCCATTTTCTGTTTCCTTACCCTTTGATTCTGAATAAGGTAAGGTACTCTCCTGACGCGTGGCCTTCATAGATCGTTGACTTTGTTCATTCACAGCACGCGCATTCGCGTAATACCTTCCGGTACAATCACCTCGTTCGCACGATATTGCTGCTTGCATTATCTGGTTAATGGATGATCTTTCCGCGGACACCTTCTCGATTTGCGTCATGTCCTTGCACATCGCGGGGGCACCAACAGTAGAATTCGTCGTTTGAAAGTATACAAGTCTGGCAGAATGGGCATGCAAACTGCCCATCGTTTCAGTTCAGAGAACATCACTTTTGCGCCATCCTTGCGATTATAAATTACCTCGTTAAACTTATCGGCCACTTGTGATATAGATGCCTCATGGATGAATTGCTGGTATAACCCATTCACTACCTGCATGAACGTCCATCGATACAATAATGGGTCCGGGCTATGGGATGTGTGAAAGCCGTCTGGTACTTTCTGTACCTCGTCCCGGAACCATCGCAATGCATTCCCCTCCAGGTATGACCCTAAGGTATTGGTCCTGATGAGATCCACTGAGGTAAGAACATGGGCACCCCTGGTTTGACTGAATCTCGTTGGTGGACCACACTGGTCTGCTATATTCATCCATTGGATCATCCCTAAGATCCATTCATCGAACCTTGTATAGTCAGATTCACCATTCCATTTGCTAGGCTTTGGTACGTTCTGTAGGATTGCCTTTTGAGCCGCGGAGTTCTGATTCAACGGCGGTCCATGCAGATAAAACATAATCTGTTGTTCATATCGATAGAACGAAGCTCGCAAGACTTTCTCTTCTGAGCGTGGCCTTGGATCATAATTGTAAGTTTCAGCGATGGTTGCAGTGGGATCTTCTGACTGGTACCGATTCGGTGTAGATTCTCTATTCTGCATCTTTGCTTTTTTCTTCCGTCGACCTTCTGGGCGACGATCATCCTCACTTTCGGGTGGGCTACTATCTCCATCACCCCCTGGGGGCTCGCTTGGCGGACCACCATCTCCAGGGCCTGTTTGGCCCAGTCCTCTGTCATGCGATTCATTCCTGTCCCGATTCCCTGATCGGGAGTGCCACGGTTCAGGCAGCGGTGGAGAATCATCACGCCTAGGGTTTCGCTCCGGCGATGCGGGTGCTTGTGGGCGGCCATTATTCGGTGGATTATACCCGCCAACCATGTGTTGTCTTGGACGGGGCGCCTGGCCTCCATTCCTACCTGTAGGTGGCTCAATATACCTACCTTGTGCCGTACTCTCTTGATTCGTACTATCACGATTCATAGGTTTCTTGATGATTTCCGGGTATTCATCCCGATGTGCGTCAATTTCTTCATCTGGAATCTTTTTCCAGTTGATCCTTACTTTTGGTTGCCTAGGGTCGAACCCAAAATCGTCTTCATACTCTATGTTTTGTTCGGGTATGGTTGATAGTCCGTTGTTCATCATATCATCTCAATATAATATATCTAGTGTGATTCTTCTTCGTAATTCCTGCTGGAATTCCCGAGCACGAGCTAAACTACCTGTTGACGAAACCCGCGATTGATTATCTTGAGGCTTCATAGATGGCGGATCCTGCTCATTTTCAACATCTTCATTCCCTTGAGATCCCAATTGGGATGCTGAATCTTCGGGACGAACAATAGCTTGATGTTCGTTGTCTTGTGGTGACTCACTTGGTCTCCGGGCCTCTTCAGTTAAAGGGACTGTGTTTAAGGGAACAGTATTTATTGGTCCAATTGAGGTACCCCTACTCGGTACTTCTACTCGACGCTTCCCCTTCCATTTTGAGTTATTTGCCAATCTTGGCGTCATTTCCCGTTTCATCTCCTCATATCCCATCATACTCTCTAGTTCTTCGTCTTCTTGTGGGCCTTTCTGGGCCCTTGACTCACTCTCTTCTCTCAGTGCTTGACCTGGTCCCGTATCCTGGAATCCTCCTGGGATCCTCGCCGCTGTTGACGTTGAACCACTTCCTTGTGGTGAATCCGCGGTTAATCCCCGAGATCTTCTTCGATCTGGTAGCTGGTATCGGACCGCGCTGGTCTGATTTCGAGTTGTACGGGTAGTCATGATAAGGATTTGTTGGTTGGTATTAGTTCGCGTTGGCGTTGGGTTTTCATCCCAATAAGGTAACTGTCGTCCTTCGACGGTAATCCTGTTGCTCACAGCACGAGTATGTGGTTGGGCCACGTCGAGTGAGCCTTTTAGGTGTTCAGGATGCTATAGTGGTTCCCGAACGTTATCTATCTTCAGCGCGATGTATCGAGCTGAAAATTTTTTAGTAGTTCCCAGTGAACAATATCTGGGGCTAAAAAAATGTGTAAACGATACGCTCACCGGCTTTCAGCCACAAGTTAGCCAGACAGTGATTTATAATTGATCACTGGTAGATACAGGCGTTTTGTAGATAAAGTGTAGAGCGTAGTCGTAGTAGCGGTGTAAAAGATAGATGATTATCTAATCCCTCAACAACTACCCTAATTGATCATATCCGTTACATTCATTGTAAACTAACTGGGTTGACTTATAGGACTCATCATGCATAATAATCACAAAAACCATTGGGCACAAAGAATGGGTTTTAGTACTGCTTCAAGTGATTATAACTGAGTATCACCACTGAGAACCTTCACAGCTCATCTGTAGTGGCCTTCTGTACAATTCTTGTAGTGTACAATGTACTGTAGACTTGCTAGAAGTATCACCTATCCATGCTTGTAGAATCTCAGAAATTCCAGGTTTTTATGCACAGACTGTTTCAGGGTGTATCAGCCTGAATGGACGTTTTGGAATAACAGGACGAAAGGAATTATTGAATCCTTTATCACAGATCTCCCTTCCTTGGTCCCAGATGTCGACAACCTAGATGCGAAAGACCTGTTCGAAACGTTGGTCAAAGAGTTTGGACAGAAGGATGACATGAGGAAGGTGATAACGATGAGGAAACTACGAAGCCATATCTTCCGTGAAAACGAAACCCTGGATGAGTTCCTCCGCACGCTCAGAGAATTGCGAAAGGAAGCCACGGATATGGGAAATGATATACCGGATAGCGTCTTCCGGGAAATTGTGATGGCAGCTTTCCCAACCATGGCCTTCAACACGATAATGCAGAATATTAATTCAAATCCCTCGATTTTCCTTACATCGTCATCAGTCATCCAACACATCTCTTTCCAATATTCCCGATCCGAAAATCGACCAGACGCAGTCATACCTGGAGACTGTCTGCCTCATGCAAATTCCGCGACCTCCTTAGCCTCACACATCGACTCCCTGGTAGCAGCGTCCCTGGAAAAGCATATGGTTGCTACTGCAAATATAGCTAAATCGCCGGAGAAAAAATGTCAAAATTGCCAGCGCCAAGGTCACCTTGTGGAGGAATGTTATAGGAAAGGGGGGGGGAAAAGAAGGACAATACCCGACTTGGTGGAAGGGGAAGAAAGACGTATCAACAGGGAACTCGGTTGCAAACAACACGACGACAACAACGGCTACGATAAACCCTATGCCTGAGGTTGGAGAATTGACTCAATACTACGGGCTTGCCACCGCGTCCAATATTGAGGATCAAGACGAGATCTTTGCCAATACGGGCACATCAGATCACTTCTTTTGGACGAGGGAAGACTTCCTTACCTACACTCCATGCGTCAGGGAAGCTCGGTCATCTGAGGTGTCCACCCCATTGAAGATAGAAGGATATGGGAAAGTACGTAAGACCTTTACCAACGAGAAGGGCGATGTCATCCTCGAATTCAAGGATGCTCTACACGTTCCCGACGTTTCCTACAACCTAGTATCCATATCGGAATTGGATGTGCTGGGTTATCAGATCTTATTTGGGAAGGGTGTTGCGAAATTCTATAGTCCAATGGGGAAGCACTTTCTGACAGGGTATGGCTCTGGGGGACTGTACCGTCTGCAGGAGAAGAAGAAATATATGGGCTTTGTGGCGAAGTCTAGATCATTAAACAGGCCCGCCAACCTAAGGACATGGCATCGTAGACTGGGCCACGCAGGACTAACCAGGATTAGGATGATGATAGATAAAGGCCTAGTGGATGGGCTGGTGGTAACCGGTCCTGTGAATGAGAAACTAGAGAAATGTGATAGTTGTCAGCTGGGACAGGCTAAGCGGTGACCGTTTGACATGGCTACGACACAAGAATCTAGGATGTTGGAACGTGTTCATGTTGATCTGACAGGCCCTATGCGGATACGAGCCATTGGGGGTACTATTACTCAATGCCGGTTGTCGATGGATACTCGGCGATGGGAAGGGATTTTTATCTTGCAAATAAAGAGTCGGCAACTACATTGACAGCAATGAAATCATACAAGGCCAGAGCCGAAAACAAAACTGGAGAACGGTTGTTGTCCATAAGAATAGACGGGGGGAAGGAATTCAATAGCTCACTGTGGCAACGATGGGCTGACGAAAATGGTCTCAAGCTTGAAGTCATCCCTCCTTATTCCTCGGCAGCTAATGGTGTCGCCGAATGAAAACACGGTATTACTTTCGACCGTGTGCATACCATCCTTCAGGATTCTGGGCTCCCACTTTTCCTGTGGGCCTATGCATGTGCCTACGTCATCTATACAGATAACCTGCTTCCTGCCGCTTGAACCGGTTTCCTTATCCCTGCTGAGATTTGGTATAAGAGGAGGATGGATGTGTCCCACTTATTTGGCGTCCCTTTGGGGTGTTAGCATGGGGAACAGTGGTCCATGGCACTACAGGGAAGTTAGACATGCGTGGATTTAGGGGAAGAATGGTGGGCTACCTGGAGAGAGGCGTATATCTCTTATACCTGTCATCTGGCCGTGTCGTTCCCAGCAGAGACATAGAGTTTGACGAGTGGATAATAAACCCTCTAACTCCAGCGTTGGAGGGGAGAGAGGATGTAGAAGAGATTGACCCACCGACCGGAGTTAGAGATGATGAGGCCGAGATTGATGCCGAAGAACCCACAAACGTGGTGATACCCAAAACAACTGAGATAACTGACAAGATAACCGAAATTGAAGATCACGCGATCTCCAATCAACAAGTTCTTCGCCGTTCTAGTTGTGCAAGAAACCCATCGAATAAAGCTATCAATACCAGAGAGTTCTTGGACCGAGAATACCTGGCCAAAGGATCAGGGGAGGAGTGGGCAAGAAGTACCCGGAGACCTCATGGACTAATCACGACCCCGTTCTCACTATTAGCCAAAGCCCTTCCAGACGAAGTGGGATGCAAATTCAATGTGGCCTTGAATGCAGTTGGTTTACTGTTAGCACCAAAAACGTACTCGTTGGCGATGGAGGATTCAGCTAAATGGCTACCAGCCATAAACAAGGAACGGACCAGGATGGAGGAGTTTGATGTTTTCGGGCCCCTTCAAGATCTCCCCAAAGGAGCCACCATTCTCAATCCACTCTGGGTATTCGCTCACAAGTTAGATGGGGCCGGGAACATAGTAGATGAGAAAGTGAAGCTGGTCGTGAATGGTGGCAAACAACGAGAGGGAGTTGACTACTTCGAAACTTTCGCTGCGGTACTGAGATTCGAATCTCTTCGGATTCTAATAGCAGTCTGGGTCACACTTGGGTATAACATATGGCAAATAGACTTCACCTCGGCATATCTCAACGCTGACCTCGATGAAGAAATATACATAAGGCCTCCTGAAGGCTTCGACAGTAGGGGGTTGGGGAAGGTGATGCGCTTGAAGAAATCCCTGTATGGCACCATGCAAGCTGGCCAAAACTGGTGAAACACCCTGGATAAAGCATATCAGGATTTAGGGTATCATAGGTCCCAAGCCGACAAATGTGTCAGAAATTGGTCAACGGAGTCAGGGGAGACCATCACTGGTACATATACTGACGACACCCTAGGAGGATCATCATCGAAGGAGGAGATGGAGAACGCGAAGAGAGAACTCGGCGAACGGTTTTGGATGAAGGAGACAGACAGTATCCACTTCGCATTGGGAATGCGCCTCGATCATAACAAGGATGACAATTCTGCCACCCTATCTATGCCGGGATATTGGGACCAGGTGTTTGCAAAGTATGGACTGCAAGACTTGAAACCAAGATCGACGCCTTTGGCCCCTGGCGTGGTCTTGTCCGTGGAACAAGAACCGAAGATGGACGAGGAACGGAACTTCATGAGGGACAAGCCATATGGTGAACTTTTGGGGGCAATCCAGTTCAGACAGGGAGCGTGCTGTTCTGACATTGCCTACACAACAAATCTTCTCTCGAGGTTTCTCCAAAATCCAGGTCGACCACATTGGAACACACTCATCTACTTGTGTCAATACATCATGGGAACAAAAGGACACGGAATAACCTACACCCCACAGGAATGTGGCCTTACTCCCAAAATGTATTGCGATGCCAATTACGCGGCGTGTGTAGATACTTGGTGTTCAACGACTGGAGTAGTCACTATTATTGCCGGAGGGCCCATGTTCTGGATGGCCAAGCGTCAAGACGTGGTTGCGTTATCCACTACCGAGGCCGAGTATATAGCGTATGGGAAGGGTGCTCAACAGGCGAGATGGGTTCATAACTTCCTAAGCGAAATAGGGCATCCTGTGTCCATCTGACTTGTACGCGGATAACAAAGGGGCAATCGTGATCTCAGAGAATCCAAAATTTCATCAAAGGGTCAAGCACATTGATATATGATATCATTATCTTCAAGATATGGTAGAGAAGGGGGAAATCAAGCTGCATTATGTCCCTTCCGAAGAAAACCTCGCTGACATCTTGACGAAAGGGTTAGGAACTACTAGCCACCGGACTCAAATGAGGTTGTTGGGACTTACGAACGTCCTCCGGGACTAGGGGAGTGTCAAGAGTGTCTGAGAGGACGGGAATCCTGATCGGATGTTGAGGCCGTGCCTCCTTCGTACCTATGCAAAGGAAGTATATTTTCTTTAAAATTTCTTAGTTTCATTTATATTTGATATTTATTCCGACGCTGCACTTTCCAGACATGTTTCAAAGTACATAGCGTCTGTGTTTATTACTCGACATATCGAGGTAGCACCCTCAGTTGTTGACGCATATCAGCGAACCTCTGAGGATCATATACTTATCATAGTCTCACAACCTTTGTTGTATATACTCCAATAGATTGGATCTTGTGTACATCTGGTGATCTGAGGCTCTCTATAGTGTACCGAGAGTAGTCCGGCTAGGCGCGGATGTACCTATTGAGATGAGTTTCCCCTTTCAATCCTTACACCCTTGATATCATTTTACCCACTCCAATGTAGTCACATATATTACCTTACTTATACTAGTTTCACTCTATATTATCACAGCGTGTCGACCTCGCTCCCGCCTCTATGACATCTCTTTCTTCTTACTATATAGCACACCATGTCCTTTGTCCCTTTACCATATTAGATTATCTTTGTCTACGTACAGTATAAGTATAGGTCTTGGTACGATGAGTACGGTATCTAAATCCCCCTGTATCTCTTTGACTACCTGAATCATATTCTCCTCTTTCTCCACCTTGCCTGAGAACGATATATACAATAGCTGGTAACCAGCTCTTTCCCCCCTGGGGGTTGCTGTTACAAACTGACTCTTTTTCAATTTCTTTTTGTCTATCCTATTAGGCGTGCTCAATTATAAAATCCCGTTTCCCGGTTTCCTGAAAAAAAAATTACTAAAAATAGAAATTATCTGTTGCTCTTTCTTGCCTTCTGTTTTGTTCGCTCCTCCACAATAATGTCGAAAACTCGGGCTCAGGTTGAGCTTTTATCCATGTCCTGTGCTCTACTTGCTGCATCCAAAGCTCTGGACAACAATGAGGATGTCGACTTACCATTAGATGACCCAGATGATGATTCAGAGGTGGTTGAGCTTGCAGCAGTACTTATGTTCCAAAAAGTGTTGGAAATCAAAGGCGATGGTACTCGTGGGAACTATAATCAGTTTCCAAAGTCTAAGGACTGGTTTTCTACTAGTTTGCAGCAGCCTGACCGATGGTTCTGTAGCAATTACAGGTGCGTCACTACATATGACTATTTTATGTTCTCTCATTATTCTTCTCAACTAGGATGAGCCGGAGCATGTTTGATTGCCTCGTTTTCATACTTGCACCCAACACCATCTTCCATTCTCCCAAAAGGAAACAGCGGCATGTGAAATACCAGCTGGCGACTTTTCTCATACGATATGGACAACACGGCTCAGATGTACTCAATGTAGCTTCTAAACTTGGTCTTGGGCTGGGTACTGTACACTTATACTACCGTCGAGTTACCAGGGCTTTGCGTGAGCTTCGCGGCCACCATTTGGGCTGGTTAGGGGATGAACGAAAGAAATTGGTTTCTCAACGAATTGAAGCAAGGTCGGGCTTCCCAAAATGTGTGGGAAGTGGAGACGGATGTCAAATCAGGATGACTACTGCTCCGGAGGAGAATCCTGATGAGTTTCTGAGCTGTAAGAAGCAGCACAGTGTGAGTTGCAGTTGAACTCTCATGAATTGCTAATTAACCTAGCCTTTCCAGACAAATTGTAACGGCCCAGGGTAACCCCTAAGTAGTATCTTATCTATTAGATTAGATAGGTCGAATAGTCCCACGATGAACTGTATAGTTCATCGTGTATATATATGTATATACACATGAGATAGAAGGTAGACTATCTTTCACGCACAACCGTACATATCGAGTTAATACAGAGACTCGTCGTGTTCACACTGCGTGAATTAAGTCATTTAAGCTACAAGCTAACTGAAGCCTTAAGCTCCAACTCCATAACCATCCTAACGGACGGTTACAGTTTTTTGAACATCGAGCAAGTTAAAACTCAACATTCAATTGTTCTATTCAGCAATGCCGCCGAAGAACATTAAAAAGAAAATGGGATCCGTGATTGAACCCCAAAAGGTTGATCAGGACCCAATACTGGGTACAACCAGTAACATCGTCTCGGGCGATCAATTATCACCGAGCACGATGAGCATATCGGAACAATCCACCCGGGATAACGAAGTCAGCAGACCAGCGGACTACGAAAAGGTGGTTGCAACCCAACCACCATTAAGACCTCGTTCCCCTACGGAACCAGGTCAAATTCGAGAGAACCCATTCATAGAGAATGAGTCCTCTCCGAGCTCGAATGGAATTACTGTTCGTAGTTCCCCACTGGCTAATTATGCCGCCCGTAAACTGGAGAAAACTACAGCATTGGGCACCGTACCAACCGTTGTGCGCAACAATCACGACGAAGAAGGTAACCCTCCTCGCGAAGGAGGGATTTCACTCCCTCTCCAATTGACCATTAAAAAAACGATCCAAACGCCTGATCGGCGTACCCAAGCGTTAATTCGCTTGATTGAGTCCCAAGAAAATGAGGCCCAAGAGACCCTGGACCGGTCTCTTAAAGCAGTACGATCTCAACAGATCGAATATCTCAATAAGAGATTTCAGGCTATCCGTGAATGGGTCGAAGACAACCCTAACTCAGATGAGCCAGTAGAGGTGCAAACCACCTCTGGCGATCATGGTGAACGAAAAGAGGTCGCCATAGAGGAGAACGGAGAAAATGACATAGAGGTCACTGAGGAGAATGACCCCGGAGTACCCACTGTCGATAATGAAGGATTTAACATCAACACGAGTGCCAAACCAAGTACTCGACACGTCTACCCAAATGGGAAGACGTTCGACGAAATGTTGAATGATCCCAGGTTCGTCAACATTCCAGGTAGTACCCGCAACATAGGGGAGAAACTGGAATGGGCCGACAGAGTAGTCGGTCAAATGATGAGAGCCCACTCTATGAGAGATGGACAACGTTCGAGCGTATGGCACGAACAAGGAATCGAATTCGATTCCGAAGGGAACCCTCATCATCGAGGGACACCAGCAAGTCTGGAAGACATACGACAACATCCCACCCAACAGGAATACGGGAACAATACCGTTCCCAATCCTCGTGTACCCCAAGGGACACTAGTAGCTACTGGGGATAACTATCCTAGTGATAGTAGTAACAGCGATTCCTCGAATGATTCATTCGATGGATACCGTCCCCCGAACGAAGGGCGGAGGAGTCATACACCGTGGCTCGAGTCAGAGTCTAGCGACTCCGACAGCCAATACACGGAGGACAAGGGAACTAATTATCTGTCCCATTCGCGTAAGCGCAAAGACAAAAAGCGCAAACGCAAGGCGCAACAAGCCCGCGCTTTACTAGATGCACTGGCAGATAAAGGTCACGACGAATATAATCGTCGACTACAATCCCACCTCATTGTTGGGATAAGGCGACAACTCGATATCGTACTTCCTGCACTGGAAGGAATTAAGAATGTAAAGATAAAACAACCAGACACTTGGTCAGGAGAAGGGAATATCGACACATTTGAAACATGGGTCAATTCTGTCCTTAATTGGATGGTAGTGAATCGAGTCACTGGACCAAAAGGGAATGATATGCAGGTATTATGCCTCGAGGGCATGTTGGAGGGAAGCGCCAAACAGTGGTATCATGACCATGTCACTGGCCCTCATCGTGCATGCGACTATTGGCGCACTGAAGAGGTATTGATAGGCCTCTTCAAACGTTTCACACAGAGTGAAGTTTACTCATACGCAGAAACGTGTTGGCGGAACACAAAATACGACGCCAAACAGGGAGTACGAGAGTACTTCGCAAAACTCAACCGTTTTGCACTGCGACTATTACATTCGCCTAGTCGGGATGCATTTCGCACTCGATTAATTGAGGGGTTACCACTACACCTCATCACCTACCTCCGAGAGGAGCATGTTATCCCGGAGGTGGCCTCCGTGAAGGCAATAGTTAATTGCATTCGCCGAAAGGAGGAGTCGGACACCATGGCAGCAAATACTAAATTGCTACATGGACAGACCAACAACAGTCGAAGTACTACGGTCGATAAATCAGCAGATGTGACCAAACCGAACCCTCAAAGGTTTCGACTGGTGAAAGTGTCACCACAGTCCAATCGCCCGACGACGACGTGGACGAAAACTAAGGGATTCAACGTAGGATACCCTTCGTGACATGCCGCCATGTCAGCGCCCAACGAGATTCCTAAAGTAGGGACTAAGGGTGATAACGTTCCAGTTAAAGAACGTAAAAGCACTCCCAAATTATGTTGGGGCTGTGGACAAGTGGGTCATTTCCATAATGACCCTACATGCGAACGATACGGTAAAGAGCGTTTGTTCGCCATAGGCATTGAAGCATCTGATGAAGATACTGTCGAAGCTAACAACGCCGAACATACTCAGGTATTAGAGGTCGCGGCTGATGATACGCCGATCGACAACAGTACCGAACTAGTCCCTGATTCAGATGGGGAGTATGTACTCGAACAGTACGAAGATTATATGGGTGCCATGTATCAACCAGAGGACGATGATACACAGTTAGAACTCGACCAACGTATGTCTGGCATGTACTATACTACGGATTGAGTACAGAGGCATCAGTCGGATATGCAACATGATGATGCCATAGTTGTATCCGTAGATGGACACAAAGTGATCCAAGAAGACTCGGATCACTTGGAGAATGGTACAGGTGCTCCTGCTATAGCCCATGGTGACGACGCTACAAATCGCCTGCAGGCCATGGGTAATCACCTGGAACGCCCGGTTACAACGACTGGGATTAACCTACGACGTTCGTCCACTAAGATCGACCGTCCAATCAGGGGTGGTCCTGACGAACGTCGAATGATGTCTTGTCTATTGAATATAGGTGGTAACACAGCATTGGTGATGTTCGACTCAGGGAGCTCACTGGAGGCTCTCACTCCTGTTACGAACTGACTCTTTTTCAATTCCTTTTTGTCTATCTTATTATACTTTTTCTTTTATCTTTTCCTTTTCTTTCATTTACATACATGTGACAGCCTTGGCATTCTCGCAATGTCAACGCATTTCTCTCATGTCTGTCAGACTGTTGACAGACTGTCATTCCCGCGCTGTCAACACAACTCTCTCATGTCTGTCAGACTATTGACAGATTGACAGTGTGAGAATTCTCTCATGTCTGTCAACCTTTGACAGATCGTTGTATAGCCTCACAGTTATGACGTGAGATAGTTCCCATGAATTCATTTCAGAATATGTATATAAGATAGGGCATTTCTTAGAGTAGTCTCTATCTCTGATCTCGTCTATCCTCCTTGGTAGCTAGACAAGAATCAAAGACCTTTCCTCCCTCATTCACTTCGTTTGACTTGACTATCTCGGCTTGTGTGACGCCTAGTCATATAGTGAGTTAGTAAGTCACTGACGATAGTCCCCATCGGCTATCTTCTAAATCGCGTGACGCCTGGCTACATCGTATAAAAGCTATCGAGTCGCTGACAGAAGATCAGAGATCTCAATCGAACCACCCGTCACGACCCAAATCTTCGACATATTGGTTGGACACTGGACGCCGCTACGTTGCAAACTTATTCTTTTCATATCATCACTAACAAGCCTATACCTCCTTCGTCTTTCCCCCCATTATCCACCTCCTTTTCCATAGCTCGTCTGTGTTAAGGCCAGCGTTGGCGTAAACACTTTGTTAATACATACCTACATCGAGACACTGTAGTACGGCTCAACCCGTGCTGAGAGGAAAATACTCTCTCTAGTGTGCCTGACTCCTACCAAGGAGTGTAAATCAGGGCTAGCAACAGAACATCGAGTTTCTTCCTCGGAAGATTCGATAGTAGGGACGTTGGAACGCAAAGTTTTCACGCAGACGACTCGAAAGACAACGTTGCGCGAGGAGCGAACGTAGACAGTCTTCTGGATTAACACATAACTCGACACGAGCCTCTACCTCTAAGCACCTCACCCTCCTATCCTGGCGTTCTCGTCAAGACCTCAGGATTTTTCACTTCCATACCCATCCCGCTCTCCCTCTCCCGCATCGCCGGATTCAACCATCCATTTAGGATCCCCCACACCCACTCCATCCTTCACCACCGAACTCGGCTCAGAAATGTCTGACCCATCCAACCAATCCATGCATGCCAACACCTCCGCTACTACCGCCGCTACGATTACTCCCACCTCCAACACCTCATTCTCCCGAAAAACCATCGTTAAAGAACCCGACGTATTTACAGGAGATACCTCCAAGTTCCGAGCATGGCTCCGAACACTCCTTGCGTACATCCATGACCTGCGAAGGACACAGCAGGTCAATAACGATAACGAATCCATCAATGTAGCAATGTCCTACATTCGAGGAGGCAGAGCTGATGACTGGGCGGAAGTATACACCAGTGATCACCAGGATGAAGTCGCTGGTGATTGGAACATAGACTTCGCACAATTCCTAGAAGAACTAAAGAGTAGTTTTTCTAATGTCTCCCAGAAGAAGGAGGCAATGGATAAGCTGAATCGCATCCAACAAGGTCGTATGAAGGCCGATGACTTTTTCAAGGAGTTCGAACTCCTGTTGAAGGAAGCGGGGTACGACAAGAGAAGCGAATATGTTCTTCAGTTGGCTGAAAGAGCAGTCAACCTCAACATCATGAGCGATCTAGTCCGTACGAGGACAGAGGAGTTTGACAGCTACGACGAGTTAAAGAAACTCGTCACAGCCAATGATCTAATCCGCCGCCGCTACGATGAACAGAAACGCGGATACAACAACATGAGCTGGAGTAACAGCATACAAGGACAAAGTCGTGGTCAAGGATCCACGCAACAAGCCTATAGCAGGCAAGAGCAGAAGAGATGGGAAGGACCTCGAGCGGTAGGATCTACCCCCATAATAGCAAGACACGATGGGTCCGGGACGATCTTTGGAGGTTCGGGACGACCCATGGACCTGGATCGAGCAAGGGTAAATGGCCTTTGCTTCAACTGCGGCGAAAAAGGCCACATTAGTAGGAACTGCCCAAAGAAGAACAGAGCCACAGTCCGTAGCGTAGAACTTACGAACTATAGTAGCGAGAGAACGGACAACGTTAGTGAAGAAACTAACGTAAATAGTGTAGATGTAGTACCAGGGTTACCAGCTGGTATGGACATGAATTCATTCACCACCTGGGTGAATAGTATGGGTTTTATAAGAGCTCCCCAGTAGATATAGGTCTGGCGGAGCGTTCTAAATTAAATACTTCGGACATAGTAGATAGTGGACTTGATTTCACTATCAAATATAATAATGTAGAAAAACACGCTTCTGCATTTACTCATAAAAAACCCGAAGTACTTAAAAAACCTATACGGTACGAACCCGGCACGGCTGAATGGACTGCTCAAAGGCTCAAGGAAGGGGAACTTCCAAAAGCCGTTGGACTTTTAAGGACATGGGTACCTTCCTCGCGAATAAGAGAAGCTTCGGAGGAAACCGTCATGGAAATACGAGCATTGAACTGGAAAACAGCAGTCGAAGCTGTTAAGAGTCTTGCAACAAAGAAAAGCTATGTCCGTGGAACACACGGAAAAAGCTTGAAACTCCCAGTCATTGTCGAAACACTAGAAGACAGCAGGCAAATAGTTACACAAGGACTAGTCGACAGTGGAGCCACAGGTTCATGCATTGACGCAAACTTTGTAAAACGACATAGGATTGTAACCAAAGATTTACCTATTCGAATACCTGTCTACAATGCTGACGGTACACTCAACGAGAATGGCTCGATAACCAAATATGCTGAAGTCCGTGTAACTATCGGAGACCACTCGGAACGAGTTCAGTTTGGCGTTGTCAATCTTGGAGAACAACACATCTTCCTAGGACTAGATTGGTTGCGACATCATAATCCAAGTGTCGACTGGGTTAAATCAGAAGTTACTTTTGACCGATGTCCGACTCGGTGCGGATATAATCCTCACTTTTGGACGCCTGAAGACATTCAAACAAGAGCGGTACTTGAAGACGGCGAGAGACTTTTCGTGTTTGATTGGGATCGATATGTACAAGAACAGGTAGATTCCAGGAAATGGACAGAGAAGAAGGCAGAAGAAGAAACACGAAAACACTTCGACACTTCCACTCCGTATATAAACAAATACCCGGATGTTTTCAGTCAAAAGGAATTTGATCAATTACCACAACGACGCCCTTGGGATCATGCAATCGAATTAACACCTGGTTCTAAACCACTCGATTGTAAGATATATCCTTTGAACCCGAAGGAACAAGAAGCGTTGGATGCATTCCTTGAAGAAAACATCCGAACCGGACGAATTCGACCCTCGACATCCCCGATGGCCTCACCATTCTTCTTCATCAAAAAGAAAGACGGTACCCTTAGACCAATACAAGACTATCGCAAACTGAATGAAATGACGATTAAAAATCGATATCCACTCCCTCTCATTCAGGAGCTTATTGATCAATTGAAGGGCGCTAAGATATTCACAAAGATGGACATTCGATGGGGATTCAACAATATACGGATCAAAGAAGGAGATGAGTGGAAAGCCGCGTTCAGGACCAATCGAGGATTATTCGAACCAACTGTTATGTTCTTTGGATTAACCAACTCACCAGCGACGTTTCAAGGATTCATGAATCATATCCTTCGAGATTTGATAAATGAAGGACATGTTATAGTCTACATGGATGATATACTCGTATTTACAAATGACTTGAAAAGTCATCGAATAATTGTAAACCGAGTCCTTGATATTCTTCGAGAACACAAACTCTTTCTCAAGCCTGAGAAGTGTTCTTTGAGAAAACATCCATAGAGTACCTTGGAATAATCATCGAGAATGGAACAATTCGAATGGACCCGAAGAAGGTCAAAGCTGTACGAGAATGGTTAACCCCATTGAAGAAACATGATGTCCAACAGTTCCTTGGCTTCTGTAACTTCTTCCGGCGATTCATTCGAGGATTTAGCAAAGTTGCCAAGCCATTGACAAAACTTACTGGAAATGCAATCTGGGAATGGACAGCAGCCCAACAGTATGCATTCGACGAACTTAAGCGTCGAATCTGTGAAGAAGTAGTCCTCCTCATTCCCCGAAATCACGGAAAGTTTAGACTTGAAGCTGATTCATCCGACTTTGCAAATGGTGGTTGTCTCTCTCAATTCGTCGATGGAAAATGGTGGCCTGTAGCATTCCGATCTCGTTCACTCAATGAAGTTGAAAGAAACTACGAGATTTATGACAAGGAATTAATGGCAATTATGGACTCGCTCGATGATTGGCGTCAATATCTTCTTGGAGCTGAAGAACAGATTGAAATCTTTACAGACCACGCAAACCTACAGTATTTCAAGAAACCCCAAAAGCTAAATCGACGACAAGCTCGATGGGTTCTTGAACTTGCGGAATATAATTTTAATCTAGTCCATCGACCAGGAAAGACAATGACAAAAGTTGACATCCTGTCAAGGATGACAGGTCTTCAGACGGGGGAAAAGGACAACGAGAACATTGTCCTTCTAAAGCCAGAATTTTTCATTCGTGCTCTTAATATCTCCTCACCAGAAGATGTATTCCTGTCGGAAATCCAAAAGAATCAAAACCATGTTGATCGACTTGTAAAGGATAACCTTGATGCCAAAAACCCTGAGTGGAAAGAAACTGAAGGGATTATTGAGTGGAAAGGACGAATCTATGTACCAAAGAACAGAGTACTTAGGTCCAAAATCCTTACTAAGTACCACGATTCACCACTTGCAGGACATCCTGGACAGTACAAAACAGCGGAACTTGTCACTCGTGATTACTGGTGGCCAGGAATTACTCGAGATGCTGGAAAGTATGTGGAAGGTTGCGAGAAGTGTCAAGCGACAAAGTCTCATCGCACTCGACCCATTGGACATCTTCATCCTCACACCGTTCCAACTGAACCTTGGCAAGTAATCGGTACTGACATGATTGGAGAACTTCCTGAATCTGGCGGTTACAATGCGATTGCAATCTTCATTGACCACTTCACAAAGAGACTGAGACTTGTACCAACCCATACCACAGTCACTTCAGAAGGAATGGCGAAGATTTATCGAGATTCCATCTTCTCCACCCATGGACTTCCACGCAAGATAGTTCATGATCGAGGACCACAGTATCACTCGAGGTTCATGAAGGAACTCTATCGGCTGTTAGGCATTGAAGCGAACTTTACTACGGCATACCATCCACAAACAAACGGTCAATCGGAGCGAACAAACCAAGAGATCGAACAATATCTCCGTTTGTTCATTAATTACCAACAAAATAATTGGCACGAATGGTTACCCTTAGCAGAGTTCAACTACAATGACAAAGTTCATTCGGCGACGAAAGTTTCTCCCTTCTATGCAGATACAGGAAGACACCCGTATAAAGGCACGGCAACTCAAATGACTTCGGACAACCCCTCAGTACAAGCTTTCGTAGATGGAATGAAGAAGATACGAAAGGAAGTAGGATCAGCTTTAGAGAAAGCAAAGGTAGAGATGAAGAGGCAGTATGATGGAAAGAGGAAGAAGGGTATAGAATACAAGGTTGGCGACAAGGTGTGGCTAGAAGGAACCAACCTGTCGGTAGATCGCCCAATGAAGAAATTAGGTGACAAGAGGTATGGACCATTTACGATCCAACAGAAGATAGGCGCCAGCTCCTATAAACTGGAAATCCCACGTACATGGAAACATGTACACAATGTCTTCAACGAAGTTCTTCTCACTCCATATAAAGAACCTAGTTTTCCTACACAACCCCGAAACACACGCCCGCCTCCTGTAGTTGTAGGAGGAGAAGAAGAATTTGAAGCAGAAGAAATCCTTGATTCGAAGAAAGTAGGACGAGGAATCAAATACAAAGTACAGTGGAAAGGATACGGTTCACATGAACAGACCTGGGAACCGCGATCAAACCTCACAAATGTTGACCAATTGCTCAAGGAATTCCATGAAAAGAATCCGACGAAACCAAAACCCGCAATATTGCATCGAATTGAAATCCCTATTTCCTTGTTCCCTACAGAATTGTTTCGTCCTCTTCCTCTTGCCAACACAGAGCCCAATCCCGCTTCACTACCCTCCGAAAACTTTCTTTTACAACAAGCACATCGTGGAACTCGTGCCCTAAGGAGAGGGTGATGTTACGAACTGACTCTTTTTCAATTCCTTTTTGTCTATCTTATTATACTTTTTCTTTTATCTTTTCCTTTTCTTTCATTTACATACATGTGACAGCCTTGGCATTCTCGCAATGTCAACGCATTTCTCTCATGTCTGTCAGACTGTTGACAGACTGTCATTCCCGCGCTGTCAACACAACTCTCTCATGTCTGTCAGACTATTGACAGATTGACAGTGTGAGAATTCTCTCATGTCTGTCAACCTTTGACAGATCGTTGTATAGCCTCACAGTTATGACGTGAGATAGTTCCCATGAATTCATTTCAGAATATGTATATAAGATAGGGCATTTCTTAGAGTAGTCTCTATCTCTGATCTCGTCTATCCTCCTTGGTAGCTAGACAAGAATCAAAGACCTTTCCTCCCTCATTCACTTCGTTTGACTTGACTATCTCGGCTTGTGTGACGCCTAGTCATATAGTGAGTTAGTAAGTCACTGACGATAGTCCCCATCGGCTATCTTCTAAATCGCGTGACGCCTGGCTACATCGTATAAAAGCTATCGAGTCGCTGACAACTCCCATGTTCGCGCAAGTGGCCGAACATAAGGTGTACGAGCTAAAACACCAACATAGCCTACAATTAGGGACTGTGGGTAGCCGCGCCAAATTCAACTATGGCACGTACACCAAAGTCACGGTTGGCACTAACACGTATCCCACGTACTGGGACATAGTGAACCTTGATAGGTACGACACGGTAATCGGAACGTACTGGATGAGGAAACATAGGGTCGTCCTTGATTTCAGGAATGACATTATTAACGTCGACGGGCACAAGATCAGTGCCATGACATCTGCTGAAGATGCAGCTGAATTTCAACGCAGAGTGGCTATGAGACACTCGGAGCGCAATGAAATGGTGAGGAGGAAAGACAACCCATCACCTGGGGAGCCAGCTATGTGACTCCGAGCCCTCAGAGACCAAAATGAGAGGGCCGAGAGAGTACGACACTCTCCATCATCCACTACAATCGAGAATATAGTGGACCCCTCTGATATCAGAGAGGAATTGGCGCGTATCAAGCAGGCACTACCACACGACTCTCCTGTGGTAATCCGACTGGCCGAGCCAGACGATGGGGTCGATATCCGCCCTGAATTCCTAGACGACTGCGTGGAGTATGTGTTAAGACTGTGCCGGTGAGGTTCCGTCGAGTCTTAGAAGGTATAGTATGAATCGAAGTAATCCGAGAGTAATCGGAATGAATCGAGACAATGGTTTATAACCGAAGTCTCAAGGAAAGTAATCGAGAATAATCGGTCAGCTCGATTACAACGGAAGATGTTAAAGATGAACTAGAACCTTGACACTACTATCGGTAGTGCCCCCGCTTCGTCGTACGGTTCGGTGAATGTTCAGAGTGACGAGTAAGAGTGTAAAGACGTCCGGATAACGATCAGTTATAGTGCGATCGTTTAGACGATTAGAAGAGAGAGTTCCGGACGGAGTTCAGCAGCAATCTAAGTTGATATTTAAACTGAGGAACTATGTACAAGATACTACAGCTTATATACCTGTATTCCTAATTGTTAAATCTATAACAATAAGAGCTGTAAGTAAAAAACAATAACCAATATAAATCCGACGTCATCAATATAAAATAAAAAGATAATAAAGTCGGAGCACTTAGCATTCGATAACCGAATGCTTCGTACGACTCGATCGATGCAATCGACCTCGGAAGTAAATATGAATGTTACCAAGTCCCTGTCCGAAGCCGGAAGCTATATACGGAAGTCCGGAGGCATAACCGTAACAGTATCCCCCTGTTAGGCTTTTGCCCTCGAAAGCCTCGTACGAAGACCCTGGAGTTGATCCGATCAAGTGTGCTAAATTCGAACTGTGACTTGTTGAAACGTGAAGAATCGAGATCGACCGATCAATCACGTAAATGATGGCGCAGTATATGAACCAAGCGAGAAAAATTTTAAGTCCCCACTCTTCTCTCCCTCTCTCTACCATGTCGTCCAACAACTCTCGCGTGAATAGCCCGTCCGACGAAGAAGAAAAGGCCGAGCTACTGCTCATCCAGAAGAAGAAGGAGGAGAGGGAGGAAAGGGCTAAAAGGGAAGCCGAACAACGAAAGGCAGAGGAAGAAGCCGAGGCTGCGGCCGAGGCTCGATTGGCGGAGATCCGTCGAAAGAAGGAGGAGAAGAAGAAGAAAGAAGCAGAGGAGAAAAGGAAGAAGGAAGAGTTGGAGAAGCGAAAGGCGGAAGAAGCGAAGGCTGCCGAGGCAGCGAAGAAAGCAGCCGAGAAGGCTAAAAAAGACGAAGAAAAAAGGAAAGTCGAAGAGGAATCGAGGTTGGCCGAGGCTGCAAAGAGGACGGCCGAAGAAAATCGCAAGAAGTTAGAGATGGATAGGAGGATGGAGACAGCGTCGCTCGTTCGGGCTCAAATCGAACGAAAGGAAAAAGAGAAATTGGTCCACTCGGTAAGTACTCGATCCCCTATGATACTTTTGACTTGCTAATTTTGTTTGCAGCCGGTAAGCGAGGCTTCAACGGTAGTGGTCGGAAAGAAGAGGAAGAGGACTGTGATGGTGGTGAGTGATCTTTGGTTCAATTTCTTCAATTTTCTTAATGTCTTGTAGGCCACACCATCTGGTGACCCCGAGGGCGATTGTTACGAACTGACTCTTTTTCAATTTCTTTTTGTCTATCTTATTATACTTTTTCGTTTATCTTTTCCTTTTCTTTCATTTACATACATGTGACAGCCTTGACATTCTCGCAATGTCAACGCATTTCTCTCATGTCTGTCAGACTGTTGACAGACTGTCATTCCCGCGCTGTCAACACAACTCTCTCATGTCTGTCAGACTATTGACAGATTGACAGTGTGAGAATTCTCTCATGTCTGTCAACCTTTGACAGATTGTTGTATAGCCTCATAGTTATGACGTGAGATAGTTCCCGTGGATTCATTTCAGAATATGTATATAAGATAGTGCATTTCTTAGAGTAGTCTCTATCTCTGATCTCGTCTATTCTCCTCGGTAGTTAGACAAGAATCAAAGACCTTTCCTCCCTCATTCACTTCGTTTGACTTGACTATCTCGGCTTGTGTGACGCCTAGTCATATAGTGAGTTAGTAAGTCACTGACGATAGTCCCCATCGGCTATCTTCTAAATCGCGTGACGCCTGGCTACATCGTATAAAAGCTATCGAGTCGCTGACAGCGATGACCCAAACCCGGGCGACGATGGCGATTACAACGATTCCGACAACGAAGATGACGATCCCCCTTTCTCCCCTCCGAAACAATCGCGCTGCAGTCGGTGCATCCTGAAGGCACTGAAGTGCGAGATGGTAGGCGGCGGTTCGGCTTCCTGCCAAGGTTGCAGGAAAGCGAAGGTCCGTTGCTCGCTCGTTCCGGACAACTATCCCCGTCGAAGCAAGAGGGCGAAAGTGGAAAGCCCGATCGCTTCGACAAGCAGCCAAACTATCGACGATCTCCGAACCAACGTTCGAGATCTTAACACCCGGATCAATCTTCAGGAGGAGATGCTTCGGTATCTCATCCTTCGCGTTCGAAAGCTCGAAGAAGAGAAGAATGAGGAAGACGAAGAAGAAGAAGAGTCCGAAGAGGAACGGGTGAATCGAACTGGGGATAGAAAAGGAAAGAGCCGGAAAGAATGAGTAGCCGGTTTCGATTGGTTTTCTTGAACTTTGTAAATATTTTGTTTTCGTATCTCGATTGCAGTCCGTTTGAGGACTTTAAATTCTTTTATGGACTTTTTAATAAAATCTTTTTGTAAATCAAATGGAAATGGAAAATCGTTCGAAAACAATCGAAAGAACGTCCGAAATGGACTTAGAAGAAATTTGAGTTTAAATAGGACTGAGATGTCCGAAAATCTCGATTGGTGTCGATCTTCCGGGTAGGGATAAACGCTCAATAAGCTATCATGGCATTTATCCCCCCGGTCGATTTCAACTGTTCGGAAAGAAAGAAGAATAGAATAGAGTAAAAAGAATAAGTAAAAGCATACGAAAGTTAATCGGTGATGTCCGGTAGAGGTCCGGGCTTGAGTGGGTATCGTTTATGGAATTCTTCAAGTAATTCTTCGGCGTGCATTTCATCAGCTCCAATCCATGAGAACTCCTCATCGGTACCTTCGTATCCTTTCCATCGAATGAAGTATCGCAAAGGACAACGTCGAAAGCGTCGGTCCATCTTCGAATCTAGAATTTCTGCCACTTCAAACTCCTGTTCACCATCGACTTCGATCGGTGGTGGCGGAGGTTGCGAATGATTCGGAATGGGGTTTGGAGTATAAGGTTCCAATTGCGAGACGTGGAACACTGGATGAATTCAAGAAAGGTAGTCAGGTAGTTGTATCTTGTAGGCGAGAGTGCCGATGCATTCGATAACCTTGAAAGGTCCAAGATACTTCTCCGAGAACTTCGGAGTCGGTCGGGTGGTTCGAATGTGTTTCGCTAAGACAAAGACTTCAGCACCTATTTGGAATTCTGGAGCAGAGATTCGTTTTCAGTCGGCTTGATCTTTGTATTTCTTCTGAGCGTTCGAAATCTCGTCCCGAAGGAAGGAGTGAACTTCGTCTAAGTTGGCGACGAAATCGTGAGCTCGGTCAGATCGAATATCGACTTCCGGTCTAATCGAGATGTTCGGATGGTAGCCTTTGTTGGCGAAGAAGGGTGTGATTCCAGTCGAAGCATTCGGAGCGTTATTGTAGGCGAACTCAGCCATTGGAAGTAGGCTGGACCAGTTATCCTGTTGATAGTTGCAGTAGATGCGAATGTACTGTTCCAAGGTCTGGTTGACACGTTCGGTCTGTCCGTCAGCTTCTGGGTGATATCCGGAAGTGTAATGAAGTTCCATGTTGAGCGACTGCCCGAGTGCTCGAAAGAAAGCAGAGAAGAACTCGGAACCTCGATCGGAGGTTACGTGGTTCGGAACTCCATGTTTGGAAAAAACGTGAATGACGAATAATTCAGCTAACTGTTCGGATGTAATCGTAGTATGACACTTAATGAATATAGATTGTTTCGAAGCTCGATCCACGATGACTAGAATGGAATTGTAACCGTCCAACATTGGAAGCTCCTCGATAAAGTCCATCGAGATTGAGTCCCAAGGTCGTAAGGGAACTGGAAGTGGTTTGAGTAGTCCGTAAGGTCGATGTCGACGTGATTTGTTTCTTCCGCATGTAGTGCAGGAGGCAACGTAATCTCGTACGAAATCTCGAATCTTCGGCCAGGTGTACTGTCGTCGAATAGTTTCGAGAGTTCGGTTTTGACCGAAATGACCTGAGAGTGGATGATCGTGGAAGTAGCGTAATACTTGTAACCGTAGATCCGAATGATTCGGAACGTAGATTCGGTTGTTGAGTCGTAACAAACCATCTTCACCCATAGTCCATCGAGGTTTAGTGGAGTCTTGAACAAAGGTGAGTCCAAGTGCCGATTCCGGATCGATCGATAGCGAGTTGCGGATGGCTTCATGTAAAGCATTGATGTCCATAACAATCGAAGCTCGGAGGATCGGACCCTCGAGGAAAGTAGCTCGAAGAGAAGTGGTGAACTGTTCGTTAGTGAATATGGGTCTAAAGTTCTGTGGATTGACTTGGGCGTAGCCGATATCCCCCTCTTTTGGGTAGACGTCCCATCGTCTAGTGATAGAGTCCGGTTTCTCGCCAAGTTTGCCAGGTCTGAATCGAATAACCATGTTGAATTGATGTAGGTATTCGGACCATCGGACCTGTCTCCGGGTCAGAATTTTAGTGGTAGAGAAGTACTCAAGGTTTTTGTGATCGGTGACCACATCGATCGGGTCTCCGGAACCTTCGAGATAGTGTCTCCACGCTTTGAAAGCCTCGAAAATAGCTAATAGTTCCTTGTCGTGAGTATCGTAGTTAAGCTCAGCAGAATTAAGAGTGCGGGAAAGAAATGCGACGGGATGAATTTCACCGTCATCGAGCATAATCGAAAGGATAGCTGCGATGGCATAGTCCGAAGCATTGGTCTCGACGATGAGTGGCCGGTTCGGTTCCCAGTGAGCAAGGATTGGTGCGTGAGTAAAAGCGTATTTGAGGTTTTCGAAAGCCGATTGGCATTCGGCTGTCCATATCCAGTCGACAGTTTTCCGTGTGAGCCGGGTAAGTGGTATAACAATATCGCTGTAATTGTAAATAAATCGTCGGTAGAAATTTGAAAATCCTAAGAAGGATTGAATATCCTTGACTTTCCGAGGTACCGGCCATTCGACGATAACTTGAATCTTGTCAGCAGCCATGGTGAGGCCTGCAGGTGAAAGGATGTAGCCGAGGTATTCGACGGTATCGACACCGAAGAAGCATTTTGCGAGGTTGCAGTAGAGTTTGGCTTCTCGGAGTCGTCGAAGTACCTCCCGGACGTGCTTTTCGTGATCTTTTGGATTGTCTGAATATACAAGAATGTCGTCAATGTAGACAATAACGTAGACATCAAGTAAATCTGCAAAGATAGTGTTGACAAACCGTTGAAAAGCAGCCGGAGCGTTCGTAAGTCCTTCCGGTATGACCTTCCATTCGTACGAGCCGTAGCGTGTCCGGAAGGCGGTCTTCCATTCGTCACCTTCGGCGATTCGTACAAGATGATAGGCATGGGCTAGATCAAGTTTCGTGTAGATTGCAGCCTTTCGAGGCGCATCGAGTAGGTCGGAAATAAGTGGTAGAGGGTATCGATCCTTTTTGGTGATTCGATTGATGCCTCGGAAGTCGACGCACAGGCGTAGTGAACCATCCTTCTTCGGAGCGAACAAGACAGGTGCTCCATATGGTGACGAAGAAGTCTGAATAATTCCGGCAGCGAGTTGCTTATCCAGGAAATCTCGGAGGGCTTCTAGCTCTTTCGGAGAGAGCGGATAGATCCGTCCAAGTGGTGGTTCAGCGCCTTCCTCCAAATCAATCTTGAGGTCGTATGATCGATGCTCCGGAAGTTCTTCCGAAGACGATTTGTCGAAAACATCGGCGTAATCCGTGTATTGTTGCGGAAGGGTTGATTCTGACTTCTGAGCTTCAAACTCTTCAGTGCTAGAACCTTTAGCAGTAAGTTCGATAGGAAGATAACGAAAAAGAATTGGTTCAAATCCGGCGTCTTTACAGACCCGATTGAACGCGACTGCCCCTAAAAGCGCGATGTCGACATCCGGTTTAATCGCAGATTCGGTACGTGATCCCATTTGTGCAAGACTCGGATAGGAGTAAATGGGTTCGTAAGGAAATTTGTCCGAGAGTGGACGAGGTGTGAGGCGAGAGCGAGGTTTGGATTGATTTATTCCGGGTTTCGCTATAGAAGATTCCTGAGGTGGAATTGGCACTTCCGTTTCCGTAACCGGAGGTTCCGGAAGTGAAGACGTCTGGTGGAAATCATCTCGATTAGTGTTTCGGAAAGAAATCGTTTTTGTAACCCAATCAATCAATGGATTGTAGCGGGACAAGAAACTATATCCTAAGACAGCTTTGCAAGATGAATCCAATGAAGTAACATAAAAGTTAATCAAGAAAGACTCGCCGGTCGGAAAACGAACCGATAGTTCGGCTGTTTCCGAGATAGAATTTGCGGTTAGAGAACCATCGAACAATCGAAGATTAATCGGAGGTATGGGTGTGGTCGGGATGGAATGATTCTGTACGTAAGAAGAATCGATAAAAGAGTCTGTGGAACCGGAATCAAGTAAACAGGGAAATTGAATAAGAGATAATGTACCAGCCGGTTCGTCTGGCAATTGAAATTCGGTAGATAAAGAAAAACGGAGAGATCGTTCATATTCAGAAAGAGCGGATGCGTTTAAAACTACTTCCCCTTGGTTAGTACGAACCGGATCAACGCAACTCTCGCTTCGTACTGGGGTACGAGAGTTGCGGATCATTTTTCCGAATCGTCCGAAGACGATTGGATGTCCGTAACTACATCCTCAACCTCGGCTGCTCGACCGCGAGGCTGATTGGATTTTCGATTGGGGCAATCCTCTAACTTGTGCTTACCGCCACAAAACATGCACAGGTTGAATTTCCTGCGTCTCTCCTTCTCTTCCGGTTTGACGTGGCCATCCGGTCCGAGATGTTTTTGGTGCGGTTTCGGCTGTTGACTAGTCGAAGCAGTCGAAGATTGACCATTGAAATTCGTTCCGGTCGACTTGTTCTTGTTGAACCAAGGCTTCTTCCCTTGATTCTGTCCGGTAGTCTGCGGGTTATTCTTGCCTTTAGACTGAGTATCCGACGTGGTAGAAGATTGAGTAGAAGAGTTGTTCTGGGAACCCTTCTTGCCAAAATTCGAACCCTTACCGCCCGAACTCGACCCGGTCTGTCTCGAAGACTCCCGTTTCTTCTCTTCTTCCCTCCGCCAGTACCGGTTGTCGATTCGAAGAACCTCCGCCCGATATTCGGCGAGGTTCCGAGGCTCCGGAACACGAGCCATTTCGTCCTTGATTCTGGACGCAAGTGCGTGCTGATAAGCCCACTTCAAGGAACTTGCGTTCCAATCGGTGAGAGCAGCGAGTGAATTGAATCGAATGTTGAATTTACGAACCGATTCATTCTCCTTCATTCTCAAGTTCCCCAACTTATCCTCAGCATCTCCTTGCGCGTCGTAAAGACCAAAATTGTCTTGTAACTCTTTCACCAGTGCTGTGAAAGAGCTCGTCCACATCGGAAGAGCGATCGCGTTCGGATCGAGGATATCCGGCTCGAACCATTCGCGAGCGGATCCACTCAAATAAGAGAGAGCGTAAGCTATCTTTCGTTGATCAGTGAAGTAGTTAGGGCGATCAAGAAAGACTAATGAAAGGGAAACGAGGAATGTTTTGAGCTTTCGAGGATCGGAACCATCGAATACGTCCGGTTCCTTTACTTTTGCTTTGCTCGATTCGGAAGGTTCTGGTCGTAAGTTAGCGATAGCATTACCTAACCCGTCGAGTGTTCCTCGGAAAGCTTGGAACGTTTGGAGAAACTCCCTTTCGGAAGAATTGTTGTTTGGTGGAAAAAATGGTCTCCGGGGACTATTCGAGCCTTCGGATCCTCCACCTAGTCCCCTGGACCTCCCGGTCCTCCGGGACCACCACCGCCTGGTTCGCCTGGTCCTCCCGGTCCATCCGGTCCACCATCGCCAGGTAGTTCCGGATCAGCCGGCTCTTCATCGACTACTTCCTCACCATCTTGATTCTCTCGATTGATATTACCTTCGAGATCCTCTCCTTCCTCATCTTCCGGTCCTTCCGGGATTTGAGGTCCTGTTGGCGTGTTACGGGATAAAATTTGTCCCATAATCGTTGCTGCCGTTGGAGACGGAGGTATGATGGTGTTCGATGATGTCGTAGCGATGTGAGTGTTTCTACGAGGTGTCCTGACTTGGACAGGCATTCCAGAGGCAGTGTAAAGAGTTTGGAATTCATAATCCATCGTTTCGGTCGTTCCACCGATTGCAACTTCAGGTGCTACTTCAGTTGTTGGTAGTGATGCTGCAGTAGTGGGTCCGAAAACGTTGTTTCTTCTTCGACCACCTAGGGCCGAAATGGATTCTGAATAGGGCGCGAAAGATTGCGCATTGGTGACAAAAGGGTTTGGCTCTTCAGCCTGCGTCGGAACGTCCGAGTTGTCAGTAGTACCGGTCAACGTTCTTGGCCTGTTCCTACGGGCTTGACGAGTCATTGGAGGCGCCATGGATAAATGAGTATTGAATGGATAACGACGAATGCGAGTAGTAGTTTAAATATACTGTTAAGACTGTGCCGGTGAGGTTCCGTCGAGTCTTAGAAGGTATAGTATGAATCGAAGTAATCCGAGAGTAATCGGAATGAATCGAGACAATGGTTTATAACCGAAGTCTCAAGGAAAGTAATCGAGAATACTCGGTCAGCTCGATTACAACGGAAGATGTTAAAGATGAACTAGAACCTTGACACTACTATCGGTAGTGCCCCCGCTTCGTCGTACGGTTCGGTGAATGTTCAGAGTGACGAGTAAGAGTGTAAAGACGTCCGGATAACGATCAGTTATAGTGCGATCGTTTAGACGATTAGAAGAGAGAGTTCCGGACGGAGTTCAGCAGCAATCTAAGTTGATATTTAAACTGAGGAACTATGTACAAGATACTACAGCTTATATACCTGTATTCCTAATTGTTAAATCTATAACAATAAGAGCTGTAAGTAAAAAACAATAACCAATATAAATCCGACGTCATCAATATAAAATAAAAAGATAATAAAGTCGGAGCACTTAGCATTCGATAACCGAATGCTTCGTACGACTCGATCGATGCAATCGACCTCGGAAGTAAATATGAATGTTACCAAGTCCCTGTCCGAAGCCGGAAGCTATATACGGAAGTCCGGAGGCATAACCGTAACAGTATGTCCAGGAATTTTCACGACGTTTTGATACTTCTCTTGAGTCGTATCAAGCGGGGGAGGATGCACCAAAGGATGCCTCAAGCACAACAAGAGCACCCAATGACGATAATTCCTCCCCAGAAAATGACGATATTTATTCCTCAGAAGAGGAATATGAAGTAACGGAGCGAATTCAAAAATTGAAATCAACGGATAGACTATGTATCATACATAGTCACCGTAACCGAGGTCAAATATCGACCTCAACAAATCGTAAAGGACTACGAAGGAAAAGTCAATCTGGAAGACTATCCAGAAGACGACGCCGATTTCGGGCTCGAGAAGCCGAATTGACATATATTCCATTCGAGGATATCGAATTGGAATTCAATCAGGAGGTCATGAAAACCCTAACTGATCAACCTCCAATATACACGGAAGAAAACATCCCGCACCTGCGAGCTGGATGGATAGAGCGTAATAGAGATATGCTACAGGGAGTGCCTGAGACCTTGCCTCCCCTCAGGGAAATCAACCATAGAATACCGATTATAGATGAAAATAAGAGGTACAGCTATTATATGCCACGATGCCCAGATAGTCTGAAGATCGACTTATCCGAGAAACTCGAGAGATATACTCGAGCTCAGTGGTGGATACACGCCACCACCCCACAAGCAGCACCGATGCTTTGTATCCCCAAGAAGAATGGGAAACTCCGTACCATCGTCGACTATCGACAGAGGAACGATAACACGGTCAAGGATGTCACCCCATTCCCAGACCAAGATCACATTCGAACAGATGTGGCTAGACATAAATACCGATCTAAAATCGATATGTCGGATGCGTATGAACAAATACGCAATGAGGTACTAGATGTACCTAAGACAGCGTTTGCCACTATCTTTGGCACATATGTAAGCCAAGTAATGATGCAGGGGGATTGTAATGCTCCCGCGACTTTCCAACGAATCATGACCCGCACCTTCCAAGATCTAATAGGTCGGTGCGTACACGTCTATCTAGACGACATATTCATATTCAGTGATACCATCGAGGATCACGAAAAACACTTAGGTCAAGTGTTCGAACGACTGCGCCAGCAGAAGTTCTACCTAAAAGCCGACAAGTGCGAATTGTATGCCGCACTAATGGACTGTTTAGGACATCTAATCGATGACCGTGGAGTTCATGCAGATATGGACAAAATGGCGAAGATTCGAGAATGGAGAACGCCACGGAACTTCAATGACGTCCAGAAGTTTTTAGGCCTGGTGCAATACCTAGCCAGTTTCATGCCAATGGTCGCTATATACACCAGCCCATTATCGTTGATGTGCAGGAACAATGTTCCTTTCATCTGGTTACCGTTTCATGAAACGTGCTTTCAGCACATAAAACGAATGGCCACATCGGACAAAATACCCGTTTTGAAGCCAATAGACCCTCGCACTGGAGTACCCATTTGGGTCATTTGTGACGCTTCAATATGCGGCATAGGTGCCTATTATGGACAAGGGTCTACCTGGCAGGAATGCCGGCCAGCAGGATTTATGTCCAAGAAGTTCACTGCTGCACAGATGAACTACAGGGTATTCGAGCAGGAAACACTAGCTATACTAGAAGCACTGCTAAAATGGTCGGACAAACTAATGGGATATCGCATCCACATAGTGACTGACCACGAGGCGTTAACGTTCTTTAAGACGCAACGCCATTTGAGTAGCAGACAGACGCGATGGATGGAGTATCTATCGCGGTATGACTTTGACATACGCTACATCAAAGGCTCTACCAACAAAATCGCAGATGCATTGTCGCGATACTATGAGTCAGATCTCCCTGGCGAGGTTCACCAGGACCATGAGTACGTCAATGCGGACATACAACTGGATCGAGAAATGGATGATCTCCCGAACCAGAGAGTGGACGAGATCAAAAGCAACCGGTTGGCTGCATTACGAGAAACTGAGGAATCTCGGGATGTTGAGGCTCTGCTACTCAACAATAATGCTGAAACTTCCCGTAAGGAACCCAGGAGTGTTGGAGGAGAGCCCAACCCTACGGTACTCGAGTCTCGGTTGAGGGGCGAGGCACCTAGACCTCATCAGCTAGTACAATCGCAATTTGAGTCTGAAATTCGCGAATTGTCTAAACAGGATGTGATGCTCCAAAAGATCATAGAACACCCCGAAGATCATGAAGGGTTTAAAGTGATCGACGGGATAGTATACGCTTCCAATAGGATTGGAGAGGAGGTGGTATGCATTCCCGCTGGGAAAGGAACGTCGGGGAAAACGCTTCGAGGTTTAATACTCGAACAGGCTCACGAAGTGGTGGGCCACTTCGGGGAACAACGTACTTCTGACTATGTCAGAAGATGGTATTGGTGGCCCCGCATACTGGGCGACACTGAATCCTTTTGTAAAGCCTGCGATACATGTCAAGTATCCAAGAGGTCAAATTTACGACCAGCCGGTAAACTGCATAGTCTACCGATACCCACACGTCCTTGGGAATCCATTGGGATGGATTTCATAGGACCATTCCCAGAAGTCAATGGGTGCAACTACCTCTGGGTAGTTATATGTCGGCTGACGTCACGAACCCACCTCATAGCCATCAATACAACGACTACAGCTGTAACACTAGCTGAGCTCTTTCTCAAGGAGGTGGTTCGGCTACATGGACTACCCAAGTCCATAGTCTCCGACAGGGATTCGAAGTTCATCTCGCGATGGTGGCGAGAAGTACATCGACTACTAGGGGCGAAACTATTGATGTCTACATCATATCATCCGCAGACGGATGGGGTGACAGAACGGGCTAACCGTTCAGTAACCCAGATTTTACGATCTTGGGTACAACCTGATCAGAGGGATTGGCTTCAACGGATCCCTATGACGGAGTTCGCACTCAATGCGAGCATCAATGAATCATCTGGATTCGCCCCGTTTGAGTTGGACGGAGGGTATATGCCGTCCATGATTCGAGAGCTACCGGCTGAAGTGTCAGTAGCACCTGGCGTGCGGCATTTTGCAGAGCAAGCTCTGCTACATTTGGCTGAGGCGCATGACTCCATTATAGGGTCTCGGGTCTTTCAGACCCATTGGTCGAACCAACGTCGACGTAGTGAACCGATTATCAAAGTCAATGACTTAGTATATCTGTCCACGGCTAATCTCAACCTACCCAAAGGTCGAGCAAGGAAATTAATGCCCAAGTTTGTTGGGCCTTACCCCGTCACCGAGGTGATCGAGGGAAAGTCGGTATATCAGTTGGGGCTACCCACTGAACTTACCAAACAGGGAATCCACAATCGGTTCCATGTATCATTGTTACGTCCCCACATCGCCAACGACGATGTAATGTTCCCTGATCGTGCAAAGGCAGAACCGTACGACTTCGGGGAACCAGTAGAGGTCGAGTGGCTGGTCGACGACATCATTGGACACCAATGGCAGGGTCAGAAATTATTCTTCCATGTGTTATGGAATTTGGGGGACATCACGGTCGAGCCCTATGGTACCTGTAGGACACTGCAGGCGCTTGATCGGTATTTGGCGCTGAAAGATGTCGCCAATTGGAGGTTATTGCCGCGTAAATAACCTGTGGGGTGCTCGTGAATGTATCCCGTGACCGTGTTGTCGGGCCGACCGGAATTGTACAAAGAAAATTTTCGTGGGAACGCCAAAGTTGAACGCGTTCGAAACTAAGTTTTCTTTCTCCATAGTTCCTCACCCGAGTTCACCAACATGTCGCAGCACGAAGCCAACAACGCGAACGATCTTTCGGGATCGCGTCACATTCAGTTCGGCGAATTCAACGATTCGTCGAACCCCCAAAATGCTCCAACCGGAGCTATCATCACAGCTGGGACGCCAGCTTTCAATAACGTATCCGGTCCTGGATTCCCAGGACCGTTTGGGGATGGTTCCCATCCATCCCCGGCCATCAACCAAAATGCTCCAATGGGAGCGACCCCAAACACTGGCGCCCCGGCGTTCCCAGTGATAGCTGGTCCTGGGTTTGCGGGACCAACTGGGAGAGGAACTCAGTCAGGTTTCTTCCCCAATAACAACTCTCAATTCGGGATTGCACCGAATTATGGTCCACCATTTCATGGGCCGAACAACTACGTGGCTCCGGGTACAAGTTACCCATTTCAGCAACAGATGCAAACGACGACCCCGTTTGCTAATTTTGGGTACCCTACGCCTATGATGACAGCACCAGGCATGTCATCGTCAGTCCCAACTACCCCGTTGAGGATTACCGTCGGGAACTTGATCACCCACTCCGACAACTGCCCTATGTGCATGGGGTATGTCGCTCACCTGATCACGGCGAGCGACTTCAACGAGGTCATTTCAGAACGAGATGGCCTCATTAAGGGAGCAACGACTTCCTCTACCAATACTCAAGGCCATGAGTTGGTAGTAAACTCCTTACAGGAGCAGATAGCGTCAACCTTAAGGTCCCACGAGACCGAGAGGCAGACATTAAACGATAGGATCACTGCGCTCGAGCTCGAGCGTAACGAACTTCGCACCTGCCACGAGTCAGACGCGGCGCAACTTGACGAAATCATTTGTGATTGTCAGGAAGCAAACGAACGACGCCTATACTGGAAGGACCAGTATTACGATCTCCGTGATCATGGAGATCGGTACAATGCTGAAGCACGGGCTGAAGCACCCCAACCCAAGTCACTGGACAAGGGTAAAGGTAGAGAAGTACCGATGGTACCTCTACAAAGTAGAATTGCCTCTGTCGAACAGAGCGTGGCAAGTGGGTCCTCCGTCCCGTTATCTCAACGTCTGACTACTACGGAAGGAGAAATCAACACTCCGCGTAACGTTGAAGAGAAAAAATCTGTGAGAACAGAACCGGTTCGAGGGCGCTTCGAGGAAGCCCCCGCTGAGCCCCTAGTGTCTTCCACGACACGTATCGCTCCCAACATGGGAGAAAAGAGGAAGCGGGAGGCTCCTGGACAACCCTCCGACCCACGTGCATTGGTGTCTTACGATGACTTGCACGATAATTCAGAGGAGCCTACGTACTCCTACAAAGCATATCAGGTGGAGCACTACCTCACTGATATGGAGGAGGATGAATCTGAACCAGAAGCACATCCCAACCGATTGAAGGGAAAGCAACGGGAAATGCAGAATAAGATCAATCGGGAGAGTAGGCGTAGAATGGACGCGTTATCCGCTCAACGCGCTCGGGAGGAGGGTCGCTCTCCCCCCCTAAACGAACTAAGGGCAGTAAAAACAAAGAGTACGATGCCCTCCGTGGAACGGCCACTAGGTTACCATTCCAAGCTCCGGTCTCGGCTGAAGAAGTAGAGACAATAATCAAGGCTCTTAACGAGTCTGACAATACTAGGCCTTTGCGCCCCATGTGGAAGACGGTGCATGGAATGATTGCCATGCACAAGCAGGCACGTCAAGTGCCTCGTGCTGCTCGCACAGCGATGCAGGACACCGTGATAGACAAATTCATCGCGGTACCTAGGTGGTTTGCCACCGAAATGAACCGGCAGGGACGCCCGCTGCCCCATTTGTTCGAACCTAGGGCCTCACAGAAGGAGCCCAAAGGATTCACCATGGGTGATATTCTGCCAAATGAGGCAGGACCATCCAACGTCGCTCCTAACAGTGCGACTATGGATACCGGGGATAACTCGGCAACCCCAATGGTGGCTAGGGGAACGCGTATAGCGCGATCTTCCACTGTACTCGCAAATCGAGTATGGCATGGGTGTCGTGAGAACGATCCCATCGCGAGATGGGCGGAGGCCATACTTGGTAGCTCCGCCTCGGAACGCCTAAATGGTATGCTGGTTGAATCCAACCACGATACACCGACCACCAATACCCGTAGTATTCGCGGAATGGTGGCCGTGTACCGCCTGTTACCCAATAACGAGGGCGATAATGTACTGTCGGACAATGAGTCCAACTTCATAGTACACTTGATATTGTGCGAACTAGCACTGAATCCCGCTCGATACGACGGGATACTTCACTCAATGGGACTACTGCCCCACCCCAACTTCCAGCCTGGTCCACTGCCAGACTATAGTCATGCCTCCCCTCCTACTGTGAGGCAAGTAGCGCACGAACTCGCGATACGGGGATATACAAAGTCCCATTTACAAGATATCGCTCTATATCTATTATGGTGGCTACACGGAGTAGCCCCATCGATAGCGAGTTGTTGGATAGTTATTCAACGGCAATTTGTACACGTCGTTCTCGACGTTTTGGCACATCACGTATTTCAAGGAGTGCCACGTACCACAATGGAGGTGGAAAACTATGTGTTTCCAGACGGTTCACAGTCCAGCAATATTGACAATGCTGGACGTTACGCTGATTATAGCGTGGTACTCACTTATGTGAGACCCTTTGCACAACAGCTCGCCGCTCAAGGCAATGTGCTCCCTGTCGCTGGTGCCGTAGCTACGCAGTCAGTAGCATCACCATCGACTGAAGATCATGCCATGGAAATGGCACCACGTATCATCGATTGGGATGATACACAATTCAACGCTACCGGAGATCCCATCATCGATTATGGTGAAGACGACGGTATGGATATGGCTGGGTACACCCAGCCTCAGGAGTGAGTCCACGACTCACGCCGGGTTAGGGCTGTAGACTGCTGGACTCAGTCTAGTGGGGGAGGGTGTAACGGCCCAGGGTAACCCCTAAGTAGTATCTTATCTATTAGATTAGATAGGTTGAATAGTCCCACGATGAACTGTATAGTTCATCGTGTATATATATGTATATACACATGAGATAGAAGGTAGACTATCTTTCACGCACAACCGTACATATCGAGTTAATACAGAGACTCGTCGTGTTCACACTGCGTGAATTAAGTCATTTAAGCTACAAGCTAACTGAAGCCTTAAGCTCCAACTCCATAACCATCCTAACGGATGGTTACACAAATTTTCAAGCCACAGTTGATGATGAATGTCGCTTTACTTCTTTTGATCTTGGCTGGCCTAGGTGTGTCACTGACAACAAAATATTCAAGTACTCACACTTGTGGCGCCATCGTCATCATTACTTCAAGGATGGTGAATATATTCTTGTTGACAAAGGTCTGGTCCCATTGCACTAGAAATTAGTTATACTTACATTTCACGTTTCATCTTTAGGTTATATCTCATCCCCCTGGACTATCCGACCATTTGACGAGCCCGAAATTGCATCAGTCAATCAAGCAATACAGCGGCGCATGCGGGAGTTCAATATATGTCTCTCAAGTGAGTGTATCCGAGTTGAACATGCTTTTGGCAAACTTAAAGGCCGCTTTCCATCCTTGAAAGAGATGGGATGTCACAAGAAGGTGCAGGAGATGTACAAGGTGATCGAAGCCTTACTGATTCTCCACAACATGTGCATTGATTATGGTGATGTTCCCGAGCACATCTTTGACTTTGACCCCATGGATGATGGTATACCGGTAGAAATTGCTGCAGGAGATATTCACTTTGGGTTGGTGGACATTAATCAAGAGGCTAATATTCCTCTGTATGAGACAGACCAGTGGATTAAGGAGGAGGGACGACGTAAACGAGATTTAATATTTGAGGATCTATATAACCTGTATTTTATAGTCTAGTATTCACTAATAATTTTACAGATCTTTTCATTGACAACTTCACGAGTGAGTTCATCAATGTTAGAGTCTAATATATTCCGGAGCTCCTGCAACCGTTGGCCCTGCACACTGTTAGCACTCTCGGTCATCGATCTCCTCAACTGCACTTCTGTTAACCTTGCCTTTGAATCAAAAAATGTATTGATAGCTCCAAAGGCATCAGCTGACGCCAAAGAGCTTTTCTTCTTTGCTGATGATTTCGTTGTTGCTGGGGCCTGATAGTGGGGCTCAGATACAACCTGTGAAACTGAAGTCGAACAGGATGCTCCTGCCTTTGGTGTCTGGAGTACAATTGATGCTTCACCTTCACTATCTGAATGAATACTTTCAGTGGGAGATTTACGTTCGGGCGTAGGTGGCCAGTGGATGTTATCGATATCATCATCATTCTTCCGGATGGGTGAAATAGGGGCGACAGAATTGCGGACCATAGGACGATCCACCTTGGAGCTCCTACCAAACCTTTGTCACAGGAGATACCAGTTAGATAAATTAGACACAGTTGAATATATACTTACCGCTCTTCAAATATATCATACCAACCATTGTCCTTCCACTCATGATATTTCTTAACAGTGAGTGAGCCAATAGATTTTCCACCCCGCTTTGCAAGAATAAGCCGTTGCTTGTGCCATTCATCTGACTCAGGAACCATGGACTGAAGATCGGCATCTCCACCGCCACCTGTGAACTCCTCGTACTCTCTCATGTATCCATACATTGTGATGCTCGAAGTGATCTTGCTGGCAACTGATTTGACTGTGAACCTTTCAGCAACAGAGTGGTTTGCCTGTAGATACTATCGCACAGATAATTCAGGAACTAAATAATATAAAAACAATGTGACAATACCTTTGTATAAACACAATCCTTATTCTTCAACCATTTGGCATGGATATGATCACTGTCTGATCCAAATATATGTGTGAACAAAGCAGTTTGTTCAGCCGCATTCCACCGTCCACTAGTGAAGATGTCATTATTTGGTGGATCATCCACTCTAGATGTTTTCATGCCCACAATAGAAGGTTTTGAGTGTGGGGCAGTCCCAGATGATTTCGCCCCATGCCCACTTCCACGTCCACGGCCACGTCCACGGCCTCCTACCCGCTTCGGGGGTGGCTTTTGAGGTGATTCAGAGGCAGGACGCTTATTATAGGTGACAGGAGGAGGTGTAGTTGGGCGAGAAGAAGGGATCTGAAAATGGCCTTGAAAAGAAGCATGCGGGACAGCATTGACTTGAGCTTCTACCTGCTCAATTGCCGAAAAGAGAGCATCCTGTTTGAATAACATCAATGGTATGTAGTGAAGTGAGAATTCAAGTACATACAAAACCGCCTTTCAGCTTTGAAGGCATTTCTGATGACAGCAAGGCTCCACTCATGGGTATGAATAGCTTAGAAAGACGAAGATATGGTCCTGATACGGTGCACCACTGCTTTTTTTCAATATGAGAGAGAGAGAGAGAAGTCAAGGTTGCTCAAGCACGGATTCTCGAAAAAAAATTTCTATTTTTAGTAATTTTTTTTTCAGGAAACCGGGAAACGGGATTTTATAATTGAGCACGCCTATTATACTTTTCTTTTATCTTTTCCTTTTCTTTCATTTACATACATGTGACAGCCTTGGCATTCTCTCATGTCTGTCAAACTGTTGACAAACTGTCATTCTCGCGCTGTCAACACAACTCTCTCATGTCTGTCAGACTATTGACAGATTGACAGTGTGAGAATTCTCTCATGTCTGTCAAACTATTGACAGATCGTTGTATAGCCTCACAGTTATGATGTGAGATAGTTCCCATGGGTTCATTTCAGAATATGTATATAAGATAGGGCATTTCCTAGAGTAGTCTCTATCTCTGATCTCGTCTATTCTCCTCGGTAGCTAGACAAGAATCAAAGACCTTTCCTCTCTCATTCACTTCGTTTGACTTGACTATCTCGGCTTGTGTGATGCCTGGTCATATAGTGAGTTAGCAAGTCGCTGACAATAGTCTCCATCGGCTATCTTCTAAATCGCGTGACGCCTGGCTACATCAGTGAGCTAGTGAGACGTTGACAGTTGCTGGGCCAGCCCAATTCTTAACCACCCCTCGGACGGCTACACCTTTCCCAATTAGTCCACTGTCTTCCTATCCGCACTTGTTATCTCTACTCTCAATTTGTTGTAACTACTTTAGGATATTCTGTAGCGACACCGGAGATAGCAGCCTTTGTATATAAGGTATACGGTCGTAGGTAGAAACCTTAGTTTTAATATCGAATTGGTATAACTCTAATATCATACTTGACTCACCCTCTATCTCTTCAACCTCATTTGACCCTGTCAATCTTCAGTCGACACAGCCTCGATCTTGAACGGACTCAACACAGACCACGCAGCATAGCAAGGATATTGTCAATAGCAGTATCAAAGGTCCACTTGACTTGCACGCTCCTAACAGTATATTAAAACTTGTCTCTCTATGCTGTTACTGATCCTTTCATTTGAATCTATATGGCCCCTCGAACTCAAAGCAATCAAAACATCAGTCCTGACCTCACTCAGGGAAACCCTGAAGGAAACCCATTCGCAAACAGCACACAATCCTTTGGCCCATACACCACATCGTTATCTGCACTCGGCTCTCAACGAGCACAACACCCAGGTTTTTGGTTCCATGACATCCGCGAGTGCAATGTCTTCAGTCTCAACACCAAACATCCTTGGTAGGAATGACAACCCGAATGTGAACTACAAAATCCTGTACACTGCAGATGGCCAGGAAATCATGGTCCAAACACCAAAGAAGGATTGCACTCTGATCCCTCATACGGCAACAGTTCCAACCCCCACCAGAGCTGAAGTTGCACTAGACAATGACTTCCTCAGCAATCATGATGATACACAACAACCGGACAAGCTCCCTGGGTCTGATAACTCTGACTCCAATGATGACAACAACCCCAGCGCACCTAGTGGTCTCAGAGGTCCCGGCGGACCTGGAGGTCCCAATGATCGAGGTAACGCTCAATTGCCAACCAACCCTGATGCATTAGGACAAATGACTCTTGCTACATTTAGTTCCTTTAAAGAGTCTATTGATGGTCTGAAAGGTGTTCTAGCTGGTATGTCGACTAAGAAGACAGAACCAGGCAAGACCATTGTAAAGAACCCCGATGTGTTTGATGGCTCTGAACCCAGGAAACTCAGGAACTTCTTGGTATCATTATCCCTCGTATTTCTCAACCGCCCCAAATACTTCACTGAGCAGCAAAAGATTAACTATACAATCTCGTACCTTAGCAGTACGGCTCGGGAATGGTTTGAACCCGACATCCTCGACCCCAACGTCACCACCATACCGGTGTGGACCCATTTGTTCAAAGCTGTGGTCAAGGAGCTGCAGGACCACTCCGGTCTCTACAATGCACAGGGCAACTCTGAAGATAAACTCAGTAGCTTGAGGATAAAGGATAGCGACAATTTTTGAGAATACAACATCCGATTCAACACCCTAGCTGCTATGACCAGCTGGGACCATGGCACCCTCCGATGGGCCTACAGTTGCGGTCTAGCATCCTGCATCAAAGATGAGCTCGCACGCATCAAGGAACCTGTGACCCTCGTAGAGTTCCACGAAGAGGTACTTCACATCAATAACCAATACTGGAGAAGAGAGGAGGAAAAGAAGCATGAGGCAAATAGGAACTCTGGAGGGCAGATGAAGACCCCACAGAAGAAATCCAATAATCCCGCCACAACATCCACCTCGACCTTGACGACTTCGACATCCTCCAGACTGCAAGGCAAGAGTTCAAACCAACAACCCTTGACTTTGAACTCTAAGCCGGGTACTCCAAACAATAACTCGAACCAACAGAAACCCGCCTATGCCAATTGACTGGGCGCGGATGGTAAGATTACACCTGCGGAGAAGGAACATCAACAAAAATTTGGTTTATGCAACTTCTGTGGCTCAAACAAGCACCTACTTGCTGACTGCAATCTGCGTAGGGCACAGGAAGCTAAGGTTAGAGCTGCACAAACACACCCCGTGCAAGAGTCTGCTTCTTCAGTGACTCTGATGACTACTTCGACGGTAGGATCGGGAAAATAGTCCGCAACTCTTGTACCCTGGTACGAAGTGAGAATTGCATTGACCCAGTTTGTACCAGCAGTGGGAAGTTGTTCTCAATGTGTCCGCTCTTTTGTTGCACTCCAAGTCTTTTATGATAAATCTATCTATCCATGTACTCTTTGATAAAACCCACATCCCAATTTCTTTTGATACACTTCTCGACTCAGGTTCTACAGACAATTTCATAGATACAAAATTTGTATACTTGAATTCAATTCCAACCATTCCGACTTCTACTCCTATCAACCTCCAACTCTTCAATGGTTCATTAGCTATGAAATCCATCTCGGAAACTTGCACACTACCTATTCTTTTTCCATCTGGCGAGCTTATACCTTTGGACTTTTATGTTACACCTTTGGATTCATCATGCAAAGCTGTTTTAGGTTATGGTTTTCTTTCCCACCATAATCTGTCAATTAACTGGGCATCAAAAACACTTACTTTTCAGAATACCGACCATCCCAAATCACCGATGTCCTCTCCTTTGCCTGGCCCCCTTGTGGCCCCCAAAGAGTAACCTTTCAAAATCGTCGAATCACATCAATCCGACAACTGCAGAACGGAACTCTCATTCTGTCAAACACACCCCATATAAGGCTCGACCACTCTCCAACAAGTTTCCCTTTGAACCCATCTATTCCTACCCATCAGTCATGCAAATGGTGTCGCATCTACGACACAATGAAGTAGATATCGCTGTGGTAAGCGCAGTACCCTTTCACCATGCTTGTACGCAATCAGGTATGGAACCACTTGTTCTCTATGCTGTTCACTCTGAAGTTGCTGCACGATTGTCGAAAACTGATACTGATGACCCACCATCAAAAAACGAGATTCCGGAAGACTACCACAACTTTGCCAATGTATTTAACGAGATTGATTCGGAAGTCCTCCCGGAACATTGGCCTTATGACCTCAAGATCGACTTAGAAGAAGGTGCTGAACCACCTATTGGACAAATTTATCCACTTTCTCCAAAGTAGCTTGACACTCTTTGCGAATTCCTTGATCAATCTCTTGCCACCGGTACTATCCAACCTTTGACCTCTCCACATGGCGCTCCCATACTCTTCATTCTGAAGAAGGACAGTTCGCTACAACTATGTGTGGACTTCCGTGGCTTGAACAAGATCATGAAGAAAGATCACTACCCCTTACCTCTGATCTCCAACCTCTTAGTGTCACAAAGAGGTGATAACGGTGGTACGGCTGAGCGGAAGCGGACAGATACTGATCCCAACGACAAAGTTATATTCATAATAAATACAGAGAAGTAAGTAAAGACGTACCTGATCCCAACGACAAAGAGGTCAAGATAAGGGATCAGGTTGTGGGGGCTGGCTTATATAGAAACAGGCAAGGTATGGGAACAATGATGTCATACTGTATAGTTCAGGAACAAGGAATGGAACGGAATGGACTGGAAGGTTCCGGATCGATTATGATAGGTAAAAGTGATGGAATGATGTATTGTAAAGAAAAGGAAAATAATAGGGGCGGCTCACTTCATGACATTACCCCCCTCCTTATAACCATTGCCCTCGATGGTCAAGCCTTTGCCGCCTGGGGGTGTTTTTTGTGGAATTTCCGGACAGTGGTCAGGGCGTTTTCCAGATTTTGTGCCGGCTCCCATGAATTATGTCCCGCGTCGTAACCTTTCCACTTCACCAAATACTCTAACTTCTTCCATCTAACCCGACTATCCAAGATTTCCTCTACTTCATACTCCGGTTCATCTTCATCTTCCAGGTAGACTGGTTCTGGGGGTGGCGCAATTTGGCCATTAACAGTGTTCCCTTTCCATGGGTATAGTTGTCAATGTGAAAGACAGGGTGGACATGGTCCAGGGACAATGGCAGGTCCAATCAATAGTCAAGAGGCCCAACTTTGTCCAAGATAGTATACAGTCCGAGCTGTTGATGTTATGATCATGCGCGGTTGTAGGGATGAGGTTGGGTCACGGACGATAGTCCGCGGGGTAAAAGACCGAACACCGAGAGAAATCCCGGTGAGGGTCGGTCGATCCTACGGAGAGGTAGTCAGACGTTAATGCTACTATTAGTAGCGTTCCCGACACGCCGCTGTCCGAAAGCGAAGATGAGGGTAATTCTCTGATCGTGGGAGAAACTCACGCGATCATACTTAGGGTGAGGTTTTGAGAATGAACTCTAATTGAAAGTATACACTGTCGAAGTGCGCTATCAAAGTCGATATTTAAACTGGGGACCAACTATTCTGCTCTAGTAGCTTTATATGATATGCGTTACCTAAGGGTTGCTAAGCGATGGCTATCCTAGAATAGTATGGCCGGAACATGTGGAGAATAAAAGGGGTAGGTATAAAGGGAAAGATATAAAAGGATATATAACGAATCGGTTAAGTGTGAGGGATATAAGCGATGGAAGAAAGTCATGAAGTTAAATACCGCGAAGGGATCATGCGAAGCGATAGTCGGAGTGATCGTCGAAATGATCATCAAGGCGACCGTCGAACTGATCGTTGGGGCTGCGGGTTGGACTTTGCATGGTCGTAACAGTGCCCCCCCCTTAGGATCGAGCCCTCGAGATCCTGCATAATAGTATGGAGTGTCCGCTGCAATATGTTGAGTTGAGGTAAGGTTCCATCGCAACCCTTGGGATCCAAGAAAAAAGATTGCACGTCAAAATCGGGTATTTCCGACAAATCAGAAGATGCGGGGGTAGAGGATGATGAAGAAGTAACTCCGCGGGGAGCGAAAACGACAGAGGATGATCGGAATGATCGCGAAGGTGGGTGGTAACATCATTTGAGGTTTGTCTTCTAAGCTCATCTGGTTTTGGTTGGTGATTTCCCTGATTCCGACGGCGATTGTGATGCTGAACGGAGATGATGATGAAGATGCATTTTCACTGGAGATCGAACACCTCGTAGATTGCGGGGTCGATGGACCCGAGTGGGGGATGATATACACTGAAGAACCGCTTGCCCTTTGCTCCGTGACCGGTCAAGAACAAAGGGTAGGTATAATGGTTAGGAGAAAACGGAAGAGAATTGGAAACAGTGGAAGAGAAGGAAACAATCAAGAGGATGAAGATGAAGACAGTGAAAGTGAAAAGAAAGAGCATGAGAACAAGGAAGAAAAAGAAGTGAAGAGATATGCGGAGGAAAAAGGTGTGCGGATTAAGTCCGCGATGAACCGTTTGTACTTCGTATAGTAATCAATTGCTCTTTGTTTTTTGTTTTTTGTTGTTGTTTTGTTTGATAATGATGATCGGTTTTTTGGTTTTGTTTTTTGTTGGGAGTTTTATAAGTATGGGAGGTGATGGGATGAGGATTGCGATGAGTTTCGGAGAAAGAGGAGTTTGTTTTGTAAGTAATCATGCGATGCGACGATGATCGCCGCGGAGTAGGAAGGTTTGAGGAGGATCATGATTAGTAAGTAAGTGATGTGATAGTTGTGAAGGAAATGAGGAGGATGAATGATATGTAAAGGACATAAGTAAGGATCATAGTGGACCCGGTTTGTGCGGGTAGCGGAGGTGGAAAGCCGGGACAAGTTCGTCCATGTGAATTTCGTTCGCGGCGACCCAGGAGAATTCCTTGTCCGTACCTTCGTATCCTGCCCAACAAATGTAGTATTGTAGTGGGCACTTTTTGTATCATTGATCCAATTTCAAATCCAATACTTCCGCGATGTTATATTCTTCCTCGCTGTCGACCTCAACAGGGGCGGCGGAGGTTGAACACGATCGGGAATGGTGTTGGGTGTGTACGGTTCTAGTTGGGATACGTAAAAGATGGGGTGGATATGATTAAGGTAGGACGGGAGTTTGAGTTTGTAGGATAAAGTACCGACTTGCTCGAGTATGGTGAAAGGTCCGAGGTACTTTTCGGCGAATTTGTCAGTGGGTCGCGTTGTCCAGATGTGCTTTGCCAGCACAAAAACCTGTGAATTGATAGGGAATTCGGGGTGAGTAATGCATCTTCTGTCCGCTTGCTCTTTGTATCGAGCTTGCGCGTTAGTAATTTCGTCTCGGAGGAAAGAATGAAGCTCATCAAGATTAACCGCGAAGTCCATTGCGTGATCAGAGCGGATGTCAATTTCAGGTCTTACCGTGATGTTTGGGTGATAGCCTTTGTTTGCAAAGAATGGAGTTAAACCAGTAGATGTGTTAGGAGCATTGTTGTACGCGAACTCCGCAATCGGTAGGAGTTTCGCCCAATCGTCCTGTTGGTATGTGCAGTAGATCCGGATGTATTGTTCCAGAGTCTGGTTTACTCGTTTGGTTTGTCCATCGGCTTCTGGGTGATAACTGGAGGTGAAGTGAAGTTTCATGGATAGAGCTTCGCCGAGAGTGCGAAAGAAAGCAGACACGAACTCCGAGCCACAATCGGAAGTGACGTGGTTTGGGACTCCATGCTTGGAGAAAACATGATGGACGAATAACTCCGCTAAACCTTCAGATGTGATTTTGTCGTTCATCGGAATAAAGATGCCTTGTTTAGAGGCTCAGTCGACGATGACGAGGATTGCTGTATGTCCATCGGAGGAGGGCAGTTGTTTGATGAAGTCCATCGAGATTGAATCCCATGGTCGGGCAGGAACCGGAAGGGGTTTGAGGAGACCGTAAGGTCTGTGTCGACGGGGTTTGTTCCATCCGCAAACTGTACATGAGCTGACATAGTCGCAAACGAATTCCCGGATCTTTGGCCAAGTGTAATGGCGTCAGATTGAATTGAGAGTCCAGTTCTGTCCAAAATGACCTGAAAGGGGGTGATCATGAAAATATTGTAAAATTTTAAGGCGAAGGTTAGAATGGTTAAGAACGTAAATGTGATTGTCAAGTTTTAGCAGTCTATCATCACCTATTGTCCAACGAGTATTAGTTTCGTCTTTGGCTAAGGTTAAGCCCGCGATTGCCTCCGGATCCTGTTCAATAGAATCGCAGATGGTGGAGTGGAGTGATTGTAGATCCATTACGATCGAAGTGCGAAGCGCGGGCCTTCTAGAAACGTTGCTCGAAGAGAGGTAGTTAGTTGTTCATTGGTAAAGATAGGTCTGAAATTCTGCGGGTTAACTTGCGCGTAGCCGGTATCCCCCTCTTTAGGATAGACGTCCCAGCGTCTAGTGAGGGCATCGGGTTTAGCACCCAACTTACCCAGACGAAAACGGATCACCATGTTGAACTGGTGAAGATATTCTGACCAGCAGACTTGTCGCCGCGTGAGGATTTTGGTGGTCGAGAAGTATTTGAGATTCTTGTGGTCAGTAACCACATCGATCACGTCACCCAATCCTTCGAGATAGTGACGCCAAGCTTTGAAAGCCTTGAAAATAGCAAGGAGCTCTTTGTCATGAGTGTTGTAGTTAAGCTCTGCAGCTTGGAAGGTTCGGGATAGGAATGCGATGGATGAATCTCTCCATCTGGTAGGAGGATCGAGAGGATTGCGGCTAGCGCGTAGTCCGATGTGTCGGTCTCGATGATAAGGGGAAGGTTAGGTTGCCAGTGCGCGAGGATGGGAGCGTGAACGAAACTGTCTTTGAGTTTGTCGAAGGCTTCCTGGCACTCTTTGGACCATAACCATGATACGTCCTTTCGCGTGAGCCGTGTCATCGGAAGAACGATTTTGCTATAATTGTAAATAAAACATCAATAAAAATTAGCGAAACCTAAGAAAGATTGAACGTCTTTGACTTTGTGGGGAACCGGCCAGTCAACGATAGCTTGAACTTTGTCTTTCGACATCGTTAAGCCCTCCAGAGAAGGAATGTAACCAAGATACTTGACCGTGTCGGCACCCCATTCACATTTGGTGAGGTTCGCAAACAGGCGATGTTTTTGGAGTCGATGGAGAACCTCGCGGACATGTTCGCGATGAGATTTCTCATTGTCCGAGTAAATGAGTATATCGTCAATGTAGACGATAACATTAACACCTAAAAGGTCAGTGAAAATGTGATTAACAAAACGCTGGAAGGCCGCGGGAGCATTGGTAAGACCGAATGGCATAACCTTCCATTCATAGGAACCCCAATGGGTCCTGAAGGTGGTTTTCCATTCGTCGCCTTCCGCGATTGGGACTAGATGATATGCATGAGTGAGATCGAGTTTGGTATAAAACTTAGCTTTCTTAGGAGCGTCCAAGAGATCAGAAAGAAGGGGTAAAGGATAACGGTCTTTTTTGGTGATTTTGTTAAGACCGCGGAAGTCTACACAGAGACAGAGTTTACCATCCTTCTTCAGCACGAAAAGTACCGGAGCCCCGTGAGGAGAGGTGGATGGTTGAATGGCACCTGTTTCCAGGTGTTTGTCGATAAACTCGCAAAGAGCTTCAAGTTCCTTTGAGGAAAAAGGGTAAAGGCGACTGATCAGTGGTTTGGCGCCAGGCTCCAAATCAATCTTGAGGTCGTAAGGTCGGTGCTCTGGCAGCACTTCAGAATCCACTTCATCGAATATGTCAGCGAATTCCGCATACTCCGGTGGTAAGCTGGAAGTATCAGTCTTTGTCTCCGTGGAGTCAGTTGAGGTTGAAGCAGCTCACACTGAAACCTCAGAATGGATCGCTCTTAGTAAGATAGTTTCGCATTTTGCGGCCTTACATGCGCCGTTGAAAAGGACCGCATTTACTAGAGCGATGTCGACTTCGGGATTTTCGAGTTTTGAAGCAGCCAATTGAGCGACCAAAGGGTAGGTGTAGATGGGTTCAAAGAGAAATTTGTCCGATAATGGATGAGGTGAGGGGCAAGAGCGCAATCGAGCGGAAGGGCGCAAAGTCTTCTTCGATTGATTGGGGTGAGGCTGATCCGGCGCAGGATCAGTTAATTCCGGAGATATCTCCCGCGGAATTGAGGACGTCGGGGTGAGGGACTCAACTTGCTCAGTGGAACGGAAAGTGATGTTTCGAGATACCCAGTCAATCAACGGATTGTAGCAGCTCGCCGGAGGGGAACCAAACATTAAGAGTGGTAGTCTCAGTGATTGGTTTGGGTGCCAATGAACCATCGAAAAGGCGGAGATTGATTGGAGAGATGGGTGAAGTGGGTAAACTATTTGCTTTTACAAAAAGCAAATCAATAAAGCAATCAGTAGAACCAGAATCTAGTAAAGAGATAAAAGATAGTGTCACAGCGGAGGAATCGGAAGAAACGCTGCGAGCCAGTAAATCTAAAGTTAGCAATAAAGTGAAAGATTGGTCATCATAAGAAAGAGTGGACGCGTTGAGTTTTACTTCCCGCATGGTACGAACTGAATCAACGCAACTCCTGTGTTGTACCGGGGTACAGGAGCTGCTGATCAGTTTTCTGAATCCACGGAAGTCGTCTCGACGCTCTCCTGCATCTCTGCAGCTCGGCCTCGAGTCTCACAAGCCTTCTTCCGCTCGCAATCTTCAAACCTATGCTTCCCACCACAGAAACCACAAAGACCTAGTTTCTTCCAACGCTCCGCCTCGCTCGGGAGGAGTTTGCCATCCGATCCTAGGGTCGTGTCGATGCTGAACTCGTTGTTGAAGATGAGTGATTGCCTCCACTAGGCTTACCTTGTTTTCCCATCCTTTAGTCGAGAAGGCCGCGGAGGAGGGTGATGAGGAAGAACTTGGCGGGTTCTTCGAGGATGACGTTGGCGCCTTCGAGAACAAAGTCGCGACTGAAAGCCGGGCGTTTTCATGTTTCCGCTCTTCTTCCCATCTCCAATACCGGTTGTCCATGTGAAGGACTTCATTCCGGTATTCCGCGAGAGTAGCGGCTTCTGGAAGACGGGCCATTTCGTCTTTGATACGGCTTGCCAAGCCGCGTTGATATGCCCACTTAAGGGCTTGGGAGTCCCAGTTCGTAGACGCCACGGGAGTATTGAAGCGGATGTTGTAAGTCCGCACGTTGTCGGACTCCTTCATCCGCAACGCTCCGAGTTTGTCCTCGGCTTCTCCCTGAGCATCATACATACCAAAATTCTCCTGAAGCTCCTTCACCAACGACGCAAAGGAGGAGGTCCAAGCAGGCATCACTGCGAGATCCGGATCCAGAATGTCTGGTTCAAACCACTCCTTTGTGGAGCCACCTAGATAAGATAACATATAGTTGATCTTCCTTTGATCAGTAAAATACGCTGGACAGTCAATAAAAACCAGAGATAAGGAAACAAGGAAACTCTTCAGTTTCTGCGGGTTAGTACCGTCGAAAACTTCCAGATCCTTGACTTTTGACCTTGCGGTCTCTGTCGGTCCAAGATTTTGATTTGTGGATAATTCCGTAATGGCACCTCCAAGATTGTCGAGGGTGCCTCTAAAGGTGGTAAACAGCTCGATAATTCGCTGCTCAGCAATGTCCGTTCAATTGCTACCTGGTCCCGCTGGAGGACTCCTAGAACGGCTAGGTCCGCGGGAGCTTGGTGGTGATCCCGGTCCACCAGGACCGCCGGGACCTCCGGGTGGTCCTTCGGGGTCCGGGTCTTCCGGGTGGTCTGGTAAGTCCGGACTTACCTCCTCTATTTGCTCCATGATCTCAGGTTCCTCCGGAACCTCCGCGGGGATGAGAGATGAAGACCGATCCCATGAAGGACCAGCTTGAGTGGTTAATTGCTGACACATTCTGTCAGCGAGGGTTAAAGTTGTTGGAGATGGGGGATGGCCGTCTCCAATGTTGGTATCGCCGTGTGATTGCTACGCGGCGTTCGCACCATGATTGGTTGTCCATCAGCGGTGTAGAGTACTTGGTACTCGAATTCGGATTGGTCTGGTGAACCAAGGGCATGTAGATTGGATACCCGTACCGTAGCGGGTTGGCTCGGGGCTGGACCGAAAGCATTGTTTTGCCTTCAAGGAAGTCCCGTTCCAGAGATCGACTCAGCAAACGGCGCAAAAGCTGTCGCATTGGTAGCGAACGGATTTGCCATTACTGGCTCCTCCTGAATGTTGTCGGAGTCTTCAGTGGTGGTATGAGCACGTCTGCTCCTGGTATTGACCATTTTGGGTAGAGAGAGAGTCCGCGGGGTAAAAGACCGAACACCGAGAGAAATCCCGGCGAGGGTCGGTCGATCCTACAGAGAGGTAGTCAGATGTTAACGCTACTATTAGTAGCGTTCCCGACATGCCGCTGTCCGAAAGCGAAGATGAGGGTAATTCTCCGATCGTGGGAGAAACTCACGTGATCGTACTTAGGGTGAGGTTTTGAGAATGAACTCTAATTGAAAGTATACACTGTCGAAGTGTGCTATCAAAGTCGATATTTAAACTGGGGACCAACTATTCTGCTCTAGTAGCTTTATATGATACACGTTACCTAAGGGTCGCTAAGCGATGGCTATCCTAGAGTAGTATGGTCGGAACATGTGGAGAATAAAAGGGGTAAGTATAAAGGGAAAGATATAAAAGGATATATAACAAATCAGTTAAGTGTGAGGGATATAAGCAATGGAAGAAAGTGATGAAGTTAAATACCGCGAAGGGATCATGCGAAGCGATAGTCGGAGTGATCCTCGAAGTGACCATCGAAGCAATCGTCGAAATGATCATTGAGGCGACTGTCGAACCGATCGTCGGGGCTGCGGGTTGGACTTTGCATGGTTGTAACAGCTGCTACTACTGACATTCTATGTCACCTCACTCGACTCCTCTTGCAAAGCTGTATTAGGTTACAGTTTCTTAACCCGCTGTTACGACCATGCCAAGTTCAACTCCCGTGGTCCCGATGATCATTTTCCCGGTATTTGACTTCATTACTTTCCTCCGTCGCGGAGCTTACCTCCACTATCTTTTACACTTCACTTTTATATCCCTCATGCCTTAACCGATTCTTTATATATCCTTTTATATCATTCCCTTTATACTTACCCCTTTTATCCTCCACATGTTCGACCATACTATTCTAGGATACGATCGCTTAGCGACCCTTAGGTAGCGATTACAGTATAAAGCTATGAGAGTAGAATAGTTGGTCCTTAGTTTAAATATCGACTTTGATAGCGCACTTCGATAGTGTATCCTTTTCAAATAGAGTTCAATCTCAACCTCACTCTAAGTACGATCACGTGAGTTTCTCCCACGATCGGAATTACCCTTACCTTTGCTTTCGGACAGCGGCGTGTCGGGGACGCTATTAATAGTAGCGTCAACGTCCAACTACCTCTCCGTAGGTTCACCCAACCCTCACCGGGATTTATCTTGGTGTTCGGTATTTTACCCCGCGGACTTATAGTCCGTGATCCAACCTTATCCCCTACAACCATGCATGATCATAACACCCGCTACAATCCATTGATTGACTGGGTATCTCGAAACATCACTTTCCGTTCCACTAAGCAAGTTGAATCCATCACCCCGATGTCCTCAATTCCGCGGGAGATATCTCCGGAATTAACTGATCCTGTGCCGGATCAGCCTCACCCCAATCAATCGAAGAAGACTTTGCGCCCTTCCGCTCGATCACGCTCTTGCCCCTCACCTCATCCATTATCGGACAAATTTCTCTTTGAACCCATCTACACCTACCCTTTGGTCGCTCAATTGGCTGCTTCAAAACTCGAAAATCCCGAAGTCAATATTGCTCTAGTAAACGTGGTCCTTTTCAACCACACATGTAAGGCCGCAAAATGCGAAACTATCTTACTAAGAGTGATCCATTCTGAGGTTTTGGCGTGAGCTGCTTCAACCTCAACTGACTCCACGGAGCAAAGACTGATACTTCCAGCTTACCACCGGAGTATGCGGAATTCGCCGACGTATTCGACAAAGTGGATTCTGAAGTGCTGCCAGAGCACCGACCTTACGACCTCAAGATTGATCTGGAGCCCGGCGCCGAACCACCGATCCGTCGCCTTTACCCCCTTTCTGCAAAGGAACTTGAAGCTCTTTGCGAGTTTATCGACAAGCACCTTGAAACAGGTGCTATCCAACCATCCACCTCTCCTCACGGGGCTCCGGTACTTTTTGTCCCGAAGAAGGATGGTAAACTCCGTCTCTGTGTAGACTTCCACGGCCTCAACAAGATCACCAAAAAAGATTGCTATCCTTTACCCCTTATTTCTGACCTCTTGGACGCTCCTAAGAAAGCTAAGTTTTATACCAAACTCAATCTCACTCAAGCATATCATTTAGTCCGAATCGCGGAAGGCGACAAATGGAAAACCACCTTCAGGACCTGTTGGGGTTCCTACGAATGGAAGGTTATGCTGTTTGGTCTCACTAACGCTCCCGCGGCCTTCCAGCGCTTTGTCAATCACATTTTTGCTGACCTTTTAGATGTTAATGTTATTGTTTATATCGACAATATACTCATTTACTCGGACGACAAGAAATCTCATCGCAAACATGTTCGCGAGGTTCTCCGTCGACTCCGAAAACATTGATTGTTCGCGAACCTTGCCAAATGCAAATGAGGTGTAGACACGGTCAAGTATCTTGGTTATATTCTTTCTCCGGAGGGCTTAACGATGTCGAAAGACAAAGTTCAAGCTATCGTTGACTGGCCAGTTCCCCACAAAGTCAAAGACATTCAATCTTTCCTAGGTTTCGCTAATTTCTATCGATGTTTTATTTATAATTATAGCAAAATTGTACTCCCGATGATGCGGCTCACGTGAAAAGATGTATCATGGTTATGGTCCCAAGAGTGCCAAGAAGCTTTTGACAAACTCAAAGACAGCTTCGTTCACACTCCCATCCTCGCACACTGGCAACCTAACCTACCTCTTATCGTTGAAACTGACACGTCGGACTACATGCTAGCTGCGATCCTCTCGATCCTCCTACCGGACGGCGAGATTCACCCAATTGCTTTCCTATCCTGAACCTTTCAAGCTGCAGAGTCTAACTACAGTCGAACATCTCACAATGCATCATATCGCATTGCATATATCTCACATTGCATGAGAATTTTGCGAAACCATGTTGGTTGCCCGCCAAATATGCAAAATATTGCATAATTGCATATTGCATAGACTTATCAGATTAATATGCAATGTGAGATTAGGGAAGAAGGCATCATTAGTATGGGACCTGCAATTTACGTACATTTTTGAACAGCTGTAGTCCTGAATGCTTGAATATTTTTGACTTTTTACTCAACTCATCCATGCCCAAAGAGACCCGTACTCCTCGGCCAAAGCCTAGTCCATACACAAACAGGAAATCTTGAACTCCAAAGCAACACCAGCCTCAAACTGCTGCTGTGCCACTTGATCCACCTCGAAAGCAGCACCTAACTCTCAATGACAAACTTCAAATTCTTGCCTTCATCGAGCAAAATCCCGCTCTTACTCAGAGACGTGTGGTTGATTATTTTGCTACCAGACCCACTGGGGTGCTATGCTTGACCCAATCTCAAGTGTCTCGAATCATCCGAGACCAAGAAAAGCTTAAAGAGCGCGCTAATAAAAATCCTACCGCTCTCTCATTGAAGAAAGCCCGCGTGGTCACTCGTCCAGATGTGGACCGTGCACTTTATCTTTGGGTTAAGCATTTGAATGATGAAAAGGGAGAAACAGCTTCGGGGCCTATGCTTGAGGCAAAGCGGCACACCTTTGAAATTGCTTTCAATGTTCCTGAGGAAGAACGACTGCTTGGTTGTGGTTGGACCTAATCATTTTATAAGGCCTACAATATTCGAGAGATCAAGCGTTATGGTGAATCTGCTTCCACAGATTCCCAGGTTGCTGCAGATGAGCGCAAACGTTGTGCTCAAATCAATGCCCCATTCGCACCTGAAAACATCTTCAATGCTGACGAAACTGGGTTGTTT